>CP092866.1:87533032-87556993 GCA_030710605.1 Cordylochernes scorpioides | reverse complement strand
CGTGGCACAACACTAATACGATAAGGAGATGCCTTTATTTTAATTTATTCATCTGATCCCAGTATAATTTCACTTTTGTACTATTTTTCACTTCTTGATAAGTTTAATTTAATTTAGCCATAAAAAGATAGGCAGACTTTCGACAAATAGGTTCTTCGATAGGTTCAACAATAAATGTGAGTAATTGTAATATTTACATTTATAGCAGAAAGTTAGGGTTTGTATAATTGATTATTTTATTTTTTGGATATTGTTTCAGTAGGTTGTTTGGCTGGTTTATCAACATTGCCTTTCTCCTTAATCTTGTTATACACATTTCCAAAGGTAAATAAGTAAATAAATGAAAGAAATGTTATTTTTTAACGTAATTAAGTTCATTTATTTTTCTACAGGGTATGTTCTAAAGGCTTTCTCTTCGGTGGATCCTGACAAATAATATTTCCTTATGCCAAGATCAAATAGGTGTGGTAATACCAGTGTCCTTAAATATTGAGAAGTTAATATATCTATCTATCTATATATATATACATATATAACACAACAAAATCGATTTTTATTAAGTCATAAAAACGACGTTACAATTTTAAGAGTTAGTGGGGGAGGGGGTACAATTAAAATCTACATTGATGAAAAATTTATAAATATCGTATTTTGTTCTGTTTAAAATGCGTCGTAATTCGATCTTTTCCTTGTCGAGGATTAAACCTGTATCGAGGGTCGATGTTTCGGCATTCTTCAATAGCGTTGTCGATGAATGGTTTCGTCACAGCGCATTCTGTATAGCAATGCCGGATATCTGGGGGTCCGCCGCAGGCGGTGCAGGAAGATTTTTCATTTCTAGTAGGGTAAGGTAGAGCTCTCAGCTTCAAACCCTATTCGATGTCATCATAAATATTTATTCTTTTGGGCCAGCAAGGCGCAGTGTCGAACGTCCATTTGGCCGTTATTTCTTCAGCGTACTTGAAATTAAAGGATGATAATTTGGCGGAGCGCGCTGCTTTTGAACCGTGAGAAGAGGCGCGATTTGTACGTAATAGGAAGGTGAACGCAGGAGGAATGGTTGTTTGGTTTAAAATTCATAATTTTCGTTTCATTGTAGAAAGTAGTGATTCTTTGAAAATCGTTCAGAATGTTTCGCATATATACATATATATAAATGAATGTATGTGTGTGTGTGTGTCTGTCCTTTAAGCCTGACCAAACCACTCATTGGAACGCCATGAAACTTTGGGAAGTTATTTAGTATAGTACTGGGAAGGTTTCTGAAAAATAATTTCTTGAATATCTTAAATATCCTTAGAGTTATTAGCAGATTTGTAGATTTAACTCGCAAGCAGCGCAACCATTGCGACGATGATAACAAGTTTTTTTATCTATAAGTTTATTATCTTAAAGATTATTTATCAAAAGTAAGATTTTCTACCTATTAATTGCGCACAAGTCAAAGTTAGTTTTATCGTTTATCTACAACATATATATTGGGAGATTAGATAAAATGATGATTTTGTAATGTAGAAAATTAGGAAAGACAAAATTCAGGATGACACGGCAATTTATTTGAGACAAGAATAATGATACAATTCCAAGGCAAAGATACTATTCCTTTAACTTCCAATTACCGAGGGAACCAATTAATATTGATTTTATTAAACTTATCGAGTATTTTTCAAGGGACCGGGAAAAATGACACTTTTAGTATATGTCAAATATCTTCCAATTAGTTAGAGCCGATACCTTAAAAGATCCTACCCTTCTTTTAATATGTACACCGTTTCTATTTGCTACCACCCCCATATTTTGTGTGTATGCTATATCTTTATTAATAATACCTGTAAACCCCTATTTATATATAAAACTAAAATTGGTGACGTCAAAATAAAAATCCAAAGAGCGGTCAGCTGGTGGCAGGTAAAGAGAGGAGGAAAAAGCCAACGCCCAGCCCATGTGGAGCCCCCCAGGAACTCTTTATAGACGACCCCTGAAAACCGGACATGTTTTGTCAGGGGGTCAGCAGATGTTCTAGGGTGTGGCCATCGGCAGGCGGCTTCTGTCTCTCACACACACTCTCTCTCTCTCTCTCTCTCCATGTCTCGCTGATAAGCATCTAAGGTTGCGTCATGGCCTCTACCTCTGGACCGTGGGCTGTCCCCGATCACTCTCGGTGCTAATATCTAGCCCTGCCTCTGCTTCTTGTTGTCCGCGTGTGGGAAGAATATCAACACTCGCCTCACGTACACGACTGCCAGTTTATCCATACGTCGGCAGGATCACATTTGCAACAATATTACAGAATGTCGACAGGATACTGAGCACAGCGGCATGCAGAGGATGACAGAGGCACCTGTGGTCAATGGCGCAATCGTGTGGATGCTCCTTCTACTTGCCCTCCACCTTGACGATCCAGTGAACCATCTCAAAGACGCCATGCGAGGACTAGCCATACCTCGCACCGAGGAGATCATCATCGCCCCCATCGACATCTCCTGCGCCACGAGCACCTTCTTCCATCGGCTCGAACAAGCAGACAAGATTCATCGAGAAATCCTCGCTACGCCCCGCCAACAAGCACCGACGATGTCCCATGGCAACCACCGCAAAAAGTGATCACCAGGCCTCATCGCTAGCAACTCCACAAGACCCATCCAAGACATCATCCATCTGGTAGGAGAATTTTCTCTACAGAACTTTCTTAATGTAACAATATTTCCGTTTTTTTTTTTTCGCACTGAATTAACTACTCATTCGATACCATTTTTATAGCAATAACATTATTATTATAAATCCATCAAGTTCATTATTTTACCTGCCCTATTACTATTTCAATTAATACAACTTTAGATATGTATAAAACATTTTAAAATTAATCAATTATATAATAATTTATTACTATTCGTTTCATTTAACCATCATTAGCAATGCCGTCAGCCATCAACAACTAATTATATCTTTTTTTTTCTTCAAATCGTAAATTTCATTATCTCTAGGCTTATTACATACATATTATATTTTCAAACCATCTTTCTCATAATTTTGAAACTTTTAATATATTTCTTGAAAATGAAGATACTTCGGCCAGTGAATCTTTTTATTACCTCGACGTTTCGACAAAAAGCTTTTGTCCTCGTCAGGAGCAAACAAAAATCAAACATTCAGCAAGGCGTTAAAAATCTTTCTAAAGTTCCAAGGGCGTTCTCACGCGATATTCAAAATTTGTCTACAACATCTAAAGCACGAGTCAAAAATAAATATTTAACTCACAAAAGACTATGATCTTTGAAATAAATTATAATATAATTATGTATATAATGAGAAATTATAAAAAATAAATATAAAAATAATAATATTTACAAAGATTTTCCTATAGTATATATAAATCGATATCTGTTACTTACAATTTATACTTATACTTTTAACTACTTTTTAAATTTATAAACGAATTGTATTGTAGTGGAATATCTTCAAATACATTTATACTTCTTGCCCCCATTTCCCGTGATACCCATCCCTCTAAAAATAATCTTTCCTTTTTAAATTTTATATTCCTATGAAATATCTCAATATCATTCCAATTTGGCCTATGTCCTGAATATAAAGCATGTTCCCCAATTTTGCTTAACGCCCTTCTCCCCAATAAACCCTGTTGGTGTTCCTTAATTCTGGTCTCTAATTTACGGCCGGTTTCTCCTATATAAATTTTGTCACATTCTGTGCATTTAATCCCATAAATTACATTACTTGGTTTTGATGTGCCTATGTTATCCTTCATTATGCTATTTCTAGTTATAAATTCCCTTTTTGTCCCCGTACTATGCCATATATTATATTTAAATTTTCTCAAAATTCTAGATATTTCGTTATCTATATCTCCAAAAAATGGAATAATTATATTATTGCAATCATCTTTATCCCTATTTGAATTTGGCCTATCTATTTCATATCTTCTGATCCATTTGTTTGTGAAACTAACTGGATAATCAGATTCTTCTAATTCTGCCCTAAATTTAATTATCTCTTTTTTATAAATATATTGGTCTGTACATACCTGTTTAGCTCTTTTTACAAGAGATTTTATCACCTGTCTTTTATGTATCATAGGATTATTGGAATTAGAATTTAGATGTATCCCACAGTCTGTTGGCTTTCTGAAAACGCTGGTTAAAATGGAACCATCTTCTTTGCGAGTTAGTCCTACATCTAAGAATGATAAAAATCCCTCTCTTTCTGTTTCAACCGTGAATTCTATTCCTTTTTCTAAATTATTCAACATGACCATGATTTCATCAAGATTTTCTTTGCGGATCACTGCGAAAACATCATCTATATAGCGTCCCCAGATTTTTATTCCCTCAATTAAGATTGCCTTTTTATCTACCGATGCCATTACAATGTCAGCAATGATCATGCTTGTAGGGCAACCCATAGCAGTGCCGTCCTTTTGTCTGTAAAATTTATCCCCGTATCTGAAGTAAATATTATCTAAACATAACCTAAAACCTTCTATCATTTCATCGATTTCTAATCCCTTGTTTACACAATCTTGTCTTTTCACCTCGAAATATTCCCTTAGCTTTTTTAGAGCTAGAGTTCTATTAATATTGGTGAAAAGTGATTTGGCATCAAAGGATACCATTATTTCATGGTCATTTAACCTTATAATTTTAGCGATATCTAATAGCTCTTTCCTATTTCTTATCTCAAACCCAGAAATTTTTCTTGTGCTCGGAACTTGGTTTTTAAGCCAGTCCGCCAAACCTCTGGTGGGGGCCTTGAATCCTGACACAATGGGCCGTAGGGGAACTCCTTCCTTGTGGATCTTTGGTAGTCTTTTGAAGAGAGGTGCAGCGACATCTTCTAGCTTCATTTTTCTTTTATCAATGTCCTTAGATTTCATGTTTTTGATGAATTTTGATATTTTGAGTTTTATCTTTTTAGTTGGGTCTTCGCGAATTTTTTCATATGTATTATTATCGTTGAGAAGGCTCTTTATCTTATCATTGTAATCTTCTCTCTTCATCACGACTGTCTTGCCTCCTTTATCTGCTTTAGTTATAACAATTCCCTCATCATTTTTTAATTTCTTTATAGCCTCCCATTCGGATCGTTTTGCTTTCTCTAACTCAAAATTATTTTGGTTTTTTGTTTTCCTTGATATAACATTCGAAATTTTGTTTCTAATAATAATTTTATCATTTTCATTTAGATTCCTAATCCCATTTTCAATGTTAGAAATTAATCTAATGTAATCAGTTTTGAGAGGCGTAGGTCTATAGTTTGACCCTTTATCAAGAAGCCTCAACTGATCTTCAGTTAGATCCTTCCCTGATATGTTGCATACTCTTCTAGGATCGACCTTCTTGATTCTAGGAGCCCATCTATCCAATTTGTTCCTCATTGTGATCATTAGGCGTTCTTCTATTTTCTTTATCCCTCTCTGTATACTCTCCTCAAGAATTTTCATGTGATTTTCATCTAATAATTCTGAAATAGCACTTCGCTGACTCGCCAAACATTGCCTCTGTATATGTACCATCCTGTGAGATTCTTGGATGCGTGCCTTGACGAACTGAAGACTTGCTCTTCTAGCAATCTGCCTTCCAAAGGAAGTTCTAACCAGCGCTTTTACATTCAGGCTCGGGGGAATGATATTGAGATCTTTGATACGATGGTTAAAATATAAAGAATGTTTAGTCCTTGCAAACTTGATCATAGTCTTCTCTAGTTGCCTTGCCATCTTGAATACCTCGGGACCAAAATTGGTCTTGATTATCGTAAATATTGAGGCTGCCTGGCCGGCATTCATATTTCTTGAAAATGAAGATACTTCGGCCAGTGAATCTTTTTATTACCTCGACGTTTCGACAAAAAGCTTTTGTCCTCGTCAGGAGCAAACAAAAATCAAACATTCAGCAAGGCGTTAAAAATCTTTCTAAAGTTCCAAGGGCGTTCTCACGCGATATTCAAAATTTGTGTACAACATCTAAAGCACGAGTCAAAAATAAATATTTAACTCACAAAAGACTATGATCTTTGAAATAAATTATGATATACATATATATAATGAGAAATTATAAAAAATAAATATAAAAATAATATTTTTTTAAATTGTTAAACCCTTTTGTTTATATATTTTATCTATTTCGTTTTTCTAATTTTATCGTTGACGTCTCCTAAAATCCCCTACCCATACCTTCTCACGCATTGCCCCAAGGGCCTCCCGCTCGCCAAACATTTTTTATTTTTATTTTTTCATTGATTAATCCAACTGAGAAATCCTTCCTCGCTATATCATTCCCAATAGTGAGTTCAGGATACCCAGCCAGATTATTTTTCTTATCACCCGGCTCATCATTACCAATCATCATTTTTCTTTTTCTTTTTTTTTTTATTACCATTCAAGTCGGGTGAAATCATCATTGGCAACAGAACAACCCTTGCAAATACCTTTCCTTTCTTCATTCACAATCTCATATATTCCCCTTAAGAAATTCTTGCTCGCCAGAATTATTTTTTTATTAATCCAACTGGAAACATCCTTCCTCGCTATATCGTTCCCAATAGTGAGTTCAGGATACCCAGCTAGATGATTTTTCTTTCTTTTTATTACCCGATTCATCATTTTTTTCTTTTTCATCATACAAGCCGGGTACCATCATCATTGGCAGCAGTACATCTCTTGCGTTCACATCTCTTTTTCCACATTCCTCGAACAACTTATATAGTGAGGAGCTACTAGTCTGAACTGATGATGCATACGGAACATCTTGAACGTTCTGTTAATGAAAACAGTACCCCACTAAAACAAGTTCGTACTGCATTGCAGAACTCATTAAGCTATTTCTTTTCAGGAACATACTCAGACATCCCATATACCCTAATCAACCCTCTGCGTCAATTTATAATCTTAACACAAAGCAATAACGCGCCATCTATACATATAAAATGAAAGGATTTAAAAGCAGGAATGTTTATTTTATACATAATACAAACTTCTACTGCCCTTACTGCGATGAAAAATATATTGGGAGGGCTTGGCTCATCAGTGGTGAACCCTCCCAGCGGTTTCGCCAATTTAATCCACCAGACCGCTTCTCAGAGCTCTAATACTGTATTGGACGATTCTGCTTATAAACGCAGCACTGAAGGATGGAATCTCAGAAATGGTTTTCAAGAAAACTATGGACATAAGCTAATAGGACAGTAGATTACCTTCAAATATTTGCATCGAGCAATGCTCTTTCGCAAACAATAAAGACAAGTCCAGTTAGGCATAAATTAACACAAAGCAATAACGCGCCATCTATAGATATAAAAGGAAAGGATTTAAAAGGGTTCACAACTGGTGAGCCAAGCCCTCCCAATATATTTTTTCATCGCAGTAAGGACAGTAGAAGTTTGTATTATGTGTAAAAGAAACATTCGTGCTTTTAAATCCTTTCATTTTATATGTATAGATGGCGCGTTATTGCTTTGTGTTAATTTATGCCTAACTGGCCTTGTCTTTATTGTTTGCGGAAGAGCATTGCTCGAAGCATATATTTGAATGTAATTCTACTGTCCTATAAGCTTATGTCCATAGTTTTCTTGAAACCCATTTCTGAGATTCTATCCTTCAGTGCTGCGTATATAAGCAGAATCGTCCAATACAGTATTAGAGCTCTGAGAAGCGGTCTGGTGGATTAAATTGGCGAAACCGCTGGGAGGGTTCACCACTGATGAGCCAAGCCCTCCCAATTTATTTTTTCATCGCAGTAAGGGCAGTAGAAGTTTGTATTATGTGTAAAAGAAACATTCGTGCTTTTAAATCCTTTCATTTTATATGTATAGATGGCGCGTTATTGCTTTGTGTTAATTTATGCCTAACTGGCCTTGTCTTTATTGTTTGCGGAAGAGCATTGCTCGAAGCATATATTTGAATGTAATTCTACTGTCCTATAAGCTTATGTCCATAGTTTTCTTGAAACCCATTTCTGAGATTCTATCCTTCAGTGCTGCGTATATAAGCAGAATCGTCCAACACAGTATTAGAGCTCTGAGAAGCGGTCTGGTGGATTAAATTGGCGAAACCGCTGGGAGGGTTCACCACTGATGAGCCAAGCCCTCCCAATATATTTTTTCATCGCAGTAAGGGCAGTAGAAGATTGTATTATGTATAAAAGAAATATTCGTGCTTTTAAATCCTTTTATTTTATAATCATTGTCATGTTCACTATTTTATGTAAACGCCCCATTCAATTTATAAGTCACTATCACGCCATTGCCCTTTTACAAGGATAAATGTCACACTACCATAATCAACGATATATTCAAATTTGAATAAACATAGGTGAAACGTATTTTTTAGAAATTGGATAAATCGAAAGATACAATATCTCTAAAATCACAACAAAAAAATGTAACTGTCCTTCCCCAAAACAAGTTAAAAATCCAACGTAGTGTCATTCCCTCGTCCTTTTCTCTTACATGCATAATTATTAATCATCCACACATCTCTCTCAACAAACTTCAACACACTCCCCCATCACTGTTTCCGATTGGCCACCATCTATCAGCGCGCGACTTAGCAACAAATCATCCTCGAGCCATACAAGCTCCATATCGTCGCCACTAAACGTGCCATCCACTAACAGCCAAAATATCTCGATGTGTTTTGTACAACCACCACCCATGACTAGTATATTTGTTATTCATGGAAACAAGTCAGATGCTGTACCAAATTCAACGACTTCACGTGACACCTTTCCATTCAATTCACTCACTCGTGTCACACAGCGCATTTATATAATCTTAGTTCAAATTAATAGCCTCAATGCTTTTCTTTTAGTTATTTTTTCATTCAATATGTTCTCAATTTTTTTTTCTATAAGTAAATTATTTTTACGGCATTTCTAATTTTATCTTGCATATTTTCTCAATTTTATCATTTATTCTTATGTATTTTTCTATCTATCATATTCTATATCTTATTGAGACGTCATCATTATTGTCCTATTTCATTATCCTATACTTATAATAATTTTAACTAATTTGTACCCAAATTATTTATTTTGATTTTATAATAGGTTTGTTAGGTCATCATTCATGTTATTTCATTTCCCCCAAACAAACCTTCATCACCAGGGGCACATTCTATCGTACATTTTAACTGTATGACACTGTAGGGTTAAATAATTCCAATTGCCACACCTAGATGGCGCTGTGTTGGACTTTGTGTTTTATAAAAGTTACATTTTGTAAATGTAAATATTAAATTATTCTTTTTTAAATTATTTTTCATTTTATTGTGTATAATATGTTATATTTCTTTATTGTTAGAATACCCGTTAACTAAAATTGTATGCCTGAATAAGTCGAGAGACTTTTTGAAATAAAAACAACTTTTTTTGGCTAACCGTGTCTGTGGTGATTAATGATCCTACAGTGGTGAGCCGGTACGCTTCTGGTCAGTCCCAACTGTCCCCCCCACCAGTGGTAAGGCTGCGGGATACTGCCAGAAGTTAGCACCTCTTTGAGGTGGATAATTAGGTCTCCTTTGGTCAGTCCCGACTGTCCCCCCACCAGTGGTAAGGCTGAGGGATACTCCCAAGGGAAAGGGTGCGCAAACCTTAAGTTTGTCGACATCATAGTATTTCTTAGTGCCTCAGATAGTGCCACAGACCGGTTAAAATTGCCACGGTCCAGTTCGATAATTAATTTTGCATAATTTTTATTTTTTAAAAAGTAGCTTTTGTAATTTTAATCTTGCATTTTTGATCTTTGATATAGTTTTTTAGTATTAATTTTTAAAAAATGCAAGTAAAACAGGAAGCGGAGACTAATAAGGTCTCGATTAAAATACCGCCATTCTGGTCAGACAAACCAGAGATTTGGTTTTACCAAGTGAAAGCTCAGTTTGCCATTTCGGGAATAACCCAAGAGTCCACAAAATTGAACTATTTAGTATCCCAACTAGAGCCGCAAATTGTTGAGAATTCATGGGATATAATCCAAGATTCCCAGAACAATAACAAATATACAACGGCCAAAAATCGTCTCGTTTCAATTTTTAAAGAGAGCGAAGAGAAAATCTTAAGGAAGCTTCTAACTGGACTGGAATTAGGCGACCTAAAGCCTACCCAATTACTGAGGAAGATGAGAACCCTCAAAACCGATAAAGACATCTCGGAAAAGGTTCTCCAAACATTATGGATGGACAAATTACCTGAAATCATAAAAAATATACTAGTAGTGAGCGAGGAAGGCCTGGACAAGCTTGCAGAGATGGCTGATAAGATTCAGGAAATGAACCCTCGACTACAAGTTTATGAGAGTAAGAACAAAGACCCAACATTTGAGGAAATGACTGCTACAATTGCGTCACTTAAAGAGGAAATAGAAACTTTGAAGCTCGAGAATCGTACTAGGCAGAACTGGCGTTCCAATTCGCCTCGTCCAAGACAGCGATCACGATCTCGCTCAAGAAAGTACAACCCAAGTGGCAAATACTGCTATTTCCATTACAGGTTTGGAAACTTGTGCCGCCCAGATAAATGCACTTCGCCCTGTCAATGGAAGAAGCCATCGGGAAACTCCAGCGGGTAGGGGAAGCGGCGACAGATCCTACTGCCCAATGGACAAACGCTTGTCGCAAATCCAGATTATTCGTCACGGACGCAAAAACGGGAATGCGATTTTTAATAGACAGCGGGGCAGATGTTTCCCTTATCCCATTCCAAGGCAACGGTACACCTACAGAGGACATCCAATTGTATGCTGCTAATGGAAGCCTCATTCCAACTTATGGATTTCAGATATTGGACGTCGACTTGGGACTACGAAGAAATTTCAAATGGCGCTTCATCACAGCGAGAGTGTCCAAAGGTATTCTAGGAGCTGATTTCCTCAAAGAGCACAATTTATTAATTGATTTAAAAAACAGGCAACTTGTTGATGGTTGCACTAACCTGAAAATTAGAGGCGCAGTAACCTCAATGAGTTGTGGCATCAGCACCCTAGACAAGAATTCAAAATTTTATAATATTCTTTCTTCGTTCCCAAATATAACCATTCCAAACCTGCTGAGGCCCAAAGTCCAGCACAATGTTAGGCACTTTATAACAACAAAAGGTCCTCCGGTTTTTGCAAGAGCAAGACCATTGAACAGCATGCTCTTGAAGATCGCTAAAAAGGAATTCCAATACATGCTGGACAACCACATAATTCGACCATCTAGATCGCCGTGGGCAAGCCCCCTACACATGGTAAGGAAAAAAGAAGGCTCATGGAGACCCTGCGGTGATTATAGAAAACTTAACAGTGTGACCATTCCAGATAGGTATCCGATCCCTAAACTCGAGGACTTCAACCACATATTGAGGAAGACCCGTTACTACTCAAAAATAGACCTCTTCAAGGCTTATTACCAGATCCCAATCAATGAGGAAGATCGAGAGAAAACGGCTGTTATCACCCCGTTTGGACTGTTCGAGTTCGAGGTGATGAGTTTTGGATTATGTGGCGCACCTGCTACATTCCAGAGGTTCATCAACCAAGTTTTATGGGGTCTGGATTTTGTTTTCCCATATTTGGACGACATCCTTGTAGCTTCGAAATCCGAAGAAGAACATGAGAGTCATTTGAGAGCAGTTTTTTTCGAGACTGGATCAATATGGACTACGCATCAACCAAGCGAAGACCGTCCTAAACGTCAATAACGTCGAATTCCTAGGATATTGGATCACTCCAGAAGGAATAAGACCAACAGAATCGAAAGTTCAAACCATAGTGGATTACAAAAAACCTGAAACAGTGCAAGATCTAAGAAGATTTTTAGGGATGCTAAATTTTTATCGTCGGTTCTTGAAGAATGCAGCTGAAGATCAAGATATCTTGAACGATTTCTTGAAGGGCTCTAAGAAAAATGATAAGCGCCCTATCCCCTGGACGGAAGAAGCTGAACAGAAATTTATAAAGTGCAAAACAGAATTATCAAAAGCAGCACTATTGACATTCCCTGACCCCGAATGTCCTTTGGCTCTATTTACCGACGCTTCCGACAGAGCGATGGGTGCAGTCCTACAACATTTCATAGATGGAGCTTGGAAGCCCATAGCGTTCTTTTCAAAGAAATTGAGCGAAAGCCAGACCAAATATAGCACTTATGATCGCGAATTGCTAGCTATTTTTTCGGCAATCAAACATTTTAAATTTTTCTTGGAGGGTCGAGATTTTACCATTTTTACTGATCAGAAACCACTGATCTACGCTTTCCAACAAAACCTCGAAAAGGCTTCTCCCCGTCAAGTTAGACAGTTGCAATATATCTCCCAATTCACGACTTCGATTCGGCACGTCAGCGGCAAGGACAACATGGTGGCTGATACGTTGTCAAGAATATCTGAAATCATCTCAGTTGATTACGACATCATTGCTGAGAAACAAAAAGACTATACTGAATTATCGAATCTTCGATCACAAAACAAGTCGCTGATTTTTAAAGAGCATCGCTTGCCTTCAGGAAAAACCCTTTGGTGCGATATCTCTACTAACAGAATAAGGCCATATATTCCAGAAGAATTCAGGATGAACATTTTCACATCAATTCATGGACTGTCTCATCCAGGAATTAAGACTACAGTCAGAGAAGTGACCTCACGTTATATTTGGCTTAATATAAACAAAGACATTAGGAATTGGACTAAAGGATGCATAAACTGCCAGAAGACTAAAATAACTCGTCATACCAAAACTGAGTATGGTGAATTCGGGAAACCTGATGAGCGGTTTGGAACCGTCCACATCGACTTGATTGGACCTCTACCACCATCGGAAGGAAAAACCTATTGCCTGACCCTTATCGACCGTTTCACCAATTGGGTGGAAGTTCTGCCATTGGAAGACATAAAAGCAGATACCATAATCAAATCCTTCTACAAGGAATGGATCAGCAGATATGGAACCCCATGCCATCTAATAACTGATAGAGGCATGCAATTCATGTCTCATAAACTTAAGGAATTTGCCAAAATGTGCGGAATCCAGTTGAAGCATACGACTTCATACCATCCCCAGAGCAATGGCAAAATTGAAAGGTTCCATCGAACTTTGAAAACCGCAATAAGTTCTCACAACTACATCAGGTGGACCGAGAGGCTGCCTTCAGTGCTCTTAGGATTAAGATCCTCAATCTATGGTTCTTCTGATTTTTCCATAGCACAAATGGTATTTGGAAAGACCATAAGGCTTCCAGGAGAATTTTTCCAGGACTCTCAACGATCGATAGATAGAGATGATCTCATCAAAAACTTGCAAAAAGACATGTCTTCCCTCCAACCCATGAAATCAAGGATCAACCGAAATCCTAATGTTTTCGTTCATAAGGACCTGCAAAGTTGCTCCCACGTATTTATTGGAAAGGACAGAGTTAAAAAACCTCTCGAACCGGCTTATGAAGGCCCATTTAAGGTTTTGAAGAGGACTGTAAAATATTTTACAGTAATGGTTAAAGGAAAGGAGGACAGTGTTTCCCTCGACCGTTTGAAACCAGCTTATCTTCTGAAGGAGTCATACCCTGAAGATGATGACCGGCGCCAGCAACCGGGGATCCAGCAGGACCTGCATCCATCTAAGGCCCGTACCCAGAAAGTCCATTTTGAGGAACCCCAAAAGACTCGTAGTGGTAGAGTGATTCATCCTCCCCAAAGATTTTTAACATAACGTGACCTCGGTCACTGGAGGGGGAGTGAATGTAGGGTTAAATAATTCCAATTGCCACACCTAGATGGCGCTGTGTTGGACTTTGTGTTTTATAAAAGTTACATTTTGTAAATGTAAATATTAAATTATTCTTTTTTAAATTATTTTTTATTTTATTGTGTATAATATGTTATATTTCTTTATTGTTAGAATACCCGTTAACTAAAATTGTATGCCTGAATAAGTCGAGAGACTTTTTGAAATAAAAACAACTTTTTTTGGCTAACCGTGTCTGTGGTGATTAATGATCCTACAACACTTTTAGTATATGTCACATATCTTCCAATTAGTTAGAGTTGATACCTTAAAAGATCCTACCTTCTTTCAAAATGTACACCGTTTCTATTTTCTACCTCCCCCATATGTTGTATATATGCTATATCTTTATCAATAATACCTGTAAATCCCTATTTATATATAAAACTAAAATTGGTGACTTCAAAATAAAATTCCAAAGAGCGGTCAGCTGGTGGCAGGGACAGAGAGGAGGAAAAAGCCAACGCCCAGCACATGTGGAGCCCCCAGGGACTGTTTATAACGACCCCTGAAAACAGGACAGGTTTTGGCAGGGGGTCAGCAGATGTTCTAGGGTGTGGCCATCGGCAGGCGGCTTCTGTTTCTCACACACTCTCTCTCTCTCCATGTCTGCATCTGCATCCAAGTTTGTGTCATGGCCTCTACCTCTGTCCCGTGGGCTGTCCTTGATCACTCTCTGTGCTAACATCTAGCCCTGCCTCTGCTTCTTGTTGTCCGCGTGTGGGAAGAACATAAACACTCGTATTACGTACACGACTGCCAGTTTATCCATACGTCGGCAGGATCACATTTGCAACTATATTACATATATGTGGCAATTTAAGAATCATAAACACCTTTGTAAATACTCACCACCTCTTCTTACACTCCCTACTCTAATATGGGCTTTTAATTATTGTACCCAATCATCCTTTAACCAATTTAACTTCGTATGTATCGTTTTTTGTGTTCAATTAAATAAAGAGGTACATATAGAGGGAACGTAGTAAACATAAATAACTCACCAAAACCGAAGCATTAGGTCAACCGTCTCGACAATGCGGCGCCAGACGTCCGGTGACGTAACACTTGAGCATATAAAAAGGGCTTGCCCCGCAGCCAAAGTGGTCGGTCAGTCAGTTCAGTAGATGCCAGATAGCGGACAGCAGCAGCAGGCAGATGGCCCGCCGGCCGCAACTTGGTCTCTTCGTTTCCTCTCTCTGATGCCTCGGATTCCCCTGTGATTCGTCTCTGTGTGCCTTACCACTCACCATCATCACGACTGCGCAATCATCATCTTTCCCAACGACTCAATACAACAGACCAGACTACCGAATTACCACAGCCAAAGAAAGAAAGTCGACAGGATTCGACATAGAGTCGACAGGATGAACAAGGACGAAAAAGAAGCCCAGGAGTAGGAGATCGGAGAGTTCCCCAACAACGACCACGGACCGACAGCACCACCACCCCATCTTGGCACCATCATCCTTCAGTTGGCAATCATCCTAGAAAGACTGCAACCCCTTCATCCCAAAGACCTGGATCTTACCGCCTTTGATGCCTTCCCCCTTCCATCTCCAGCCATCACATCTTCCGCTCAACGCCAGCAATCTCCCGAAGTTTTCAACTCAAGCCGGAATTATCCTTTCCAAGTTATTTTATATCTGTCTACCTGTCTTCCGTGCTCCCACATTCCTGCTATTTTAGTTTTCGCATACAATATATAATGCCTATTTTCTTAGTTATATCCCTTTTTCTCAAATAGTTTTAAATTTCAATTTTGCCATAGTTGTTTTGCCTTTTAAATTGCACCACACCTTTAATCCTTTTAAACATTATTTTGCTCTGCGTAATTTGTACCTAAAATATATCTCACATTCCATAGTTTACTTTTGAAAATTTGCAATTAGGTTTAACCATTTACAAATATAAATTCTAAACACCATATGTAAAACAGTCAGCCAAGAGGACAACAACAAAATAAATTTACCTATTTTATCACATCTCCAATATTTTATTAAACTATCTTTAACATTAAAAAAAATAATATTTCCACTATATTTTCGATATGACCGCAATACCTTATGACTTCACATTTCCAGCTTGTGTTTAAATTCCCAAACTTTTAATATTTTGATATTTTTCTCATTTAACTTCATTACTTAATGTTATTATTTTAAAAATTTGCATTTTAAACTCCATTGCTTATTTACTGTGTTAATATCTAAAAGCGTTTCGGCCAAAATGTAAACTTAGCGATTCCAACGCACACAATTGAAACACGACAAAGATAAACAAAAATTTGATCTTAATCACAAAACACCTAACTTTAAATTGGAGACCTCGTTCTTGTCAAAGTGTACCACCATCCTAACACTGGAAAGCTTGCCCCTTATTTCACAGGTCCCTACATAATTTTAGAAATTATTTCTCCCACTGTAGTAAAGATTAACAGACCAAATCAGCCGCTCAATAAGGAACACGACACAATACATGTCAACAAACTCAGGCCCTACACAGAAAGCGTCCCTCATATAGCACCCTCCACCATGCAGGCCCATTATGTTCAACCCAAAGGCAATGACTCATTTCCGCTCCGACATCTCTCACCGGACTTGTTCCAAGAATACCAACTCCCGATCAAACCAACCAGCAGCCAACCTCTTCTACCTCTCTAACCCCAAATATTTTTACCCTAATCCAAGTAGAACCGACTTCAAGTAACAATGCCTCCCCAGCTCCCCAGCTACGAATCAATCATGAATCAACCCAGTCCCAAGTCAAGTCATCAACCCTCCAATATAAATGGCGCAGCCCACAACTAATCTCTCTAATAAAAAATATAGGATACAATATGAAAACATTTTTTATTTTCCACTTAATTCTCCTAATTTACCCGCTAACAATGCCCTTCTCCACCGTCCCGCTAATCACGCTTATCTACATAGGAATATACGCACAAAAAACTGATAGACTTTTCCAACTACAAGAAGCTATTTTCCAACTACTTACCATCATCTGGATTTTGATAGGAGAAACCGCTCAACGTCTATTTAGAACTCCCCCACCACCTACGTCCGGACAACTATTTCCTTTACATCAATTATCCCAACCTTATTTTATTTGTACTCCACGTATTGTATCATACTACCCCGCAACTATCTCCCTTTAAATCAATGTCTTGTCGCAATGCTGCACATTGATTCGTTTGCCAACCTATGTATCCACACATTTTTTTCTCACCCTATATAAGCACAGCAACATCTTTTCAAGCGATCCTTAAAACCTAAAGTGGACTTGTTTACAAATTTTAATCAATGTTTTTCCATTATCCCACTTTTGTAAATAGCGATATATTTTAATTTTGTTTCACCATTTTCTTTTCATACTTCTCAACTTTTACAATTGTTTTCTCTCAACAACCACGAAATTACCTTGCCTTTCACCAAACCTTACCATCTTAGCGGATCTTTTCACCACCAGTGCGACCCATGTCTTTGTCAGTTTTTTTTTTTATGTGTTTTTCTTTATGTTTTTATATGTTCATTCTTTTTACACTTGCAGAAATTCTCTTGATGTAGTTTGTCCATACACCAAGCTTGAATACTCTGCAGGCATTTTGCTTTTCCACTCACTCACCATCGCGCTATTTTCATTCTTCCCCCCCCCCCCCCCCCCCCCACCCAAGACCGCTAAGTGGAGAACAATAGTTGTTTTGATCCCTTGTTAACTAGTTCCAAGACGTCCTAGCAAAACGCCTTGCAAACCCATGTTCTCAAGCTGATCCTGCAGTCAACCAATTTAATCACCATGTTGTCATTCTTTTAACAGTTCCTACTTCATCTTTCCATTCTGTCACCTTGTCGACCGCAACTTCTTACCACCCTGTAAATAGCTTTGTTTGTTTACTCAATTAATTTTCCCCAAAAAAATTACTTCCCATCTATCATAATTTAACTCAGGCTGCCCCTTTTTAAATTCTTCAACGCAGGGGGCCCATCTGTGGTAATTTAAGAATCATAAACACCTTTGTAAATACTCACCACCTTTTCTTACACTCCCTACTCTAATATGGACTTTTAATCATTGTACCCAATCCTCCTTTATTCAATTTATTAACTTTGTATGTATCGTTTTTTTAGTGTTCAATTAAATAAAGAGGTACATCTAGAGGGAACGTAGAAACCATAAGTAACTTCCCAAAACCGAAGCATGAGGTCAACCGTCGCGACACTGCGGCACCAAACGTCCGATGACGTAACAGGGCTTATCCGCAACCAATGAGGTCAACCGTCTCGACAATGCGGCGCCAGACGTCCGGTGACGTAACACTTGAGCATATAAAAAGGGCTTGCCCCACAGCCAAAGCACCTCTTTGAGGTGACTAAGTAGGTCTCCTTTCAGCGAAGACAATCTCTTTTTCTGTTTTTTTTATTGATGGAGTCGAACCAGTATGATGGTAGTGGTGGTGGAGGAAGTAAGCAGACCAACAAAAAGCGGCCGCGTCCTGAGGACGAAGACCTCCTCCCGTCTTCCCATCATCAATTTAAGTTCAATAGAACAGCGAACTTGTTCACCTTTGGGTGCCGAACCTTCGAGGCGATCACTGCCGACACCAGCCTGAACACCCCCGAAAAAATACAGATGGCCACCAGAGGACTGATGCTGGCTCTCGTCCGAAAGGCAGAACTACTTCTTGAGGACGCCTTCAAAGGAGCCAGTCTAGGAAGAACCAATCCCACTGCCAACGTCCCGATCCCCTCCACCTCTTTCGCCTCGGTAGTG
Source organism: Cordylochernes scorpioides (assembly GCA_030710605.1). Classification (NCBI taxonomy): domain Eukaryota; kingdom Metazoa; phylum Arthropoda; class Arachnida; order Pseudoscorpiones; family Chernetidae; genus Cordylochernes; species Cordylochernes scorpioides. Next base: position 87,538,459 of record CP092866.1, on the reverse strand, counting down.
CCAGAGAAAGACAAGCCGGCAAGGCCTGCACCTCCGAAACCCAAAGCGAAAGCCACATTTGTGAATCTGGCTCCTTCCTTTGAATCGCATGTCGTCGTCAGGTCGGATAACCCCAAGGCCAACCCAAGGGAAATTTTAAGGGAAATTCAAAAGATTCATCCATCCCTAGCGTCGTCAAAAGACGTGGTGGCGTCCATCAACACCAGCGGCAAGGTGGTTTTCCACACCAAAACAACCCAATTGGCAAAGTCGCTGGCTTCTGGGCTCACCTCCCTGCCAACGGGTCTAAGATGCCACGAGCGCCCGGTTATCCTACCAAGATACTGCCTCTTCAGGACGGAGAGGTGCGGGACGAGGAGTTATGCGAGAGCTTCCGCTCCAACCACTCCGTGCAGTCACTCCAGGGAAAACGTGACATTAGGGTAGTCCATCGATCAAAGAATGCGGCACAAAGCTCTAGTATAGTGTTCATCGAAGTGGACAACCAAGTCGCCGAAATCCTCGGTCAACATGGACGTATCCCTGTGGCGGGTCTAATACACAGGTATGAGCAATGCTTCCGTTGCTGTGGCTTCGGCCACCGCGCTTCTGCCTGCCCAGCTGCCATCCAATCTGCTACCGCTGCGGCTCTGCAGAGCACGAGGGCATCCAATGCTCGGTCGAGCCAAGCCAAAGCCGCTGCTGCCGCTGCAGCAAAAAAATCTGGAGTTCCCATCAACCACTTTGCCACCTCATCTTCCTGTCCCTTTGTAAAAGAGAGAATAGCCCGAACAAGAAACAATGTCTAGGCCATTGCGTGTCCTGCAGGTGAACGCTAGAAAATCACCAACTGCCATTCTTGAAATTGCAAATTTGGAAAATTCGACACAGGCCGACATCGTGCTCCTGCAAGAACTCCCAACTAACTTCTTCTGGCCCACACCTGGGTTTCAGGCATTTTTTGTCCAAGGCGCCTACATCCCCTCGGGAATTGTGGCACGTAGCAACCTTCATCCCATCCCTCTAACCTCCCCAGACACCGCCATGGAACTTCCTGACCAGCTGGTTCGGCTCTGCAATTGGCTCTATGTAAATTTTATCTAGAGTAACTGGTTTATACTAGTTAGCTGGACAGCCCGGGCAGTTAGAGTTTCTTGCGCTCCAGGGGCCCGGGTTATCCTTATTTTCTCTCTCTCAGCCAAAGTGGTCGGTCAGTCAGTTCAGTAGATGCCAGATAGCGGACAGCAGCAGCATCCAGATCGTTAGTGGATGGCCCGCCGGCCGCAACTTGTTCTCTTCGTTCCCTCTCTCTGATGCCTCGGATTCCCCTGTGATTCGTCTCTGTGTGCCTTACCACTCACCACCATCACGACTGCGCAATCATCATCTTTCCCCACGACTCAATACAACAGATCAGACTACCGAATTACCACAGCCAAAGAAAGAAAGTCGACAGGATTCGACATATATACACTGGTATCCAAAAAATAAGAAACTTAACCAATATTGAAATTTCTCAAAAGCTAATTTATTAGCAAATATGAAATTTAGTATACAAATAGTTTAAACTATGGAGAATTTGACTAGCTATATGTGAAAATTTAAAAAATATTTGAAATTATGAAATATGCAAATTATTACCAACATACCCAAAGCTAAGGTTCCAGATCTTAAAGAAATAAGATATCAATAGGGAGTATTATCACCTCTAAGAGCTATCAAGGTCTCACAGAGAGCCCTCATACTGTTTACCAGGCTTTGGAGGAGGTCCAGGGGTAGTAAACCCCACTCCTCCAATAGAGCAGTTCTTAGCTCAACGAGGGTTCTGGGAAAGGGGTGACGAGCTCCAAATCGCCTCCCTAGAGCATCCCACACATGCTCTATTGGATTCAGGTCCGGATATCTGGCTGGCCAATCCATCCTTCGAATATTCTCACTCTGGAGATATTCATTGACTAGCCTAGCCCTATGCGGACGAGCATTATCGTCCATAAAAATTAAATTGTGACCAATTTGATCTCTATAAGGTCTTAGATAGGGCTCAAGGATCTTGTCCCTGTACCTTTGGGCAGTTAAAGTGCCCCCAGAAAAAAATGTGGAGGGGTGTGCGTCTGCTAGAACTGATGCCAGCCCAGACTAAGAGACTGCCCCCTCTAAAACTGTCTATTTCCCTGATGTTACTGGGATGATAGCGGGTTACAGGCTCTCTCCAGATGAAAACTCGTCGAGAATCTGTGTTTAAACTAAATCTTGACTCGTCACTGAAGAGAACATTGGCCCACTGATCATGAGTCCAGGCGTGATGTTCCAAGCACCAATTCAAGCGGGCTCTCCTGTGAGCAGAGGTTAAAGGGGTACAGACCATTGGTCGTTTTGCATAAAGAGCACCTTAGTGAAGCCTTCGGTAAACAGTTTGTCTTGAAATTCTCGTTCCAGTAGCACTTGAGAGTTCATTAGAGAGTTGAATAGCTGTCATCTCCCTATGGCGCTTGGCAGTTACGACCAGATAACGGTCTTCAGAGGTAGCTGTTTTTCTTTTTTACCAGAACCTTCTTTTCTTTTGATGGCTCCTGTCTCAATGAACTGTTTCCATATTTTGCTGACTACAGATTTATTCACATTTAGCCATTTTTCTACTTCAACTTGTGATTGCCCTGCCTCCATTCTTCCAACAGCTCTCCATTTTAAATCATCTGCTAAATGTTTCGTAAACTCATAATTAACTAAGGATTAAATAAAATTATAATTGGACAATTCTTAGATGGGGTAAACGACACGCCAAATAGCACACTTATAAAGACAAGCAAATATTTGCATATTTTCAATTTTACCGAATCGAATGGTTGCGATAAATAAATTCTACGACTTAAAATACCTAATTAAATTACTTTTTAGCCTTTAGCGTTGTATATTTTAAAACATATCATTAAAAAACAAAAGTTTCTTATTTTTTGGACACCAGTGTATATTGAAAGTTCAATAAATATTAGACATAATTTAAGGTTGCATGCGAAGATGTGAGTATTTAAATTTTCGCACGAAATTTAAATAAATAGACCTGTTTAAAAAAACAAAGCAAACGTATTGGATTTATGTCAAAACAATTTAAAATAACCAATAAACTTGAACCTGCCAATATTAATTATCATAAGCGTTATTAAAATTTTCATTTTTTAATAAAAAATTCGTAATTAAGGGGATCGATTCTAATTTATAGTATATTAACTATTTTAATTGGTAAATCAATATGAATACCAGATTTCACTTATATTATTTTTCATACAAAAAATATATTAAATTTACCTAGTCTTAAAACTTGTTAAAATAAAAACACACAAAAAAGATGGGTATAGTTTTCGTTACTCAATGTTTTTTTTTTTCCATGAGACGTGGAGAAGCTGATACGTTAATTATTGGCAATATTCCAATTGTGACTTGAATTGACCTTTATTGACTTCATTTTTCTTACCATTCCAGATTGTCTTCACATAAATTTAGTTAAAGAGTATATCTTCAGAGTATAACCTTATTCGATTTTAAAATGTTTTATCATTCAAAAATTGCTAACATATTTTTAAAAATTAGTTTTAGAAAAATATATAGCAAATGTACCCAGCTTTTATAAGAGTGAAAATGTGTACAAGGAACATTGTTTTAACTATGGTATCTTCTAAGTAAGAGTGAAAAATTGATTAATATAGCATCGTCATTAATTTTTTATCACATATGTAAATTATGTAGTTATTAGTTTAATATGCTCTTTGAAGTATATATATGTCGTAAACCCGGGTAAGCCAACAAGTGAGTTGAAAGCAGTCGGGGTTGAGTGGCAAGGCGTGCAGAGTGGGAAGTCCGCACGGGACAGTAAGGACAAAGTTTGGGATCAAAAGACGCTCTCCTAGTACGTCTCACGTGGCACCAGGACCAGGGGAAAGTTGAGGATTAACTGAGGAAAGCTCGGCGTCCTGCATGAAGCCGCGGAGGCAGAGAGGAGACAAAACGGCGCCCACGAGGGCCGCCGTGAAACCTAGCACTGAGCGGGCCTCTCCGAAAATATCCACTGTAACCTAACTAACTGTCAACATCCGGACCAACGCCCCTTCTTTTTGTCCCTCTCTGGATCCCCCGGGTGTCCGGTAGAAAGCTGGTGCCACTTTTAGACGACTAGAAAAGACGTCATACTTTATTACTTACACATCACGTTGTTTAAATAACGATAGAATGTGCCCTCGGTGAGAAAGGTTTGATTAGGGGAGTGAAATAAAATGGAGCGAAAAGCTAGCAAACCTATTGAATGGTAAATAATTTGGGGCACAAATTAGTTACTAGAATAAAAATAAAGATAATGGGGAGAGAGAGAGACAGAGAAAGAGTAGTGGTGACACACTCATATAATATTATAAAACTACAATATATATATATATATATATATATATATATTATATAATTAGTACATAGGAGGGATAAATTTAAAGTAAACACACACAATTGCGAGGGAAAATATTTGGGACAGTTAGGTATACTTTTACAGTTTTTTGTTACTTAAGGTGCTCTCTCTATGAGTATTTACAACATAGTTCCAGAGATGTAATAAAGAAACGAGGAGAAGTAGATATAATAAAAGTAATATAAAATATAAAAGAAAATAGATGAAGCAAAAGGTTTGGGATAGGCAGTGACGCAGTGAAGAATAAAGGAAGAGGGCCTGAATTGGTTTCTGCAAAGGATATCTCAGGAGTCCTGCCCTGCAATACGAGCTTAGAAGCGAAGTATTGTTTGCAGGGATCAGAAATCTCAAGATGCCCTGTAAGTAGCATTAGATCAAATGGGCAAAAGGCGTAAAGTTCGAAGGAGAGGTAATGGGAGAATATGGGAAAGAAAAGCTGTCAGAGAGAGGTTAAAAAGAGATGGAGGCTCAAGAGCTGCGATGCTGTCGGTGATTGAGCTCGACCGGATAAATAAAAGTAAAAGAAAAATGAGTGGGGCGCATCATGCTGATGATGGCGATGGGTCGAGCGTGAGAAAAAAAAAATATTTCGCTGGTTACCCAAGCTCTCCGTGTGGACTTAACATGGGGAGGAAGTGTGTACCAGGTCAATGAATCATAAAAAAAATTGTTGACGAGCAGGAGTCTCAGGAACCGTTGAAGAGGTTAGAGGATGGAGGTAGATTGTGAAAACAGGGTTCGACTGTTGCCATTGATTGATTGAACCCGAATTTGAGTAAAAAAGAATGAAATGAAGAATGCTGGGGTGGTGACCCGGGTGTAAATTAAAAAATAAATAAAAATAAGCCATGGATTTTCCTGAACACACCATCAGAATGGGATGGCGAGGAAGGATTAGTCCACTGGGGCAAATCAATAACAACAAAAAAAAGTTGGCGAACAGGAACTCTGCGATGGACGAGGGGTGGTTAGAACGAAGGCATAGAAGGCCTAAGGAAAAG
>CP092866.1:87496670-87532932 GCA_030710605.1 Cordylochernes scorpioides | reverse complement strand
ATGTTAGTGTATGATCTATATGGATGTTAAAAAAAAAAAGAAAAATAGAAAAAGGTCAGGTACTCATATTAAAAACAAAAATGGTATATTCTGACTACTCACCTAAACATTTTGATAGCAGAGCGCCATCTAGTTGAACAAAAATAAATTAAACGTTGATTTGATTTGTTCCATTATATTTGGTCAACCAATTTTCTTAATAAATCAGGAAATCCAACCACGAAACGGTTTCGGGTAATCAGCCCTCGTAAGCGTAGTGCAGGTTGTACCTATACGACCAAATATTTGGTCAAAGAGGCTACTTGAGAAATCAAGAAATAAGTATTTAAGAGGCCAAATTTGGGTAAATACGCTGTTCATTTAAAAATATATATATATATGCTTAAATACCCATTTCTTGATTTATCAGGTAGCCTCTTGGACCAAATTTCTGGTCGTAGAGGTACAGCCTGCACCACGTTGACGAGGGCCAACAGCCCGAAACGTATTTGTGGTTGGCTTTCCTCGATTTATCATGAAAATGGGTTGGCCAAATATCAGGGAAAAAGTTAAATCAACGTGAATTTGATTTTTGTTTCACTAGATGGAGCTCTGCCATCTAAAATGCTCATTGTGAGCAGTCACGATATGCTTTCTTTTTTAAATTTATATATCAAAGGAGAAACCTCTTCCTTTAAAAATGCATTTTTTATCATCTCCCAATACAAAACGTAATGGTGCTGATAAAGTATAACCATCAGTTTAAGCCAATTCGAGCAAATTCCAACCTTTATATTATTATTTTGTACATGGGTGATAAACAAAATGCATTGCCTAAATGCATTTTTGAAGGAAGAGGTGCATTTTAGATATATGAATACCATCTTCCCGCGCAACTTTATGTTATATTAATATATGTAATATTGTTGCAATGTGCCGACGTATGGATGAAATGGCAGTCGTGAACATGAGGCGAGTGTTGGTGTTCTTCCCACACGCGGACAACAAGAAGCAGAGGCAAGGCTAGATGTTAGCACAAAGAGGGATCGGGGACAGCCCACGGGACAGAGGTAGAGTCGATGACACCAACTTTGATGTTTATCACCGAGACATGGAGAGACAGACTGCCTGAGAGAGACATCCTGAAGCCGACTGCCGAGCAACACCTCTAGAACATCTGCTGACCCCCTGTCAAAACTTGTCTTGTTTTCAGGGGTCGTCTATAAAGAGTCCCTGGGGGCCGGCCCCACATGGGCGTTGGCATTTTCCTCCCTTCTGTCCCCAGCTGACCGCTCTTTGGATTTTTATTTAGATGTCACCAATTTTAGTTTAAATACAAATAGGGGTTTACAGGTATTATTAATAAGGATATGGCATATATACAAAATATGGAGGTGGTAGCAAATAGAAACGATGTACATTTTAATACAGTTTAAAATATACTATATATATATCGTATATTTTTAACTGTATGGCACTTTTAGTATATGTCAAATATCTTCCAATTAGTTAGAGCCGATACCTTAAAAGATCCTACCCTTCTTTTAATATGTACACCGTTTCTATTTGCTACCACCCCCATATTTTGTGTGTATGCTATATCTTTATTAATAATACCTGTAAACCCCTATTTATATATAAAACTAAAATTGGTGACGTCAAAATAAAAATCCAAAGAGCGGTCAGCTGGTGGCAGGTAAAGAGAGGAGGAAAAAGCCAACGCCCAGCCCATGTGGAGCCCCCCAGGAACTCTTTATAGACGACCCCTGAAAACCGGACATGTTTTGTCAGGGGGTCATCAGATGTTCTAGGGTGTGGCCATCGGCAGGCGGCTTCTGTCTCTCACACACTCTCTCTCTCTCCATGTCTCGCTGATAAGCATCTAAGGTTGTGTCATGGCCTCTACCTCTGTCCCGTGGGCTGTCCCCGATCACTCTCGGTGCTAATATCTAGCCCTGCCTCTGCTTCTTGTTGTCCGCGTGTGGGAAGAATATCAACACTCGCCTCACGTACACGACTGCCAGTTTATCCATACGTCGGCAGGATCACATTTGCAACAATATTACAGAATGTCGACAGGATACTGAGCACAGCGGCATGCAGAGGATGACAGAGGCACCTTTGGTCAATGGCGCAATCGTGTGGATGCTCCTTCTACTTGCCCTCCACCTTGACGATTCAGTGAACCATCTCAAAGACGCCATGCGAGGACTAGCCATACCTCGCACCGAGGAGATCATCATCGCCCCCATCGACATCTCCTGCGCCACGAGCACCTTTTTCCATCGGCTCGAACAAGCAGACAAGATTCATCGAGAAATCCTCGCTACGCCCCGCCAACAAGCACCGACGATGTCCCATGGCAACCACCGCAAAAAGTGATCACCAGGCCTCATCGCTAGCAACTCCACAAGACCCATCCAAGACATCATCCATCTGGTAGGAGAATTTTCTCTACAGAACTTTCTTAATGTAACAATATTTCCGTTTTTTTTTTCGCACTGAATTAACTACTCATTCAATACCATTTTTATAGCAATAACATTATTATTATAAATCCATCAAGTTCATTATTTTACCTGCCCTATTACTATTTCAATTAATACAACTTTAGATATGTATAAAACATTTTAAAATTAATCAATTATATAATCATTTATTGCTATTTGTTTCATTTAACCATCATTAGCAATGCCGTCAGCCATCAACAACTAATTATATCTTTTTTTTTTCTTCAAATCGTAAATTTCATTATCTCTAGGCTTATTACATACATATTTTATTTTCAAACCATCTTTCTCATAATTTTGAAACTTTTAATATATTGACAATATTTATAATATATATTTTTTAAATTGTTAAACCCTTTTGTTTATATATTTTATCTATTTCGTTTTTCTAATTTTATCGTTGACGTCTCCTAAAATCGCCTACCCATACCTTCTCACGCATTGCCCCAAGGGCTTCCCGCTCGCCAAACATTTTTTATTTTTATTTTTTTCATTGATTAATTCAACTGAGAAATCCTTCCTCGCTATATCATTCCCAATAGTGAGTTCAGGATACCCAGCCAGATTATTTTTCTTATCACCCGGCTCATCATTACCAATCATCATTTTTCTTTTTCTTTTTTTTTATATTACCATTCAAGTCGGGTGAAATCATCATTGGCAACAGAACAACCCTTGCAAATACCTTTCCTTTCTTCATTCCCAATCTCATATATTCCCCTTAATAAATTCTTGCTCGCCAGAATTATTTTTTTTATTAATCCAACTGGAAACATCCTTCCTCGCTATATCGTTCCCAATAGTGAGTTCAGGATACCCAGCTAGATTATTTTTCTTTCTTTTTATTACCCGATTCATCATTTTTATCTTTTTCATCATACAAGCCGGGTATCATCATCATTGGCAGCAGTACATCTCTTGCGTTCACCTCTCTTTTTCCACATTCCTCGAACAACTTATATAGTGAGGAGCTACTAGTCTGAACTGATGATGCATACGGAACATCTTGAACGTTCTGTTAATGAAAACAGTACCTCACTAACACAAGTTCCTACTGCATTGCAGAACTCATTAAGCTATTTCTTTGCAGGAACATACTCAGACATCCCATATACCCTCATCAACCCTCTGCGTCAACTTATAATCTTAACACAAAGCAATAACGCGCCATCTATACATATAAAATGAAAGGATTTAAAAGCAGGAATGTTTCTTTTATACATAATACAAACTTGTACTGCCCTTACTGCGATGAAAAATATATTGGGAGGGCTTGGCTCATCAGTGGTGAACCCTCCCAGCGGTTTCGCCAATTTAATCCACCAGACCGCTTCTCAGAGCTCTAATACTGTATTGGACGATTCTGCTTATAAACGCAGCACTGAAGGATGGAATCTCAGAAATGGTTTTCAAGAAAACTATGGACATAAGCTTATAGGACAGTAGATTACCTTCAAATATTTGCATCGAGCAATGCTCTTTCGCAAACAATAAAGACAAGTCCAGTTAGGCATAAATTAACACAAAGCAATAACGCGCCATCTATAGATATAAAAGGAAAGGATTTAAAAGGGTTCAACACTGGTAAGCCAAGCCCTCCCAATATATTTTTTCATCGCATTAAGGGCAGTAGAAGTTTGTATTATGTGTAAAAGAAACATTCGTGCTTTTAAATCCTTTCATTTTATATGTATAGATGGCGCGTTATTGCTTTGTGTTAATTTATGCCTAACTGGCCTTGTCTTTATTGTTTGCGGAAGAGCATTGCTCGAAGCATATATTTGAATGTAATTCTACTGTCCTATGAGCTTATGTCCATAGTTTTCTTGAAACCCATTTCTGAGATTCTATCCTTCAGTGCTGCGTATATAAGCAGAATCGTCCAATACAGTATTAGAGCTCTGAGAAGCGGTCTGGTGGATTAAATTGGCGAAACCGCTGGGAGAGTTCACCACTGATGAGCCAAGCCCTCCCAATATATTTTTTCATCGCAGTAAGGAATGTAAAGAAATATTCGTGCTTTTAAATCCTTTCATTTTATAATCTTAGTTCAAATTAATAGCCTCAATGCTTTTCTTTTAGTTATTTTTTCATTCAATAGGTTCACAATTTTTTTTTTCTATAAGTAAATTATTTTTACGGCATTTCTAATTTTATCTTGCATATTTTCTCGATTTTATCATTTATTCTTATGTATTTTTCTATCTATCATAGTCTATATCTTATTGAGACGTCATCATTATTGTCCTATTTCATTATCCTATACTTATAATAATTTTAACTAATTTGTACCCAAATTATTTATTTTGATTTTATAATAGGTTTGCTAGGTCATCATTCATGTTATTTCATTTCCCCCAAACAAACCTTCATCACCAGGGGCACATTCTATCGTACATTTTAAACTGTATGACACTTTTAGTATATGTCACATATCTTCCAATTAGTTAGAGTTGATACCTTAAAAGATCCTACCTTCTTTCAAAATGTACACCGTTTCTATTTGCTACCTCCCCCATATGTTGTATGTATGCTATATCTTTATCAATAATACCTGTAAACCCCTTTTTATATATAAACTAAAATTGGTGACGTCAAAATAAAATTCCAAAGAACGGTCAGCTGGTGGCATGGACAGAGAGGAGGAAAAAGCCAACGCCCAGCACATGTGGAGCCCCCAGGGACTGTTTATAACGACCCCTGAAAACAGGACAGGTTTTGGCAGGGGGTCAGCAGATGTTCTAGGGTGTGGCCATCGGCAGGCGGCTTCTGTTTCTCACACACTCTCTCTCTCTCTCCATGTCTGCATCTGCATCCAGGTTTGTGTCATGGCCTCTACCTCTGTCCCGTGGGCTGTCCTTGATCACTCTCTGTGCTAACATCTAGCCCTGCCTCTGCTTCTTGTTGTCCGCGTGTGGGAAGAACATAAACACTCGTATTACGTACACGACTGCCAGTTTATCCATACGTCGGCAGGATCACATTTGCAACAATATTACATATATGTGGCAATTTAAGAATCATAAACACCTTTGTAAATACTCACCACCTCTACTTACACTCCCTACTCTAATATGGGCTTTTAATTATTGTACCCAATCATCCTTTAATCAATTTAACTTTGTATGTATCGTTTTTTAGTGTTCAATTAAATAAAGAGGTACATCTAGAGGGAACGTAGAAACCATAAATAACTCACCAAAACCGAAGCATGAGGTCAACCGTCTCGACAATGCGGCGCCAGACGTCCGGTGACGTAACACTTGAGCATATAAAAAGGGCTTGCCTCGCAGCCAAAGTGGTCGGTCAGTCAGTTCAGTAGATGCCAGATAGCGGACAGCAGCAGCAGGCAGATCGTTAGTGGATGGCCCGCCGGCCGCAACTTGGTCTCTTCGTTCCCTCTCTCTGATGCCTCGGATTCCCCTGTGATTCGTCTCTGTGTGCCTTACCACTCACCACCATCAAGACTGCGCAATCATCATCTTTCCCAACGACTCAATACAACAGACCAGACTACCGAATTACCACAGCCAAAGAAAGAAAGTCGACAGGTTTCGACATAGAGTCGACAGGATGAACAAGAAGCCCAGGAGTAGGAGATCGGAGAATTCCCCAACAACGACCACGGACCGACAGCCCCACCACCCCATCTTGGCACCATCATCCTTCAGTTGGCAATCATCCTAGAAAGACTGCAACCCCTTCATCCCAAAGACCTGAATCTTACCGCCTTTGATGCCTTCCCCCTTCCATCTCCAGCCATCACATCTTCCGCTCAACGCCAGCAATCTCCCGAAGTTTTCAACTCAAGCCGGAATTATCCTTTCCAAGGTATTTTATATCTGTCTACCTGTCTTCCGTGCTCCCACTTTCCTGCTATTTTAGTTTTCGCATACAATATATAATGCCTATTTTCTTAGTTATATCCCTTTTTCTCAAATAGTTTTAAATTTCAATTTTGCCATAGTTGTTTTGCCTTTTAAATTGCACCACACCTTTAATCCTTTTAAACATTATTTTGCTCTGCGTAATTTGTACCTAAAATATATCTCACATTCCATAGTTTACTTTTGAAAATTTGCAATTAGGTTTAACCATTTACAAATATAAATTCTAAACACCATATGTAAAACAGTCAGCCAAGAGAGGACAACAACAAAATAAATTTACCTATTTTATCACATCTCCAATATTTTATTAAACTATCTTTAACATTAAAAAAATAATATTTCCACTATATTTTCGATATGACCGCAATACCTTATGACTTCACATTTCCAGCTTTTGTGTTTAAATTCCCAAACTTTTAATATTTTGATATTTTTCTCATTTAACTTCATTACTTAATGTTATTATTTTAAAAATTTGCATTTTAAACTCCATTGCTTATTTACTGTGTTAATATCTAAAACCAACGCACACAATTGAAACACGACAAAGATAAACAAAAATTTGATCTTAATCACAAAACACCTAACTTTAAATTGGAGACCTCGTTCTTGTCAAAGTGTACCACCATCCTAACACTGGAAAGCTTGCCCCTTATTTCACAGGTCCCTACATAATTTTAGAAATTATTTCTCCCACTGTAGTAAAGATTAACAGACAAAATCAGCCGCTCAATAAGGAACACGACACAATACATGTCAACAAACTCAGGCCCTACACAGAAAGCGTCCCTCATATAGCACCCTCCACCATGCAGGCCCATTATGTTCTACCCAAAGGCAATGACTCATTTCCGCTCCGACATCTCTCACCGGACTTGTTCCAAGAATACCAACTCCCAATCAAACCAACCAGCAGCCAACCTCTTCTACCTCTCTAACCCCAAATATTTTTACCCTAATCCAAGTAGAACCGACTTCAAGTAACAATGCTTCCCCAGCTCCTCAGCTACGAATCAATCATGAATCAACACAGTCCCAAGTCAAGTCATCAACCCTCCAACATAAATGGCGCAGCCCACAACTAATCTCTCTAATAAAAAATATAGGATACAATATGAAAACATTTTTTATTTTCCACTTAATTTTCCTAATTTACCCGCTAACAATACCCTTCTCCACCGTCCCGCTAATCACGCTTATCTACATAGGAATATACGTACAAAAAACTGATAGACTTTTCCAACTACAAGAAGCCATTTTCCAACTACTTACCATCATCTGGATTTTGATAGGAGAAACCGCTCAACGTCTATTTAGAACTCCCCCACCACCTAGGTCCGGACAACTATTTCCTTTACATCACTGATAGCTTATTCCAACCTTATTTTATTTGTACTCCACGTATTGTATCATACTACCCCGCAACTATCTCCCTTTAAATCAATGTCTTGTCGCAATGCTGCACATTGATTCGTTTGCCAACCTATGTATCCACACATTTTTTTCTCACCCTATATAAGCACAGCAACATCTTTTCAAGCGATCCTTAAAACATAAAGTGAACTTGTTTACAAATTTTAATCAATGTTTTTCCATTATCCCACTTTTGTAAATAGCGATATATTTTAATTTTGTTTCACCATTTTCTTTTCACACTTCTCAACTTTTACAATTGTTTTCTCTCAACAACCACGAAATTACCTTGCCTTTCACCAAACCTTACCATCTTAGCGGATCTTTTCACCACCAGTGCGACCCATGTCTTTGTCAGTTTTTTTTTTATGTGATGTTTTTCTTTATGTTTTTATATGTTCATTCTTTTTACACTTGCAGAAATTCTCTTGATGTAGTTTGTCCATACACCAAGCTTGAATACTCTGCAGGCATTTTGCTTTTCCACTCACTCACCATCGCGCTATTTTCATTCTTTTTCCCCCCCACCCAAGACCGCTAAGTGGAGAACAATAGTTGTTTTGATCCCTTGTTAACTAGTTCCAAGACGTCCTAGCAAAACGCCTTGCAAACCCATGTTCTCAAGCTGATCCTGCAGTCAACCAATTTAATCACCATGTTGTCATTCTTTTAACAGTTCCTACTTCATCTTTCCATTCTGTCACCTTGTCGACCGCAACTTCTTACCACCCTGTAAATAGCTTTGTTTGTTTACCCAATTAATTTTCCCCAAAAAATTACTTCCCATCTATCATAATTCAACTCAGGCTGCCCCTTTTCAAATTCTTCAACGCAGGGGCCCATCTGTGGTAATTTAAGAATCATAAACACCTTTGTAAATACTCACCACCTTTTCTTACACTCCCTACTCTAATATGGACTTTTAATCATTGTACCCAATCCTCCTTTAATCATTTTAACTTTGTATGTATCGTTTTTTTAGTGTTCAATTAAATAAAGAGGTACATCTAGAGGGAACGTAGAAACCATAAGTAACTCCCCAAAACCGAAGCATGAGGTCAACCGTCGCGACACTGCGGCACCAAACGTCCGATGACGTAACAGGGCTTATCCGCAACCAATGAGGTCAACCGCCTCGACAATGCGGCGCCAGACGTCCGGTGACGTAACACTTGAGCATATAAAAAGGGCTTGCCCCACAGCCAAAGCACCTCTTTGAGGTGACTAAGTAGGTCTCCTTTCAGAGAAGACAATCTCTTTGTCTGGTTTTTTTTATCGATGGAGTCGAACCAGTATGATGGTAGTGGTGGTGGAGGAAGTCAGCAGACCAACAAAAAGCGGCCGCGTCCTGAGAACGAAGACCTCCTCCCGTCTTCCCATCATCAATTTAAGTTCAATAGAACAGCGAACTTGTTCACCTTTGGGTGCCGAACCTTCGAGGCGATCACTGCCGACACCAGCCTGGACACCCCCGAAAAAATACAGATGGCCACCAGAGGACTGATGCTGGCTCTCGTCCGAAAGGCAGAACTACTTCTTGAGGACGCCTTCAAAGGAGCCAGTATAGGAAGAACCAATCCCACAGCCAACGTCCCGATCCCCTCCACCTCTTTCGCCTCGGTAGTGGCAGAGAAAGACAAGCCGGCAAGGCCTGCACCTCCGAAACCCAAAGCGAAAGCCACATTTGTGAATCTGGCTCCTTCCTTTGAATCGCATGTCGTCGTCAGGTCGGATAACCCCAAGGCCAACCCAAGGGAAATTTTAAGGGAAATTCAAAAGATTCATCCATCCCTAGCGTCGTCAAAAGACGTGGTGGCGTCCATCAACACCAGCGGCAAGGTGGTTTTCCACACCAAAACAACCCAATTGGCAAAGTCGCTGGCTTCTGGGCTCACCTCCCTGCCAACGGGTCTAAGATGCCACGAGCGCCCGGTTATCCTACCAAGATACTGCCTCTTCAGGGTGGACGGAGAGGTGCGGGACGAGGAGTTATGCGAGAGCTTCTGCTCCAACCACTCCGTGCAGTCACTCCAGGGAAAACGTGACATCAGGGTAGTCCATCGATCAAAGAATGCGGCACAAAGCACTAGTACAGTGTTCATCGAAGTGGACAACCAAGTCGCCGATATCCTCGGTCAACATGGACGTATCCCTGTGGAGGGTCTAATACACAGGTATGAGCAATGCTTCCGTTGCTGTGGCTTCGGCCACCGCGCTTCTGCCTGCCCAGCTGCCCATCCAATCTGCTACCGCTGCGGCTCTGCAGAGCACGAAGGCATCCAATGCTCGGTAGAGCCAAGCCAAAGCCGCTGCTGCCGCTGCAGCAAAAAAATCTGGAGTTCCCATCAACCACTTTGCCACCTCATCTTCCTGTCCCTTTGTAAAAGAGAGAATAGCCCGAACAAGAAACAATGTCTAGGCCATTGCGTGTCCTGCAGGTGAACGCTAGAAAATCACCAACTGCCATTCTTGAAATTGCAAATTTGGAAAATTCGACACAGGCCGACATCGTGCTCTTGCAAGAACTCCCAACTAACTTCTTCTGGCCCACACTGGGTTTCAGGCATTTTTTGTCCAAGGCGCCTACATCCCTCGGGAATTGTAGCACGTAGCAACCTTCATCCCATCCCTCTAACCTCCCCAGACACCGCCATGGAACTTCCTGACCAGCTGGTTCGGCTCAGCAATTGGCTCTATGTAAATTTTATCTAGAGTAACTGGTTTCTACTAGTTAGCTGGACAGCCCGGGCAGTTAGAGTTTCTTGCGCTCCAGGGGCCCGGGTTATCCTTATTTTCTCTCTCTCAGCCAAAGTGGTCGGTCAGTCAGTTCAGTAGATGCCAGATAGCGGACAGCAGCAGCAGGCATATCGTTAGTGGATGGCCCGCCGGCCGCAACTTGTTCTCTTCGTTCCCTCTCTCTGATGCCTCGGATTCCCCTGTGATTCGTCTCTGTGTGCCTTACCACTCACCACCATCACGACTACGCAATCATCATCTTTCCCCACGACTCAATACAACAGATCAGACTACCGAATTACCACAGCCAAAGAAAGAAAGTCGACAGGATTCGACATATATACACTGGTATTCAAAAAATAAGACACTTAACCAATATTGAAATTTCTCAAAAGCTAATTTATTAGCAAATATGAAATTTAGTATACAAATAGTTTAAACTATGGAGAATTTGACTAGCTATATGTGAAAATTTAAAAAATATTTGAAATTATGAAATATGTGCAAATTATTACCAACATACCCAAAGCTATGGTTCCAGATCTTAAAGAAATAAGATATCAATAGGGAGTATGATCACCTCTAACAGCTATCAAGGTCTCACAGAGAGCCCTCATACTGTTTACCAGGCTTTGGAGGAGGTCCAGGGGTAGTAAACCCCACTCCTCCAATAGAGCAGTTCTTAGCTCAACGAGGGTTCTGGGAGAGGGGTGACGAGCTCCAATACGCCTCCCTAGAGCATCCCACACATGCTCTATTGGATTCAGGTCCGAATATCTGGCTGGCCAATCCATCCTTCGAATATTCTCACTCTGGAGATATTCATTGACTAGCCTAGCCCTATGCGGACGAGCATTATCGTCCATAAAAATTAAATTGTGACCAATTTGATCTCTATAAGGTCTTAGATAGGGCTCAAGGATCTTGTCCCTGTACCTTTGGGCAGTTAAAGTGCCCCCAGAAAAAAATGTGGAGGGGTGTGCGTCTGCTAGAACTGATGCCAGCCCAGACTAAGAGACTGCCCCCTCTAAAACTGTCTATTTCCCTGATGTTACTGGGATGATAGCGGGTTCCAGGCTCCCTCCAGATGAAAACTCGTCGAGAATCTGTGTTTAAACTAAATCTTGACTCGTCACTGGAGAGAACATTGGCCCACTGATCATGAGTCCAGGCGTGATGTTCCAAGCACCAATTCAAGCGGGCTCTCCTGTGAGCAGTGGTTAAAGGGATACAGACCATTGGTCGTCTTGCATAAAGAGCACCTTCGTGAAGCCTTCGGTAAACAGTTTGTCTTGAAATTCTCGTTCCAGTAGCACTTGAGAATTCATTAGAGAGTTGAATAGCCGTCATCTCCCTATGGCGCTTGGCAGTTACAACCAGATAACGGTCTTCAGAGGTAGCTGTTTTTCTTTTTTACCAGAACCTTCTTTTCTTTTGATGGTTCCTGTCTCAATGAACTGTTTCCATATTTTGCTGACTACAGATTTATTCACATTTAGCCATTTTGCTACTTCAACTTGTGATTGCCCTGCCTCCATTCTTCCAACAGCTCTCCATTTTAAATCATCTGCTAAATGTTTCGTAAACTCATAATTAACTAAGGATTAAATAAAATTATAATTGAACAATTCTTAGATGGGGTAAACGATACGCCAAATAGCACACTTATAAAGACAAGCAAATATTTGCATATTTTCAATTTTACCGAATCGAATGGTTGCGATAAATAAATTCTACGACTTAAAATACCTAATTAAATTACTTTTTAGCCTTTAGCGTTGTATATTTTGAAACATATCATTAAAAAACAAAAGTTTCTTATTTTTTGGACACCAGTGTATATTGAAAGTTCAATAAATATTAGACATAATTTAAGGTTGCATGCGAAGATGTGAGTATTTAAATTTTCGCACGAAATTTAAATAAATAGACCTGTTTAAAAAACAAAGCAAACGTATTGGATTTATGTCAAAACAATTTAAAATAACCAATAAACTTGAACCTGCCAATATTAATTATCATAAGCGTTATTAAAATTTTCATTTTTTAATAAAAAATTCGTAATTAAGGGGATCGATTCTAATTTATAGTATATTAACTATTTTAATTGGTAAATCAATATGAATACCAGATTTCACTTATATTATTTTTTCATACAAAATTTACATATTAAATTTACCTAGTCTTAAAACTTCTTAAAATAAAAACACACAAAAAAGATGGGTATAGTTTTCGTTACTCAATGTTTTTTTTTTCCCATTAGACGTGGAGAAGCTGATACGTTAATTATTGGCAATATTCCAATTGTGACTTGAATTGACCTTTATTGACTTCATTTTTTCTTATCATTCCAGATTGTCTTCACATAAATTTAGTTAAAGAGTATATCTTCAGAGTATAACCTTATTCGATTTTAAAATATGTTTTATCATTCAAAAATTGCTACCATATTTTAAAAATTAGTTTTAGAAAAATATATAGCAAATGTACCCAGCTTTTATAAGAGTGAAAATGTGTACAGGGAACATTGTTTTAACTATGGTATATTCTAAGTAAGAGTGAAAAATTGATTAATATAGCATCGTCATTAATTTTTTTATCACATATGTAAATTATGTAGTTATTAGTTTAATATGCTCTTTGAAGTATATATATGTCGTAAACCCGGGTAAGCCAACAAGTGAGTTGAAAGCAGTTGGGGTTGAGTGGCAAGGCGTGCAGAGTGGGAAGTCCGCACGGGACAGTAAGGACAAAGTTTGGGATCAAAAGACGCTCTCCTAGTACGTCTCACGTGGCACCAGGACCAGGGGAAAGTTGAGGATTAACTGAGGAAAGCTCGGCGTCCTGCATGAAGCCGCGGAGGCAGAGAGGAGACAAAACGGCGGCCACGAGGGCCGCCGTGAGACCTAGCACTGAGCGGGCCTCTCCGAAAATATCCACTGTAACCTAACTAACTGTCAACATCCGGACCAACACCCCTTCTTTTTGTCCCTCACTGGATCCCCCGGGTGTCCGGTAGAAAGCTGGTGCCACTTTGAGACGACTAGAAAAGACGTCATACTTTATTACTTACACATCACGTTGTTTAAATAACGATAGAATGTGCCCTCGGTGAGAAAGGTTTGATTAGGGGAGTGAAATAAAATGGAGCGAAAAGCTAGCAAACCTATTGAATGGGAAATAATTTGGGGCACAAATTAGTTACTAGAATAAAAATAAATATAATGGGGAGAGAGAGAGAGAGACAGAGAAAGAGTAGTGGTGACACACTCATATAATATTATAAAACTACAATATATATATATATATTATATAATGAGTACATAGGAGGGATAAATTTAAAGTAAACACACACAATTGCGAGGGAAAATATTTGGGACAGTTAGGTATACTTTTACAGTTTTTTGTTACTTAAGGTGCTCTCTCTATGAGTATTTACAACATAGTTTCAGGGATGTAATAAAGAAACGAGGAGAAGTAGAGATAATAAAAGTAATATAAAATATAAAAGAAAATAGATGAAGCAAAAGGTTTGGGATAGGCAGTGACGCAGTGAAGAATAAAGGAAGAGGGCCTGAATTGGTTTCTGCAAAGGGCATCTCAGGAGTCCTGCCCTGCAAAACGAGCTTAGAAGCGAAGTATTGTTTGCAGGGATCAGAAATCTCAAGATGCCCTGTAAGTAGCATTAGATCAAATGGGCAAAAAGCGTAAAGTTCGAAGGAGAGGTAATATGAGAATATGGGAAAGAAAAGCTGTCAGAGAGAGGTTAAAAAGAGATGGAGGCTCAAGAGCTGCGCTGCTGTCGGTGATTGAGCTCGACCGGATAAATAAAAGTAAAAGAAAAATGAGTGGGGTGCATCATGCTGATGATGGCGATGGGTCGAGCGTGAGAAAAAAATATATATTTCGCTGGTTACCCAAGCTCTCCGTGTGGAGTTAACATGGGGAGGAAGTGTGTACCAGGTCAATGAATCATAAAAAAAATTGTCGACGAGCAGGAGTCTCAGGAACCGTTGAAGAGGTTAGAGGATGGAGGTAGATTGTGAAAACAGGGTTCGACTGTTGCCATTGATTGATTGAACCCGAATTTGAGTAAAAAAGAATGAAATGAAGAATGCTGGGATGGTGACCCGGGTGAAATTAAAAAAAATAATAAAAATAAGCCATGGATTTTCCTGAACACACCATCAGAATGGGATGGCGAGGAAGGATTAGTCCACTGGGGCAAATCAATAACAACAAAAAAAAAGTTGGCGAACAGGAACTCTGCGATGGACGAGGGGTGGTTAGAACGAAGGCATAGAAGGCCTAAGGAAAAGGATCAAGAGTCGAGAAAAGTATGGAAGGCAGAGTTGGAAGGATCAAAATATGAGAAGGGACAGTTGGTAGAAGGCGTCACTGTTAAAACAAAATTTTTAAAGTTAAATTATCTTAGACGTAGGCTATGGAAAAGAAATGATGTCAAAGAATATAAGGTTTCAGGTGATGTTTATATAGGTTGGCTAATGGTTTTAGCTGTTTAGGGATGGAAGGAAAAGAAATATCATAATGTAAAAGAAATATCCAAAAATATCTGATTGATTTTAAAATATAAAATGGTACACATTAAGGATCGTAAAAATATAAATTAGTACTATTTAAAATATAGTAAGTATTTAGGTTAGTGTGTTCCCCACGTGATGCAATGCTTATAAGCTCAAATTAGACGATGTTTGGAAAAGTCAAAAGTGGTAAATAAATTGAAATGCCATTATGGTTTGTTTTTTTATTTTTTCATAATTATAATTTCAGAGGCGCCTCACACGGTGAGAGAGAGAAAAAGGAAAACGAACTTATCAAAAGTATTAAAATGTTACAAGTAAACTTATAATGGATATCTGAAGGTTTAGTGTGACGCAGTGGTGAAAAGAGAGGAAGTCTGAGTTGATTTTTGCAATGGCGTTCGGCAATGCAATACGTGCCTGTGTAAGTGAGGTATTGTTTTCATTGACCGAACTCCCAAGACGTTCCATAATCAACTTTAGATCAGACGGGGGAGGTAAGTAAGTTGAAAGAGGAGGAATAGGAAAGGTGCAGTCAAGAGTTGCTCCGTTGCCAATGATGATTGAGCTCGGATGAAAATGGAAAAAAAAAAAAGTAATAAAATGGTAAAAATGATGGTTGTAATGATGATCCGAGCGTTGAGAAGAAAAAAAAAACTCGAACTGGTCGCCTGAGCTCACTGTTGGGAAATGTACAGCGAGGAAGGTTGAGCCAGCTGATTGAATAAAAAATAATAATAAAAGTTTGGTTGGCGAGCAGAAGACTTGACCGCGGGAAATATGAAAGGTGAGGATTGTGGAAGGTAAAGGGTACTGTTGCCATTGATGATTGAATAACCCGACCTGGTTGAATGTAATAAATGATGTTGTCGGGTGATGGATAAAAAAAAAGATAGAATCTATGGATTTCCTGAACTCGTTATCGGGAATTGTATACCGAGGTCCAATAGATGAATTAATAAAAAAAAAAGGTTGGCAACAAGAACCCTATGGGAGAATGTATGAGGTTGAGAGGAAGTGGGTTAAGGAGGTGTGAGTAAGTGGTATAGGAAGGGAAGATAGGATTTAGAGAGAGAGAGAGACAGAGAGAGGCGTCAATATGAAAAAAATATAATCTAATAAAAACAATTATATCAGAAATAAGACGATCTTAAGGTATTTAAAAAATATAAAAATGTTATAAAAAAAACTCAAATGATGTTTAAAAAGCTTGAATTTGTAAAGTTTCAAAATCTATATATAATGACGGATGAAACAATACTCAATTAGTAATAATTGAAATGAAATCTGATGTGTGTGGTTGGATATTCTAAGATTTAATGACTAATGATAATAGTAACACAAAATGTTTATAATAATGTTGGCTTGGATGGTTTATAATGGCTGAGTGGTTGAGGTATAGAAAAATAAAACAAAGACATATAGCATACAAATATAAAAAAGGTGATAGCTTGATTTATTTTTAAAATGGATGGCATTGGCGATAATGTTTTGTTCTGGTAATAGGATCGGGAGGCCGAGTTGAACTCATCGAAGAGCGAAAAGGGCTCACCTTTGAGGGGCTCATGGAGTCTCGCAGACCCGTACCCGATGTCGTTTCGCACGGCTTCTAGTTGTGGGAGAAGTTTTCCGCGGATAGGTGCCATAAGGGGGACATAGGCACGTGGAACCGTCACTTCTTGGAGGGCCTTGGTCATTCAGTCTATCAAGGTGTCCACGCTGGGCCGGATGTAAGTGGCGGGCACCTCAGAAGCGTCCACGTAGTGTTCCCCGTCTTCGTCCATAGTCCTTTGTCCACTGTCCGCCATCATTATCCTGTCGACTTATACGGGCCTACTGTCGTAAACCCGGGTAAGCCAACAAGTGAGTTGGAAGCAGTCGGGGTTAAGTGGCAAGGCGTGCAGAGTAGGAAGTCCGCACGGGACAGTAAGGACAAGGTTTGGGATCAAAAGACGCTCTCCTGGTACGTCTCACGTGGCTAAGGACCAGGGGAAAGTTGAGGATTAACTGAGGAAAGCTCGGCGTCCCGCATGAAGCCGCGGAAGCAGAGAGGAGCCAAAACGGCGGCCACGAGGCCGCCGTGAGACCTGGCACTGAGCGGGCCTCTCCGAAAATATCCACTCTAACTTAACTAACTGTCAACATCCGGACCAACGCCCCTTCTTTTTGTCCCTATCTGGATCCCCCGGGTGTCCGGTAGCAAGCTGGTGTTACTTTGAGACGACTAGAAAAGACGTCATACTTTATTAATTACACATCACATTGTTTAAATTACGATATATATATATATATATATATACTAGGGGAATGACCCGGCTTCGCCCGATAAATCCCTTGGGTGCAATTTCCTTCATACTAAAAGTATATCAATAATAAATATTAGAAGTGCCATAGAATAGCAATACAGAAGTAACACATAAACTACAGGAAAATAGTGTGTGTGATGGCAAAAATTGTATTATATTAGTGTTTAGGTATTTGATTTAATTAATATAGTTGATATAATAATATATATTTATATTATATATAATATAAAGGAGTTTTAAAAATTGTAAAAAAAAATTGCATCGGCCGGGAATCGAACCCGGGCCGCCCGCGTGGAAGGCGAGCATTCTACCACTGAACCACCGATGCTTTAAAAAATGGCCATATTTAGGTATTCATTCCATTCCGGATTAGTCCGCGTAAAAAAAAGTTCTTCAAATGAAAAAAGAAATACCAAAAATACTAATCAAAATGCAGCCGAAAATTTTCCTCAGGTGTATAAAAAGCGACATGCAAAATTTGGTACCAATTGGTTCAGTAGTTTTTGAGTTTATCGCGAAACAGACAGACTGACCAGGAGCACATGTGCTTTTCAGAAGGCAGAGCGCCTCCTGGTCAGGATATGCCATTTTTAATATTGATTTCAACACCTGATCTTTTTATCTTTTATTTTTTTCTTTCGTTTTTTAATATATATATATATATATATATATATATAACGAAAATTAAAATTATACCGCGAATGTTTCTTTTATAAAAATCGAAATTTATTTTCAAAGAGAAATGGCGACATTTCTAACTTTGAGGATGAGGTATGGAAAGGTGAAACATGAAGAGTAATGGCGAACGGAAAAATAAAAAGTGTCCAGTGTCCCGCCCCTGGACACTTTTTATTTTTCCGTTCGCCATTACTCTTCATGTTTCACCTTTCCATACCTCATCCTCAAAGTTAGAAATGTCGCCATTTCTCTTTGAAAATAAATTTCGATTTTTATAAAAGAAACATTCGCGGTATAATTTTAATTTTCGTTTTACAATCATCAGCCGCGTTATATTGTATTTTAAATATATATATATAGATACTAGACGAATGGCCCGGGCAACGCCCGGGTTTTACCCGAGTGCGTATATATTTTAAAAACGTTTTAATTCAAATACTATTCGTTACAATTATAAATTGGCGCCATGGATGTCACTCTTGTGAAACGTCCCGTTCCAAACTGTGTGTTTTTAAAATGTTTTAATTAAAATACTATTCGTTACAATTATAAATTGGCGCCGTGGATGTCTCTCTTGTGAAACGTCCCGCCCCAAACTGTGTGTCTTGAAAATATAAAAATAAAAATGTGAATTTTCATAAAGATTTCATCATGTCGATTTTTTTTTTTTTTTTGCATTTCACCTACTAAATCGATAGAGATAATTACATTTGCAACATGAACTTAGGTATATTGACTAAATAGAAAACTGCATAGTAATAAAGATAATTTTTTAAAGGCACATATCGTTTTTTTTTTTCAATAAAATCGAAACAAAAATTAACGATAAATAACGATAATTGACTTAAAAAGAAATTGCCTTAAAAAAAAAGAAACATTCGCGGTGATTTTGTCTTGCATTCGTTTATACAATTATTATATACGAATGACCCGAGCAACGCCCGGGTTTTACCCGATTATATGCTTTTATTCAAATACTATTCGTTACAATTATAAATTGGCGCCGTGGATGTCATTCTTGTATAATATATAAATGAGTTTTAAAAATTGTAAAAAAAAAAAAATGCATCGGCCGGGAATCGAACCCGGGCCGCCCGCGTGGCAGGCGAGCATTCTACCACTGAACCACCGATAGTTATGAAAAATCCCATCCGTGAGCTTCAGACAGACAAACAAACAGACAGAATAAGGCAAATATATAAGTAGATATACTTCAAAGAGTATATATCACTTAAAGATCGTATCAATCAACATAAAGCAGCTTTAAAAAACTACAAACCATTATCCCTACTAGTAGACCACTCCCTAAACAATAGCCATATACCAGATTTCAAACAGACCACAATTATATACAAAAACATAACAGAAAAGCATAGTAGACTGTTTTTAGAAAGTTGGGCTTCTGCCGAAGATAAACAGAGTATAAACAGAAAAATTGATTTTCCAGAAATTTATAAAGAATTCATATCTTAATTATTTATAAATAACTATGTATATACCTTTTATTTAATAATTTATTTTGCTTTAAATTTTTTTAATTTAGAATTAATATGTAAACACAATTTTTTACAATTACACTGTGTTGTATATAAATCTCTATATCTTCCATAGATAAAATAATAATCTATAATATTAAATATAAATATAATTATTTACTGTATATAAACTGAAGGCAATAGTTGAGTCAAAGATACAGTTCTTTCATTGGCCTTGTAGAACGAGAGTGGTATACGCGTGCGCGCGTGTTCTAGTGAAAAACACAAACATCCTCGATAAAGAGAGGGAGTTGCCCCTCGAAATATTGGAACAATAAAAATAATTAGAAATCCAATATATGCATCTTTTTTAAATATATATATATATATATATATATATATTGAAAATGAAGAAGGCATCTCCTGACCACGAGCACATGTGCTTTTTAGATGGCAGAGCGCCATCTAGTGGAGCAAAAATAAACTAAACGTTTATTTAGCTTGCTCCGTGATATTTGGCCAAACCAATTTCTTGATAAATCAAGAAAAGCCATCCACGAAAGCGTTTCGCGCTGTTGGCACTCGTCAGCGTGGAGTAGGCTGTAACCACTGCGACCAAAAAGATTTTTTGGTCCCAATGGTTTCCCGAGAAATCAAGAAATGGGTATTTAAGGCCAAATTTGCGTAAAGACGCTTAACACATGAAAAAAACAATAGAAAAAAATAAAAGTGGGTCAGGTGTTGATATTAAAATGTGCTCGCGCTCAGGAGATGCCTTCTTTATTTTTAATATCAACACCTGACCCACTTATCTTTTATTTGGCCTTAAATACCCATTTCTTGATTTCTCGGGAAACCATTGGGACCAAAAAATATTTTTGGTCGCCGTGGTTACAGCCTACTCCACGCTGACGAGCGCCAACAGCGCGAAACGCGTTCGTGGATGGCTTTTCTTGATTTATCAAGAAATTGGGTTGGCCAAATATCACGGAGCAAGCTAAATAAACGTTTAGTTTATTTTTGCTCCACTAGATGGCACTCTGCCATCTAAAAAGCACATGTGCCCGTGGTCAGGAGATGCCTTCTTTATTTTTAATATCAACACCTGTCCCACTTATCTTTTATTTTTTTTCTATTGTTTTTTCATATATATATGTGATAAGTTCCTGTCGACTTTCAATGTGATATGATCCTGTCGACTTTCAATGTGATAAGATCCTGTCGACTCTTCTGTTATAAGATCCTGTCGGATTTTTAATGTGATAATATAATAATAATGTGGGGAAAGAGAAATAATCACATCACGATTTGGTAGAGAAATTTGGAAGCCAACCAGAGAGACGGTTAAACATACTTTAATGTTCATATAAAATTATATATAATGTAATGCAGAAAAAAAGGTCTTTTCAACCGGTGATGTCTTCCTCCATTGGGAGTTGTTTTTTCCTGGTCGACGAGCTCGGCCCAGTTGGTAGAAGGTTTGCCTGTTCCAGGCCCAGGTTGCTCTGTTTCCCCAACAAATGCCGCAGTGGCCTGTGGGGCGCTGATAACATCAGCAAGTCCAGATGGCAATTAGCTTTCAGCCAAGGCCATTGTAGAGTCGGTGGGGAATTCCATAAAAAATTCTAATATTTTTCTTCTCTTCGGAGGCGGTTAAAATGCCAGCAAAGTTTGGGGCAGGAGCGCGCGCCCGTGCATCCTCGCAGCTCAAGTTACCGCTCGAGAGAGAGATAGACGGGCCCGGCAACCGCCGGGCGTCCGCTCGCGTCGAGCACAAAAAATCACCCACTGTCTTAATTAGTCCTGAGGTTCTACGAAAATGGGCCCCTTGGAATGTCCTGCTGTCTCAAGTGACCGGACTTTACATCCTCCTCTCTACGTCTCTCTCTGGGTTGACTGTAGGTTTTCTTTATTATTCCTGGAAGAGCATATATTATGACATTTATATATATTGTAATATATTTCAATATATACTTATATAGAAAGTTGGAATCCTCTGATGAGTATAAGTAAAAGTATAGTTATATGTAATATAACTATAGTGTAATACCAAAACGAAATTATAAAATAAGCTTGAGTGACAGCCGGCACCAGACAGGAGAAAGGTCTCCGATTACACCGTCGGTCCGTTAAAACATAGTCGGATTCCCAGGGGTGCCCCCCTTTGCTCAAATATAGATAGGTACTCCTAGACCGGCGTCCGGCTGCCTTCACTCTCTATCTCGCCCTTTCTTAAGTGACATCCAACATATCTCGTTATTTTGTGCAATACATTCACGCCTGAAACCTCTCTGAACATTGTGGCCATCACGACTGCATCTTACCAACCACACCACAGTCACCCTACAGGATATAACACATCACAACATCGTATATAACTATCCAACCTAGATGCCTTATTGATTTTGTCAAAGATATTTACATGTGATTATACTATCTTAAAAGATTATGTCCATAGTTTTCTAAAATGTTATAACTAAGATTCCATCATGCTTCCACCCGTTATTCTGATAGATGGTTGTATAAATCTTTGCAACATTTAAGTACTGATATCTATGTTGATAGCTGGAAGAATCATTCTTTGTAACAATTAAGTTCTGTTATTTATGCTGATAGATAGCAGTGTCAATCTTTCCAACATATAAACACTCATATTTACGCCGAAAAATGGGCTTAGATATATTTTCAACGTTGAACCGATATTAATTTCAATAGAGATGACATGAGCAGTTTTTCAGCTATTAATTAGTCTCTCTAGACCCTGATTTATAAAACACTCTCTGATCGTTTATAATGGCGGCTCTGTATTGTTTCTCTTAAATTATATTCCACTCGTCACCTTTCCCTTTAGTCTTCTTATTCAACCAATCTTCGAGAGAGTTATTTAAGAAAGATTGACATTTAAAGATAATTACTACTGTAGATATGGTTCTGTAACATATATTATGGGCCACAAACCTGACCTAACTTTAAGAGTAGTTAGGTTATCACATAATAGCCATGTCCCTGGAGGAGTGATATTGCCTATCAAATACATCTTTATAGGAGTTTCGCGTTAGTGGTTGCAAATATAGTGTACATTAGTTATTTTGTTATAATGACGGTGTGTAAGCATGTTGGGCCAAACCATGATAATCATTATTAGTAAAAAGAGTTGTGAATGTTTCTATTATAAGTAAGCTACATATTAGGTTGGCCAAATATCAGGGAACAGGTTAAATCAATGTTTAGTTGATTTCTGTTCCACTAGATGGCACTCTGTCATCTAAAAAGCACAAGTGCTCCTGGTCAGGATATGCTTTCATTATTTTTAATATCAACACCTGATCCTATTTTTTCTATTGTTTTTTTTTTTCATATGTATATATGTAGCACAAGACTATTGATGGTGTATAGAGGTTTGTACTGTAAGCCGCATCTTTTCAAATGTAGAAGCAGGCCATAATGATCATTGTGAGTGACAAATGTTACTTAGTACGGGTTAACATAAAATGCAATAAACTAGGGCCTACAGTAAGAGTAACTTAAACACAGAAAAAACGTACACTCAAGAGTACAACACAAAGAAAGTAAATAATAACTCACAATTTGTTAAATAAAATAACACACACACAGTACTTATCTTTATTGTTGCGTTGGTAGGGATCGGACCGGGGTTACACAGGTATGCGAGGAGATAGCCAGACACGGATAAAGCACGCAGAGAACACTTTAAGCGTCTCCACACGATAATCCACCACACTCCTCCTCGACTCTCCTCGCAATACCATAGCCCCCTTATATTTACAAACATGGCCACATTCGTCCAATGAGAAGGCGGGAGAGATTGGTTCACTATCAAACGATAACAAAATCCTTCCCACTAAAATCTGAGATTTAAAAAATGCAAATATTTGTAAATATAATATGACAAGAGTAGAGAGATATATCACTGCCTCTAATGTAAGTACACCACATATCTTCACATGTAGTACAACCATCTATATATATAATTGCCTTATTCTGTCTGAAGCTCACGGATAGAATGCGCGCCCATTGGCTGCCGGCGAACACGTGTCCTTCCTGCCCCCCTCTAGACAACCCTGTTATCAGCTGTGTGATACATACACCTGTCTATAGCGGCCATTCTAGACAGCCCTGTTATCAGCAGTGTGTTACATCCACCTGTCTATACAGACCACCCTGTCTATAGCGACCACTGACCACCCTGCCTATAGCGACCACTCTAGACAACCCTGTTATCAGCTGTGTGATACATCCACCTGTCTTTACAGACCACCCTGTATATAGCGGCCATTCTAGATAACCCTGTTATCAGCTGTGTGATACATACACCTGTCTATAGCGGCCACTCTAGACAACCCTGTTATCAGCTGTGTGATACATCCACCTGTCTATACAGTCCACCCTGTCTATAGCGGACACTTTAGGCAACCCTGTTATCATCAGTGTGTTACATTCACCTGTCTATACAGACCACCCTGTCTATAGCGGTCACTTTAGGCAACCCTGTTATCAGCAGTGTGATACATACACCTGTCTATACAGACCACCCTGTCTATAGCGGCCACTCTAGACAACCCTGTTATCAGCTGTGTGATACATACACCTGTCTATACAGACCACCCTGTCTATAGCGACCACCCAAGACAACGTTTTTAAAATATATTCGCACTCGGGTAAAACCCGGGCGTTGCCCGGGCCATTCGTCTAGTACGATAATAATGGTATAGAGAGAGTTGAAGCTTCTTGCACTGTAAATACACCACGCGTATATGCATGTATTACGAGGCCGTGATATTGAATTTTATTGAGAGTAGTTTTTAATTATAGTACTATAAGCACACTACACATACCTAACACAGGTAGCACCAAACCATGATAATCATGATACGTAGAGGGTTGTGGGAACTTATGCTGTAAATACACAACTGTCCTCAGGCACAGTGGTCATTAAACGCATTTGTCCTGACGGGAACAAAATATTTTTGCCGAAACGTCGATAAAATAAAACCCTTTTCTGGCCGAAGTGCTCTTAAATTCCAGAACCGGTCAGGCAACCCCTATATTCAAGATACGAAATACCTGAGCCTTGATTGGATTCTAGAAGACACTGTTGAGGTTGGACTAGTGCAAAAGCTGAATATACTGTGTCACCAGAACAGATCTATTCTTTGCTATATTTTAGCTAGATTGGACTGTTAAAATTGAATAAAAAGAAGTATTGTGCAAAGTTTTTTTTCTTTAAATAAAAGAGGAACAAGAGAGAGGCACCTCTCTTTTCCCTCACTTGCAATTTGCCTTTGTCATTTTTATTTCCAAATGTTATTTTGCGCGAGTAACTTTATATTATTAATTTGAAGAATATTTCATTTTTTAACACTTGAAATATTTAATAGATAATATTTTGTTGTCCCTAGAGTACAGATAGCTCTTTATTAGATTATTTAAATATTCTCTATTCCTGTGCAATTTTTTTTATTAATTTGTAATTAACATTTTTGTTAGAGATTCGGAATAGAGGGCTTTTATTTTATATGAATTTTATAATAATCAATATTGTAGAGATTCAAAAATATATAAATTACATATTTCAAGCTTTTTCATTGGTTGTTTGTACGCATGCGCAAAAAAAATATCGGTTAAGGGAAGGTCCCATTCATAGGATGAGTTAAGCCACCTGGTCACGGGTCAATTTTAAATAAAATTTCATCATAGAAGAGGGTCTTACAGAAAAATATTTAATACTTTGAGATATTGAAGGCAAAACTTTACACAAAAAGTATCATTATTGTATAAAAAAACTGAAAATAGAAAAGGGGAAGTTGGAAGTTTTTTCCATTACGAAAAATATTAAAATTATTTATTTGGTCGAAAAAAATATATCGATTCACAGCGGCTATTGATAATGAAGCACACGGTAAATGGATCCAATATTTCCCTCTCCGGATTTTGGAGGAAAAACTCCGAATTGGGGTAATTTTAAAATTTTTATCTGGAAATTGAAACACGGCTTGATGTTCATTTTTATTCTCATCAATTTTCAATTTTATTTACGTTTTTCTTGACTTTAATTATTGAATAATTATGATACATTGCTGTGTATGTTATTGTATTCGATATTTCGCTATTTTTTATTAAAATTTCTTTATCTATTTATGATTTACATAAAACTATATTTACATATGTTAAAAATAGAACAAATCGGGATATGTACATGATTAGAGTGGTAAAATTTATTAAAAGAAAATCTTCCAATTATGCCACTGAATGTTAGTGTTGGCTTGAACGCAATCATTGTAATAATATCAATTAAACATTGATTTATATTTTATTTCAGAAGAATGATAGAACTTTTTTTTTATTTATTAATTTTAAAAAGTAACAAACATTCGCGTATCAGGCTATTGGCCTTCGTTAATTTGGTTCAGCCTGTACCTTAACAACCCCTTTCTTTTATATAATTTTCATAATAAAAATATTATATAGTTTTTTAAAATAAGAATGTTTATATATATATATATATATAAAAAGAAATATATTCATCTAATAAGAAGTTTGGAATATTGTTAATAAAAATCATCGCATGTTTAATATTTTAACCAATAAAAGGCAGAAGATCATTTTTTGCATCCTTGGTTACATTACCAAAATTATATATTATCATTGCTTAAAAACTGAATAAATTGTATTTTTTGATCATATTACATAGAAATTTTAAAAAATATTTATTAGAATATATTATTATTATTTTTTTAATATATAGTTTACTAGCGGATGTACCCGGCTTCGCCCGGGTTTTACCCGAGTAAAGGTTTGTCTAACGAACATTTGTTAAAACAATTCTCTATAAACTTATAAAAAAAATAATAGATATATTTTGATAATTTGAAACTCGTAAATTTGAATCTCTCGATAAAGTGAACATTTTTCCCGGTCCCTTGAAAAATACTCGATAAGTTTAATAAAATCAATATTAATTGGTTCCCTCGGTAATTGGAAGTTAAAGGAATAGTATCTTGCCTTGGAATTGTATCATTATTCTTGTATGGATGTACCCGGCTTCGCCCGGGTTTTACCCGAGTAAAGGTTTGTCTAACGAATCTCTCGATAAAGTGAACATTTTTTTCCCGGTCCCTTGAAAAATACTCGATAAGTTGAATAAAATCAATATTAATTGGTTCCCTCGGTAATTGGAAGTTAAAGGAATAGTATCTTGCCTTGGAATTGTATCATTATTCTTGTCTCAAATAAATTGCCGTGTCATCCTGAATTTTGTCTTTCCTAATTTTCTACATTACAAAATCATCATTTTTATCTAGTGAACATTTTTTCCCGGTCCCTTGAAAAATACTCGATAAGTTGAATAAAATCAATATTAATTGGTTCCCTCGGTAATTAGAAGTTAAAGGAATAGTATCTTGCCTTGTAATTGTATCATTATTCTTGTCTCAAATAAATTTCCGTGTCATCCTGAATTTTGTCTTTCCTAATTTTCTACATTACAAAATCATCGTATCATCATGATAATATTTAGAGCAGATTGTTGAATTATAACAGATAAATTAGAATATTAATCTTGATTATTTTTAGGCGAAAAGTTATTTCAAAAATTTTATTTGCTAGAAACCTTCCCAGTGTTATGATTGAACTGACAAGTTGATCCGGCAACACTGCAGACTCGACTTGTAAACATTCTTAGATATATAACCATGTTATAAAAAAATAAGTTAATAAATAAAGAACTTAGTTCAGTTGCATTCTGCGTGATCAAAGAGGCACAAAGAACAACATAAACAACATGGTGGCAGCGGAAAAGTGAGTAATTTTTCAAATAAATATATTATTGACAAATATTAGTGAAAAAAAGAAAACATGGACTTTGTTAGGCCTAGCGAACTCGCCTTGCACGGAAATGTAGCGGAAAATTGGCGAAGGTTCAAACAGCGATTAATGCTTATCTTGAAGCAACAGAAAAAACCACAAATCCTGATAAACAGAAAGTTGCCATTTTATTAAATTTTATTGGCGAAGAAGCCTTGGAAGTTTTCAACACATTTCATTTTAAAGAATATGAAGCAGAAAATTTCGATCTTGTAATAAACAACGTCAAAAAAGAACGTCATTTTTGAAAGATTCAAATTTTTTTCAGCGACCCAGAAGGATGGTGAATCCATTGATAGTTTTATAACAGAACTAAAAGGATTATCCACATCAGGTGAATTTGAATCACAAAAGGATAGTTAAATTAGGGATCGCATTGTGTATGGAATACAAGACAAGGCTTTGCAGGAACGCCTCTTAAGAGAGCCCAATTTAACTCTTCTAAAAGCCATTGAAATGTGCAAAGCAGATGAAATAAGCAAGCAACAGATCAAGATCATGCAGAACAACCAGAACATCTGTCAAATAAGAAAATATGAAAAGAAACACAGTCCAAAACAAAATCAAGAATCTGAAAAAGAATTCAAATGCCAAAGGTGTGGGAAGTCTCACAGAGCAAAAATTTGTCCTGCATGGGGTAAAAGATGCTCCAAATGCAAAAAGATGAATCATTTTGCAGCTTTCTGTAAAAGTTCAGCTATCAGAAGTCTGAATGATGAAACAGAAGAAACTGTATGGTCAATACATGAAGCAAAAGTAGTCCATACTTTGGAATGGAAAATATCCATCATAGTGAATGGGAAGGAAATATATTTCAAGTTGGACTCTGGAGCAGAAGTAAATGTTTTGCCATACACATTCACCAGACAAATGAAAGGTTTAGAAATATTTCAGACTAACCGAAAGCTAACATCATATACAGGACATGAAATCAAGATAAAAGGAATTGCCACACTAAATTGCAAAACTAAATATAAGACGGAAAGTCTAGAATTTTTCATTGCTGATGGATACTATCAACCAATTTTAGGAATTGAAGCTATTGAAAAGCTTTCACTAATTAAGAAATGTGATGCTGTCCAAATACAGCAGAATAATTCAGCAAAAGAAATTTTGAACAGGCACAAAAATATATTTGAAGGCATAGGAAGACTGCCAATTGAACACAAGATGAGACTAAATGAAAATACAACTCCAGTTATTGCTCCAAGCAGAAAAATTCCTTTTTCCATTAGAGAAAATGTTAAAGCAGAATTGGAAAGGATGGAGAAACTTGACATTATTGAAAAAGTTGAAGAACCAAGCGAATGGACACACCCTATTGTAGTGGTACAAAAACCTTCTGGAGATGTCAGAATTTGCATGGACCCCAGGGAACTGAACAAGTATGTTCAGAGAGAGCGCTATATTCTGCCAACAGTTGAAACAATATTTTCTGAACTGAAAGGTGCTACAGTTTTCTCTGTATTTGATGCATCATCAGCTTTCTGGCAAGTCCCATTAGACAAAGAAAGCACCAACCTGTGCACCATTGCGACTCCCTTTGGAAGATTCCGGTTCAAGCGACTTCCCTATGGATTGATCAGTGCATCGGAGGTATTCCAGAGATGCATAAACAATATTCTTTCAGGTCTCCAGGGAACTGCTTGCTATATGGATGACATCTTGATCTATGGAAGCACAATGGGAGAGCACAACCGAAACCTTGAAACAGTTCTTCGAAGGTTGGAAGAAAATAATGTCAAGCTCAATGCCAAGAAGCAGCAGATAGCTGTCGACAAAGTAAATTTCTTAGGCCATATAATCAGTCGAGATGGAATAAACATTCAAGCTTCAAGAGCAGAGGCAATACAAAAGTTGAAAAGACCTGAGAACAAGACTGAAGTCCAAAGATTCTTAGGTATGATAACGTACCTTGGCAAATTCATTCCTAATCTTTCTGACAAGACTGCACCTCTAAGGAAATTGATAAGCAACAAGAGTGAATTGAAATTTGGAGGCGAAGAAAATGATTGTTTTGAAAACCTCAAGGATATGGTTTCGAATGCTCCAATATTGACATTTTTTTACCCAACCAAGCCATTCACCATTTCATCTGATGCAAGCCAATATGGTATTGGTACAGTGCTCATGCAAGGGGGACATGCAATTGAGTATGCGTCCTTCAGTCTGAATGCAACTCAAAGAAAATACGCACAGATAGAGAAAGAACTTTTGGCTATAGTCTTTGGATGTGAACGCTTCCAGTACTATATTTGGGGAAATGATGTTATTGTGGAAACTGACCACAAACCTCTCCTGAGTATTGTTAAGAAACCTTTAGAAAAGCTTTCCCCAAGACTGCAAAGAATGGTCTTACGTCTCATGAGATTTCAAATATATTTGAAGTTTACACCAGGGAAAAACATGTTTGTAGCTGACCATCTGTCTAGAGATCCATTAAAAGATGAGGTGGACACAAGCTATTTAGAAGGTCAAACTGAATCAGTGCACATGTTGCTGGTTACCACCGATGAAAAAATAAAGAGACTACAAAAGGAAACTCATGGGGACCACACCTTGATACAACTAATAGAGTATGCGAAGAATGGATGGCCGAAATATAAAACTAAGGTCTGTGATAATGCAAAACCCTACTGGCAATTTAAAGATGAAATTCATGTGAGTGACGGAATTGTTTACAAAGGAAATTGCATCATGGTGCCATCGACTCTTCGAAAAGAAATCCTGCAGGTTGTTCATTCATCACACCAGGGCATAGCAGCTTCCAAAGAAAAAGCAAGATCAGCATTTTACTGGCCAGGCATGATAACACAAGTAGAAAATGAAGTGGAAAAGTGCAGAACATGTCATGAATATTCAAGAAAGAATCCTGAGGAGTCAAGAATAGCTCATGAAATCCCTGAATTTCCATGGGAAAAAATTGCTGTAGATTTCGTGGAGGTGAGTGGAACCAGTTCCATCTTGGTTGTCGATTACCACTCAAAGTTTGTTGAAATCCGGAAATTATCAAGCAAAAGAGAAACCGAAACCATCATGCAGTTGAAATCCATTTTCAGGACTCATGGAATTCCAAGAACTCTAGTTTCGGATAATGGACCCCCTTTTAACTCTACTGGATTCAAATATTTTGCTCAGAAATATGAATTCAAACACCAAACCTCCAGTCCCAAATATCCAAGATCTAATGGACAAGTTGAGAGGACAATTCAAACCATCAAAGGACTGATAATTAAAGCTGTGAAGTCAGGAAGAGATCCCAATCTGGCTTTGATGGAGTTCAACAACACACCTAAGTATGACTAGCCATCTCCGACCCAAATGCTTATGGGAAGATCTGTGAGAACTCTTTCGACATACACCCGACAACAGTTGAAACCACTGTTTGACACAAAAAAGAATTACCAAAAATTGAGAGACCATCAACAAAAGTATGCAGGAAGTCCAAAGAAAATTTTGAGACCTTTGGAAGTAGGAGACAACATCATGTTGCAGGAAAGGCATAGAAAATGGGTTCCGGCAACAGTGACCGCAAAGCATGGAACTCCACGCTCATATATGGTGAAAACACCAAGTGGGTCTGAATACCGCAGGAACAGGTCTCACCTTAGACCGAGAAAGTTCAGTGTAAAAGATTCTGTCCCAACAATTCAAAGTCCAAGCATTCCTGGATCTCAAGCAGGGACAGCCATGGATGACAACATACAAGATCATGGAAGACCCACTTCCGAAAACAGAAGAGCATATGATCCAAGGGAGAACGTTGCCAAGAAAGGTGAAGAATCATCTACTTCTCCTAGTGTGCGAACCCGCAGTGATAGAACAGTGAGAAAACCTTTGCGTTATAGAGACTAGGAGAACTGCAATCCTTTTTTTATTTTTGTTCAAAGGAAACATGTTATGATTGAACTGACAAGTTGATCCGGCAACACTGCAGACTCGACTTGTAAACATTCTTAGATATACAACCATGTTATAAAAAGATATGTTAAAATAATAAAGAACTTAGTTCAGTTGCAGTCTGCGTGATCAAAGAGGCACAAAGAACAACATAAACAACACTAGTACTATACTAAATAACTTCCTAAAGTTTCATGGCGTTCCAATGAGTGGTTTGGTCAGGCATAAAGGACACACACATACATTCATTTATATATTTATATATATATATATATATAGATACAGTTTTTAAAAGTGGGGAGAGAGGTATTGAAAAATATTTTAAGAAAATTCACCTGGTTTAAAAACTTTTTTTTTCGGAAAAAATTATAATTTATAAAAATCAATTTTTAATCAAGGGATCAAGTTTTTTTGCTGTTAGTATTAAAAGCATTTGTTTTTCTGTTGAAAGTTTATCAAGTCTCACGCAATTAAAATTGCCATAAAATCAATAAAAACCGTTTGATATAATTTGTATATTTATTCATAAAGTTTTAGAAATAAAAGTTTCAAAAAGTATTTTTAGAGTTTTATTTTCAAGTGGATACATTTTGTAGAATAATTAAATCATAAATAATTTATTGTTTTTAATTTAAAAATGCCTCATAGCTGTAACAATCTCAAATTGCTAAATATGTTTTGTAAATTTCTAACAGTTTTCTATATTTTATTTGTCTTATATGTAAAATAATGCAGAGTGTGTATAAATTGAATATAATTTCATTACTATCATTAATATTTTTGACACATCATTTATAAAATAAAAATTATAGTGAATTACACATATACTGATATATTTATTTTATAATTTTTTTAAATATAACGTTTTAAAATAATTCAACGTTGAGATTTTCTAGAAAACGTATAAATATATATTTATATGTTTAATTATATTGAAATATAATTAATAATAAACAAATATTTAATCATAATTCTTTACAACACACTTTACTAAGAAGTATGTGGGCAAATTTATTTAAGAGATTGAAACATATCAAATTTTTATTGTAAAATCAGTCAATAATTTTTAAAATTGCGTCGATTTCAACACATATTCCCACCATTTGGTAATTCATGTGTTGAAAAGTGATATCTATATCATATAATATATTTCAGTGTATATTTTACAAAAACTGTCAATTTAAAATGTCTTTGACAACGATTTTGTCACAATGCCATAGAAATCTATGGATAGAAGATATGGAAATATAGTGCTGTACGTCATATTCAATGTCAGTCATAGAATTTTTATGACTTATATGTCACTTTATGGATATTCTATTGTGGGTACATGTCATTCTCTACTCCTCTCTTTGACCAAATCTAAATTTGAATGGGAATATTTTGAATTTTATTTTTCCGATATCAGGATATTGTACGCAGACATGTGCTCCACGCAGTGAGCAATGGTAAAATACAATAAACTCTTTAAAAGTAATATATATAAATAATTATTTTTAATCTCCATATATATATATGATAAACACAAAAGTCTTGCATATTATCTAATTTAGTATTTTTAATTATATTTCGATTTAGAAATATTTCGCTATAAAATAAATATTTGATTGATGCAAAACTCTTCCAATTATAATTTATTGATAAAACAGGCTCTTCAGGTTTCCTCCGAGTAAACCTTTGACTATTTGTAGAGATTTATTTACGAATGATATCCCAACCGACATTTCATGAATTTTCCTTCGTCTTTTGTCTTAGCTGTTTGTAAATACCTTAGGAATATAGCGCATATTCGGTTTTGTGAATGAATGTCTTTTCTCTTAATTTTTTTATTTTTATATCGATATATTTTCATAGGATAACAACAGCTTTAGGTGAGTTCCATTATCAAAAAGGAATACTACTCTTGATAATTCGTCTTATTCTTCTTTTCTCTTATCTCCACTCAATCACACTAAGGTATCAAGCTTGTAAAGCTTGAGATTTTTGATGGTGTCTGCCGGGGAAGAGTAGAGCTCATCAATGGATGAGTCAATACAGTCTATAATATGTCTTGGGGTTGCAGGCTGAGAATTGCACTTAGTACATAGTGGGAAAACCTGGAACCATTCTGGAAAGTCATTGTCCGTAGATGACCAGACTTAAGTCTGAAAATCAAAGACTGTTGTTCTCTTGGGAGGACAGAACCGGTGCTTATTCGTGTGTTCGTTTAATAAAAATTGTATTTCTTTGTTTGACTAAACTACAAAGGATGACATATATTTCTCGTTAAATTATCTTAAAGTAAGGTAGATAAATAATATATATAAGTTTAGCTGATCACGAGCTCATTTTTCTTTTATTCAACAAAAACTTACATTTTTAGAAATGAGAAACTCACACTAAGAAAATCACACAGAATCATATGAGAAAACTTGACATCAGTTTTAGTAAAATTCAGATTAAAATCAAAATCCTTATATACCATGTTTATACCCTCATCGGTACAGGGACGACTTCAATTTCCTATATAGAACGAATCCTTAAAAAATCGTATTTTAAAGCAATTCGCTGATTTTAAGGGGCGACAGTTAAGCAGAGAGTGTCAAAAATTCATTAGTTTTAGAGCGTCGGAGTAGAGAAGATGACACCCATGTTAAGCTATAGCTCGACTGACTTTTTTATTTAGAAATCTATGTATTTATAAGATCGATTATTTACACATGTTTATAAACGATCTCAGTGCTGAAAATTACTATTTACCTAATTGTCACCGTCACAGTTATATTTATTTTCCAAAGGAAGAAATGCCTTTTCTACATGAAAACATCCTCCAACGAAATCGCAATAAGAATTTCAATGTTTTGTTTTTTTAATTATTACTGTCATAGAATTTAGAGCGCATAAAATACCAAAAGAAACACCTTTATTATAAAAAGTACATTGAAGCAATGTATTTTTGGTTTATCTCCCCAGTATAGAACGTTATGGTGTTGAATATGCCACAATACCAGTTTCGGAAAATTCAATAAGCCAACCTATGGTTAGGGCAATATTAATTTATGCCAAAAAGCCATGGTTTCGGGTTATGGCCTTCATTAGTACAGGGGCGGCTTCGATTCTATAATATTCTACGGTTGGAATGTATGAAGTCGGTCGAATTTTACAAAAAGGTGTTTAAGGTTATAATATAGCATAAAGTTGCGGAAAGATAGTATTCATGTATTTAAAAAAGAAATTATTCCTACATTAAAAGAATGCTTTTGGTTCATCACCCCAGTACAGATCGTTAAGATGGTGAAGAATGTGCCAAACCACCACCACATCTGTCGAGTTGTTGACCCTCATAGGTTTCATGTAGGATACAAACTCACGGACCAAACAAGGTGGTCTCTCCTGGAGGCTTCCTGATAAAGAACATTTTGAATAGCGCTTAAAATCATCAATTTTTTCCTGTCAAAATTCTGGAATAAAAAATAAACCAACATTTAATTGATATTTATTGCTAAAATGTCGCAAGTCTTAAGAATCGTAAAATTGCCAGATCAAATTATTTTTTAAAATTAAGTTTGGTCTTTTCGAAATGCCTTGAAAATTTAATGAAAATTCATTCACTGGTCATAGAACTGAATGTTCACGCCATCTATTGGAATGAATATCAAATAAACTTCGACATTTAAATTCCGAATACAAATAATCGCTTGAAACATTCTCTTGATAGAAACAAATTCAACTAATATTTATTGCTTAGTGAGATTGCTTAGTCGGATTTTTCACTTGCTCTTCTTCATTTTGTCTGCTCGTGAGCAGTTTCTGGTCTCCAGTAGCTTTTTGAAATCTTAGAGAACGTCTCATCCAATCAATCCAACACACACACACACAGCCTTTATACCCCTCTCTTCCCATTTATTTACCCTCAAAACTTCTTTCAATCACGTTCTACTAATATATGTCCAATTTCTGTCTTTTTCTGAAAACTTTAAATAGGCTTCGTTACTCTACTAATCTTATCAAGACTTTGTCATTCTTTATCCAGTTTCAACCCATATATTTCCATTTTCCCCCCGATTTATATTTTCAATACTTCCAATGATATTTCCTCTGACATTTCCATTGACTATGTCTCCGAATCTTAATTTTTTTCTTTTTCGAGATTTCTAACTATAGTGAAACGCGCGCGCCTCTTCCTCAGAAGCGATGAAAGCAGTATAAGGTTGAAAAGTTAATAGAGTGAATGTCTTTTTAGAAACATTGTCATTGAGGGACTTATCTAGGGAAGCCGCAGGTTACAGGAAAGGCTCACACACAATATTCTTCAGAATTCACTATTATCACATGTGAAGTGAATATTGAACATTCGCATAATGTGTGTGGTTATTGATAATTATAAATATTATTTAAATATTATCATCAATGATTTAGCGCCATATGTTTCTGGAATATAAACGCTACTGTTATTTTTAAATATACATAGATGCTATTTCTATACTGCTTGTTCGTAATACGATGAATTAAAATTGAAAGAGAGAAAGCATGGCTCATTAGTTGTAGATATTATCACAATCCTATACCATTAACCCATCGCACTCACAGGGTGTGGCAGTACCTTAAAATCACACAATATAGGTGCCACATTTTCCTGTGTGTTATACCAGCAACATTTTTGTTATTGTTGTTGTTGCAGGTATACATGGTAGAACCTACTCTTACACAATAAATGAAGTGGCATGCAGTCATTGTCTCTTTGGCTGTAGGACACACCTATTCAGAAACTGCTGCATTCTTGAAAGTCGCCCGAATTTTTGTTTTCAAAGTTCGGAGAGAATTGGGAGCTACAAAGGGTGACGTGGAGGATTTTTTCCAAAGGAAAAGACATTGTCGACAGTTCTGACAGTATCAGGACGCCAGACTTTATAAACCATGTCCAAGCTACCATCGATGAGGACACTGGGAAATCGATGAGGACACTCTTCA
>CP092866.1:87464512-87496570 GCA_030710605.1 Cordylochernes scorpioides | reverse complement strand
GATCAAGAGTCGAGAAAAGTATGGAAGGCAGAGTTGGAAGGATCAAGATATGAGAAGGGACAGTTGGTAGAAGGCGTC
Organism: Cordylochernes scorpioides; assembly: GCA_030710605.1. Taxonomy (NCBI): domain Eukaryota; kingdom Metazoa; phylum Arthropoda; class Arachnida; order Pseudoscorpiones; family Chernetidae; genus Cordylochernes; species Cordylochernes scorpioides. The sequence continues at coordinate 87,496,492 of CP092866.1, read as the reverse complement.
ACTGTTAATACAAAATTTTTAAAGTTAAATTATCTTAGACGTAGGCTATGGAAAAGAAATGATGTCAAAGAATATAAGGTTCCAGGTGATGTTTATATAGGTTGGCTAATGGTTTTAGCTGTTTAGGGATGGAAGGAAAAGAAATATCATAATGTAAAAGAAATATCCAAAAATATCTGATTGATTATAAAATATAAAATGGTACACATTAAGGATCGTAAAAATATAAATGAGTACGATTTAAAAATATAGTAAGTATTTAGGTTAGTGTGTTCCCCACGTGATGCAATGCTTATAAGCTCAAATTAGACGATGTTTGGAAAAGTCAAAAGTGGTAAATAAATTGAAATGCCATTATGGTTTGCTTTTTTTATTTTTTCATAATTATAATTTCAGAGGCGCCTCACACGGTGAGAGAGAGAAAAAGGAAAACGAACTTATCAAAAGTATTAAAATGTTACAAGTAAACTTATAATGGATATCTGAAGGTTTAGTGTGACGCAGTGGTGAAAAGATAGGAAGTCTGAGTTGATTTTTGCAATGGCGTTCGGCAATGCAATACGTGCCTGTGTAAGTGAGGTATTGTTTTCATTGACCGAACTCCCAAGACGTTCCATAATCAACATTAGATCAGACGGGGGAGGTAAGTAAGTTGAAAGAGGAGGAATAGGAAAGGTGCAGTCAAGAGTTGCTCCGTTGCCAATGATGATTGAGCTCGGATGAAAATGGAAAAAAAAATAGTAATAAAATGGTAAAAATGATGGTTGTAATGATGATCCGAGCGTTGAGAAGAAAAAGAAAATTCGAACTGGTCGCCTGAGCTCACTGTTGGGAAATGTACAGCGAGGAAGGTTGAGCCAGCTGATTGAATAAAAAATAATAATAAAAGTTTGGTTGGCGAGCAGAAGACTCTTGACCGCGGGAAATATGAAAGGTGAGGATTGTGGAAGGTAAAGGGTACTGTTGCCATTGATGATTGAATAACCCGACCTGGTTGAATGTAATAAATGATGTTGTCGGGTGATGGATAAAAAAAAAAGATAGAATCTATGGATTTCCTGAACTCGTTATCGGGAATTGTATACCGAGGAAGGATGGTCCAATAGATGAATTAATAAAAAAAAAAGGTTGGCAACAAGAACCCTATGGGAGAATGTATGAGGTTGAGAGGAAGTGGGTTAAGGAGGTGTGAGTAAGTGGTATAGGAAGGGAAAATAGGATTTAGAGAGAGAGAGAGAGACAGAGAGAGGCGTCAATATGAAAAAAATATAATCTAATAAAAACAATGATATCAGAAATAAGACGATCTTAAGGTATTTAAAAAATATATAAATGTTATAAAAAAAACTCAAATGATGTTTAAAAAGCTTGAAATGTAAAGTTTTAAAATCTATATATAATGACGGATGAAACAATACTCAATTAGTAATAATTCAAATGAAATCTGATGTGGTTGTATATTCTAAGATATAATGACTAATGATAATAGTAACACAAAATGTTTATAATAATGTTGGCTTGGATGGTTTATAATGGCTGAGTGGTTGAGGTATAGAAAAATAAAACAAAGACATATAGCATACAAATATAAAAAAGGTGATAGCTTGATTTATTTTTAAAATGGATGGCATTGGCGATAATGTTTTGTTCTGGTAATAGGATCGGGAGGCCGAGTTGAACTCATCGAAGAGCGAAAAGGGCTCACCTTTGAGGGGCTCATGGAGTCTCGCAGACCCCGTACCCGATGTCGTTTCGCACGGCTTCTAGTTGTGGGAGAAGTTTTCCGCGGATAGGTGCCATAGGGGGGCATAGGCACGTGGAGCCGTCACTTCTTGGAGGGCCTCGGTCAGTCAGTCTATCAAGGTGTCCACGCTGGGCCGGATGAAAGTGGCGGGCAACTCAGAAGCGTCCACGTAGTGTTCCTAGTCTTCGTCAATAGTCCTTTGTCCACTGTCTGCCATCATTATCCTGTCGACTTATACGGGCCTACTGTCGTAAACCCGGGTAAGCCAACAAGTGAGTTGGAAGCAGTCGGGGTTGAGTGGCAAGGCGTGCAGAGTAGGAAGTCCGCACGGGACAGTGAGGACAAGGTTTGGGATCAAAAGACGCTCTCCTAGTACGTCTCACGTGGCTAAGGACCAGGGGAAAGTTGAGGATTAACTGAGGAAAGCTCGGCGTCCCGCATGAAGCCGCGGAAGCAGAGAGGAGCCAAAACGGCGGCCACGAGGGCCGCCGTGAGACCTGGCACTGAGCGGGCCTCTCCGAAAATATCCACTCTAACTTAACTAACTGTCAACATCCGGACCAACGCCCCTTCTTTTTGTCCCTATCTGGATCCCCCGGGTGTCCGGTAGCAAGCTGGTGTTACTTTGAGACGACTAGAAAAGACGTCATACTTTATTAATTACACATCACATTGTTTAGATTACGATATATATATATATATACTAGGGGAATGACCCGGCTTCGCCCGATAAATCCCTTGGGTGCAATTTCCTTCACACTAAAAGTATATCAATAATAAATATTAGAAGTGCCATAGAATAGCAATACAGAAGTAACACATAAACTACAGGAAAATAGTGTGTGTGATGGCAAAAATTGTATTATATTAGTGTTTAGGTATTTGATTTAATTAATATAGTTGATATAATAATATATATTTATATTATATATAATATAAAGGAGTTTTAAAAATTGTAAAAAAAAAATGCATCGGCCGGGAATCGAACCCGGGCCGCCCGCGTGGAAGGCGAGCATTCTACCACTGAACCACCGATGCTTTAAAAAAATTGCCATATTTAGGTATTCATTCCATTCCGGATTAGTCCGCGTAAAAAAAAGTTCTTCAAATGAAAAAAGAAATACCAAAAATACTAATCAAAATGCAGCCGAAAATTTTCCTCAGGTGTATAAAAGCGACATGCAAAATTTGGTACCAATTGGTTCAGTAGTTTTTGAGTTTATCGCGAAACAGACAGACAGAAATTGACTTTTATATATATATATATAGATATATACTTCAAAGAGTATATATATATATATTGAAAATGAAGAAGGCATCTCCTGACCACGAGCACATGTGCTTTTTAGATGGCAGAGCGCCATCTAGTGGAGCAAAAATAAACTAAACGTTTATTTAGCTTGCTCCGTGATATTTGGCCAACCCAATTTCTTGATAAATCAAGAAAAGCCATCCACGAACGCGTTTCGCGCTGTTGGCACTCGTCAGCGTGGAGTAGGCTGTAACCACTGCGACCAAAAAGATTTTTTGGTCCCAATGGTTTCCCGAGAAATCAAGAAATGGGTATTTAAGGCCAAATTTGCGTAAAGACGCTTAACACATGAAAAAAACAATAGAAAAAAATAAAAGTGGGTCAGGTGTTGATATTAAAATGTGCTCGTGCTCAGGAGATGCCTTCTTTATTTTTAATATCAACACCTGACCCACTTATCATTTATTTGGCCTTAAATACCCATTTCTTGATTTCTCGGGAAACCATTGGGACAAAAAATATTTTTGGTCGCAGTGGTTACAGCCTACTCCACGCTGACGAGCGCCAACAGCGCGAAACGCGTTCGTGGATGGCTTTTCTTGATTTATCAAGAAATTGGGTTGGCCAAATATCTCGGAGCAAGCTAAATAAACGTTTAGTTTATTTTTGCTCCACTAGATGGCACTCTGCCATCTAAAAAGCACATGTGCTCGTGGTCAGGAGATGCTTTCTTTATTTTTAATATCAACACCTGTCCCACTTATCTTTTATTTTTTTCTATTGTTTTTTTCATATATATATGTGATAAGTTCCTGTCGACTTTCAATGTGATATGATCCTGTCGACTTTCAATGTGATAAGATCCTGTCGACTCTTCTGTTATAAGATCCTGTCGGATTTTTAATGTGATAATATAATAATAATGTGGGGAAAGAGAAATATTCACATCACGATTTGGTAGAGGAATTTGGAAGCCAACCAGAGAGACGGTTAAACATACTTTAATGTTCATATAAAATTATATATAATGTAATGCAGAAAAAAAAGGTCTTTTCAACCGGTGATGTCTTCCTCCATTGGGAGTTGTTTTTTCCTGGTCGACGAGCTCGGCCCAGTTGGTAGAAGGTTTGCCTGTTCCAGGCCCAGGTTGCTCTGTTTCCCCAACAAATGCCGCAGTGGCCTGAGGGGCGCTGATAACATCAGCAAGTCCAGATGGCAATTAGCTTTCAGCCAAGGCCATTGTAGAGTCGGTGGGGAATTCCATAAAAAATTCTAATATTTTTCTTCTCTTCGGAGGCGGTTAAAATGCCAGCAAAGTTTGGGGCAGGAGCGCGCGCCCGTGCATCCTCGCAGCTCAAGTTACCGCTCGAGAGAGAGATAGACGGGCCCGGCAACCGCCGGGCGTCCGCTCGCGTCGAGCACAAAAAATCACCCACTGTCTTAATTAGTCCTGAGGTTCTACGAAAATGGGCCCCTTGGAATGTCCTGCTGTCTCAAGTGACCGGACTTTACATCCTCCTCTCTACGTCTCTCTCTGGGTTGACTGTAGGTTTTCTTTATTATTCCTGGAAGAGCATATATTATGACATTTATATATATTGTAATATATTTCAATATATACTTATATAGAAAGTTGGAATCCTCTGATGAGTATAAGTAAAAGTATAGTTATATGTAATATAACTATAGTGTAATACCAAAACGAAATTATAAAATAAGCTTGAGTGACAGCCGGCACCAGACAGGAGAAAGGTCTCCGATTACACCGTCGGTCCGTTAAAACATAGTCGGATTCCCAGGGGTGCCCCCCTTTGCTCAAATATAGATAGGTACTCCTAGACCGGCGTCCGGCTGCCTTCACTCTCTATCTCGCCCTTTCTAAGGTGACATCCAACATATCTCGTTCTTTTGTGCAATTCATTCACGCCTGAAACCTCTCTGAACATTGTGGCCATCACGACTGCATCTTACCAACCACACCACAGTCATCCTACAGGATATAACACATCACAACATCGTATATAACTATCCAACCTAGATTCCTTATTGATTTTGTCAAAGATATTTACATGTGATTATACTATCTTAAAATATTATGTCCATAGTTTTCTAAAATGTTATAACTAAGATTCCATCATGCTTCCACCCGTTATTCTGATAGATGGTTGTATAAATCTTAAGTACTGATATCTATGTTGATAGCTGGAAGAATCATTCTTTGTAACAATTAAGTTCTGTTATTTATGCTGATAGATAGCAGTGTCAATCTTTCCAACATATAAACACTCATATTTACGCCGAAAAATGGGATTAGATATCTTTTCAACGTTGAACCGATATTAATTTCAATAGAGATGACATGAGCAGTTTTTCAGCTATTAATTAGTCTCTCTCGACCCTGATTTATAAAACACTCTCTGATCGTTTATAATGGCGGCTCTGTATTGTTTCTCTTAAATTATATTCCACTCGTCACCTTTCCCTTTAGTCTTCTTATACAACCAATCTTCGAGAGAGTTATTTAAGAAAGATTGACATTTAAAGATAATTACTACTGTAGATATGGTTCTGTAACATATATTATGGGCCACAAACCTGACCTAACTTTAAGAGTAGTTAGGTTATCACATAATAGCCATGTCCCTGGAGGAGTGATATTGCCTATCAAATACATCTTAATAGGAGTTTCGCGTTAGTGGTTGCAAATATAGTGTACATTAGTTATTTTGTTATAATGACGGTGTGTAAGCATGTTGGGCCAAACCATGATAATCATTATTAGTAAAAAGAGTTGTGAATGTTTCTATTATAAGTAAGCTACATATTAGGTTGGCCAAATATCAGGGAACAGGTTAAATCAATGTTTAGTTGATTTCTGTTCCACTAGATGGCACTCTGTCATCTAAAAAGCACATGTGCTCCTGGTCAGGATATGCTTTCATTATTTTTAATATCAACACCTGATCCTATTTTTTCTATTGTTTTTTTTTTCATATGTATATATGTAGCACAAGACTATTGATGGTGTATAGAGGTTTGTACTGTAAGCCGCATCTTTTCAAATGTATAAGCAGGCCATAATGATCATTGTGAGTGACAAATGTTACTTAGTACGGGTTAACATAAAATGCAATAAACTAGGGCCTACAGTAAGAGTAACTTAAACACAGAAAAAACGTACACTCAAAAGTACAACACAAAGAAAGTAAATAATAACTCACAATTTGTTAAATAAAATAACACACACACAGTACTTATCTTTATTGTTGCGTTGGTAGGGATCGGACCGGGGTTACACAAGTATGCGAGGAGATAGCCAGACACGGATAAAGCACGCAGAGAACACTTTAAGCGTCTCCACACGATAATCCACCACACTCCTCCTCGACTCTCCTCGCAATACCATAGCCCCCTTATATTTACAAACATGGCCACATTCGTCCAATGAGAAGGCGGGAGAGATTGGTTCACTATCAAACGATAACAAAATCCTTCCCACTAAAATCTGAGATTTAAAAAATGCAAATATTTGTAAATATAATATGACAAGAGTAGAGAGATATATGACTGCCTTTAATGTAAGTACACCACATATCTTCACATGTAGTACAACCATACGATAATAATGGTATAGAGAGAGTTGAAGCTTCTTGCACTGTAAATACACCACGCGTATATGCATGTATTACGAGGCCGTGATATTGAATTTTATTGAAAGTAGTTTTTAATTAGTGTACTATAAGCACACTACACATACCTAACACAGGTAGCACCAAACCATGATAATCATGATACGTAGAGGGTTGTGGGAACTTATGCTGTAAATACACAACTGTCCTGAGGCACAGTGGTCATTAAACGCATTTGTCCTGACGGGAAGAAAATATTTTTGCCGAAACGTCGATAAAATAAAACCCTTTTCTGACCGAAGTGCTCTTAAATTCCAGAACCGGTCAGGCAACCCCTATATTCAAGATACGAAATACCTGAGCCTTGATTAGATTCTAGAAGACACTGTTGAGGTTGGACTAGTGCAAAAGCTGAATATACTGTGTCACCAGAACAGATCTATTCTTTGCTATATTTTAGCTAGATTGGACTGTTGAAATTGAATAAAAAGAAGTATTGTGCAAAGTTTTTTCTTTAAATATAAAGAGGAACAAGAGAGAGGCACCTCTCTTTTCTCTCACTTGCAATTTGCCTTTTTCATTTTTATTTCCAAATGGTATTTTGCGCGAGTAACTTTATATTATTAATTTGAAGAATATTTCATTTTTTAACACTTGAAATATTTAATAGATAATATTTTGTTGTCCCTAGAGTACAGATAGCTCTTTATTAGATTATTTAAATATTCTCTATTCCTGTGCAATTTTTTTATTAATTTGTAATTAACATTTTTGTTAGAGATTCGGAATAGAGGGCTTTTATTTTATATGAATTTTATAATAATCAATATTGTAGAGATTCAAAAATATATAAATTACATATTTCAAGCTTTTTCATTGGTTGTTTGTACGCATGCGCAAAAAATATCGGTTAAGGGAAGGTCCCATTCATAGGATGAGTTAAGCTACCTGGTCACGGGTCAATTTTAAATAAAATTTCATCATAGAAGAGGGTCTTACAGAAAAATATTTAATACTTTGAGATATTGAAGGCAAAACTTTACACAAAAAGTATCATTATTGTATAAAAAAACTGAAAATAGAAAAGGGGAAGTTGGAAGTTTTTTCCATTACGAAAAATATTAAAATTATTTATTTGGTCGAAAAAAATATATCGATTCACAGCGGCTATTGATAATGAAGCAGACGGTAAATGGATCCAATATTTCCCTCTCCGAATTTTGGAGGAAAAACTCCGAATTGGGGTAATTTTAAAATTTTTATCTGGAAATTGAAACACGGCTTGATGTTCATTTTTATTCTCATCAATTTTCAATTTTATTTACGTTTTTCTTGACTTTAATTATTGAATAATTATGATACATTGCTGTGTATGTTATTGTATTCGATATTTCGCTATTTTTTATTAAAATTTATTCATCTATTTATGATTTACATAAAACTATATTTACATATGTTAAAAATAGAACAAATCGGGATATGTACATGATTAGAGTGGTAAAATTTTATTAAAAGAAAATCTTCCAATTATGCCACTGAATGTTAATGTTGGCTTGAACGCAATCATTGTAATAATATCAATTAAACATTGATTTATATTTTATTTCAGAAGAATGATAGAACTTTTTTTTTAATTTATTAATTTTAAAAAGTAACAAACATTCGCGTATCAGGCTATTGGCCTTCGTTAATTTGGTTCAGCCTGTACCTTAACAACCCCTTTCTTTTATATAATTTTCATAATAAAAATATTATATAGTTTTTAAAATAAAAATGTTTATAAAAAGAAATATATTCATCTAAAAAGAAGTTTGGAATATTGTTAAAAAAAATCATCGCATGTTTAATATTTTAACCAATAAAAGGCAGAAGATCATTTTTTGCATCGTTGGTTACATTACCAAAATTATATATTATCATTGCTTAAAAACTGAATAAATTGTATTTTTTGATCATATTACATAGAAATTTTAAAAAATATTTATTAGAATATATTCCTTTTTTTTTTAATATATAGTTTACTAGCGGATGTACCCGGCTTCGCCCGGATTTTACCCGAGTAAAGGTTTGTCTAACGAACATTTGTTAAAACAATTCTCTATAAACTTATTAAAAAATAATAGATATATTTTGATAATTTGAAACTCGTAAATTTGAATCTTTCGATAAAGTGAACATTTTTCCCGGTCCCTTGAAAAATACTCGATAAGTATAATAAAATCAATATTAATTGGTTCCCTCGGTAATTGGAAGTTAAAGGAATAGTATCTTGCCTTGGAATTGTATCATTATTCTTGTATGGATGTACCCGGCTTCGCCCGGGTTTTACCCGAGTAAAGGTTTGTCTAACGAATCTCTCGATAAAGTGAACATTTTTTCCCGGTCCCTTGAAAAATACTCGATAAGTTGAATAAAATCAATATTAATTGGTTCCCTCGGTAATTGGAAGTTAAAGGAATAGTATCTTGCCTTGGAATTGTATCATTATTCTTGTATTGATGTACCCGGCTTCGCCCGGGTTTTACCCGAGTAAAGTTTTGTCTAACGAATCTCTCGATAAAGTGAACATTTTTTCCCGGTCCCTTGAAAAATACTCGATAAGTTGAATAAAATCAATATTAATTGGTTCCCTCGGTAATTGGAAGTTAAAGGAATAGTATCTTGCCTTGGAATTGTATCATTATTCTTGTCTCAAATAAATTGCCGTGTCATCCTGAATTTTGTCTTTCCTAATTTTCTACATTACAAAATCATCATTTTTATCTAGTGAACATTTTTTCCCGGTCCCTTGAAAAATACTCGATAAGTTGAATAAAATCAATATTAATTGGTTCCCTCGGTAATTAGAAGTTAAAGGAATAGTATCTTGCCTTGTAATTGTATCATTATTCTTGTCTCAAATAAATTGCCGTGTCATCCTGAATTTTGTCTTTCCTAATTTTCTGCATTACAAAATCATCGTATCATCATGATAATATTTAGAGCAGATTGTTGAATTATAACAGATAAATTAGAATATTAATCTTGATTATTTTTAGGCGAAAAGTTATTTCAAAAATTTTATTTGCTAGAAACCTTCCCAGTGTTATGATTGAACTGACAAGTTGATCCGGCAACACTGCAGACTCGACTTGTAAACATTCTTAGATATATAACCATGTTATAAAAAAATAAGTTAATAAATAAAGAACTTAGTTCAGTTGCATTCTGCGTGATCAAAGAGGCACAAAGAACAACATAAACAACATGGTGGCAGCGGAAAAGTGAGTAATTTTTCAAATAAATATATTATTGACAAATATTAGTGGAAAAAAGAAAACATGGACTTTGTTAGGCCTAGCGAACTCGCCTTGCACGGAAATGTAGCGGAAAATTGGCGAAGGTTCAAACAGCGTTTAATGCTTTATCTTGAAGCAACAGAAAAAGCCACAAATCCTGATAAACAGAAAGTTGCCATTTTATTAAATTTTATTGGCGAAGAAGCCTTGGAAGTTTTCAACACATTTCATTTTAAAGAATATGAAGCAGAAAATTTCGATCTTGTAATAAACAAATTTGATGATTTTTGCGAGCCTAAAAAGAACGTCATTTTTGAAAGATTCAAATTTTTTTCAGCGACCCAGAAGGATGGTGAATCCATTGATAGTTTTATAACAGAACTAAAAGGATTATCCACATCAGGTGAATTTGAATCACAAAAGGATAGTTTAATTAGGGATCGCATTGTGTATGGAATACAAGACAAGGCTTTGCAGGAACGCCTCTTAAGAGAGCCCAATTTAACTCTTCTAAAAGCCATTGAAATGTGCAAAACAGATGAAATAAGCAAGCAACAGATCAAGATCATGCAGAACAACCAGAACATCTGTCAAATAAGAAAATATGAAAAGAAACACAGTCCAAAACAAAATCAAGAATCTGAAAAAGAATTCAAATGCCAAAGGTGTGGGAAGTCTCACAGAGCAAAAATTTGTCCTGCATGGGGTAAAAAATGCTCCAAATGCAAAAAGATGAATCATTTTGCAGCTTTCTGTAAAAGTTCAGCTATCAGAAGTCTGAATGATGAAACAGAAGAAATTGTATGGTCAATACATGAAGCAAAAGTAGTCCATACTTTGGAATGGAAAAAATCCATCATAGTGAATAGGAAGGAAATATATTTCAAGTTGGACTCTGGAGCAGAAGTAAATGTTTTGCCATACACATTCACCAGACAAATGAAAGGTTTGGAAATATTTCAGACTAACCGAAAGCTAACATCATATACAGGACATGAAATCAAGATAAAAGGAATTGCCAAACTAAATTGCAAAACTAAATATAAGACGGAAAGTCTAGAATTTTTCATTGCTGATGGATACTATCAACCAATTTTAGGAATTGAAGCTATTGAAAAACTTTCACTAATTAAGAAATGTGATGCTGTCCAAATACAGCAGAATAATTCAGCAAAAGAAATTTTGAACAGGCACAAAAATATATTTGAAGGCATAGGAAGACTGCCAATTGAACACAAGATTAGACTAAATGAAAATACAACTCCAGTTATTGCTCCAAGCAGAAAAATTCCTTTTTCCATTAGAGAAAAAGTTAAAGCAGAATTGGAAAGGATGGAAAAACTTGACATTATTGAAAAAGTTGAAGAACCAAGCGAATGGACACACCCTATTGTAGTGGTACAAAAACCTTCTGGAGATGTCAGAATTTGCATGGACCCCAGGGAACTGAACAAGTATGTTCAGAGAGAGCGCTATATTCTGCCAACAGCTGAAACAATATTTTCTGAACTGAAAGGTGCTACAGTTTTCTCTGTATTTGATGCATCATTAGCTTTCTGGCAAGTCCCATTAGACAAAGAAAGCACCAACCTGTGCACCATTGCGACTCCCTTTGGAAGATTCCGGTTCAAGCGACTTCCCTATGGATTGAACAGTGCATCGGAGGTATTCCAGAGATGCATAAACAATATCCTTTCAGGTCTCCGGGGAACTGCTTGCTATTTGGATGACATCTTGATCTATGGAAGCACAATGGAAGAGCACAACCGAAACCTTGAAACAGTTCTTCGAAGGTTGGAAGAAAATAATGTCAAGCTCAATGCCAAGAAGCAGCAGATAGCTGTCGACAAAGTAAATTTCTTAGGCCATATAATCAGTCGAGATGGAATAACCATTCAAGCTTCAAGAGCAGAGGCAATACAAAAGTTGAAAAGACCTGAGAACAAGACTGAAGTCCAAAGATTCTTAGGTATGATAACGTACCTTGGCAAATCCATTCCTAATCTTTCTGACAAGACTGCACCTCTAAGGAAATTTATAAGCAACAAGAGTGAATGGAAATTTGGAGGCGAAGAAAATGATTGTTTTGAAAAACTCAAGGATATGGTTTCGAATGCTCCAATATTGACATTTTTTGACCCAACCAAGCCAATCACCATTTCATCTGATGCAAGCCAATATGGTATTGGTACAGTGCTCATGCAAGGGGGACATGCAATTGAGTATGCGTCCTTCAGTCTGAATGCAACTCAAAGAAAATACGCACAGATAGAGAAAGAACTTTTGGGTATAGTCTTTGGATGTGAACGCTTCCAGTACTATATTTGGGGAAATGATGTTATTGTGGAAACTGACCACAAACCTCTCCTGAGTATTGTTAAGAAACCTTTAGAAAAGCTTTCCCCAAGACTGCAAAGAATGGTCTTACGTCTCATGAGATTTCAAATATCTTTGAAGTTTACACCAGGAAAAAACATGTTTGTAGCTGACCATCTGTCTAGAGATCCATTAAAAGATGAGGTGGACACAAGCTATTTAGAAGGTCAAACTGAATCAGTGCACATGTTGCTGGTTACCACAGATGAAAAAATAAAGAGACTACAAAAGGAAACTCACGGGGACCACACCTTGATACAACTATTAGAGTATGCGAAGAATGGATGGCCGAAATATAAAACTAAGGTCTGTGATGAAGCAAAACCCTACTGGCAATTTCAAGATGAAATTCATGTGAGTGACGGAATTGTTTACAAAGGAAATTGCATCATGGTGCCATCGACTCTTCGAAAAGAAATCCTGCAGGTTGTTTATTCATCACACCAGGGCATAGCAGCATCCAAAGAAAAAGCAAGATCAGCATTTTACTGGCCAGGCATGATAACACAAGTAGAAAATGTGGTGGAAAAGTGCAGAACATGTCAGGAATATTCAAGAAAGAATCCTGAGGAGTCAAGAATAGCTCATGAAATCCCTGAATTTCCATGGAAAAAAATTGCTGTAGATTTCATGGAGGTGAGTGGAACCAGTTCCATCTTGGTTGTCGATTACCACTCAAAGTTTGTTGAAATCCGGAAATTATCAAGCAAAAGAGAAACCGAAACCATCATGCAGTTGAAAACCATTTTCAGGACTCATGGAATTCCAAGAACTCTAGTTTCGGATAATGGACCCCCTTTTAACTCTACTGGATTCAAATATTTTGCTCAGAAATATGAATTGAAACACCAAACCTCCAGTCCCAAATATCCAAGATCTAATGGACGAGTTGAGAGGACAATTCAAACCATCGAAGGACTGATAATTAAAGCTGTGAAGTCAGGAAGAGATCCCAATCTGGCTTTGATGGAGTTCAACAACACACCTAAGTATGACTAGCCATCTCCGACCCAAATGCTTATGGGAAGATCTGTGAGAACTCTTTCGACATACACCCGACAACAGTTGAAACCACTGTTTGACACAAAAAAAGAATTACCAAAAATTGAGAGACCATCAACAAAAGTATGCAGGAAGTCCAAAGAAAATTTTGAGACCTTTGGAAGTAGGAGACAACATCATGTTGCAGGAAAGGCATAGAAAATGGGTTCCGGCAACAGTGACCGCAAAGCATGAAACTCCACGCTCATATATGGTGAAAACACCAAGTGGGTCTGAATACCGCAGGAACAGGTCTCACCTTAGACCGAGAAAGATCTGTGTAAAAGATTCTGTCCCAACAATTCAAAGTCCAAGCATTCCTGGATCTCAAGCAGGGACAGCCATGGATGACAACATACAAGATCATGGAAGACCCTCTTCCGAAAACAGAAGAGCATATGATCCAAGGGAGAACGTTGCCAAGAAAGGTGAAGAATCATCTACTTCTCCTAGTGTGCGAACCCGCAGTGGTAGAACAGTGAGAAAACCGTTGCGTTATAGAGACTAGGAGAACTGCAATCCTTTTTTATTTTTGTTCAAAGGAAACATGTTATGATTGAACTGACAAGTTGATCCGGCAACACTGCAGACTCGACTTGTAAACATTCTTAGATATACAACCATGTTATAAAAAGATATGTTAAAATAATAAAGAACTTAGTTCAGTTGCAGTCTGCGTGATCAAAGAGGCACAAAGAACAACATAAACAACACCCAGTACTATACTAAATAACTTCCTAAAGTTTCATGGCGTTCCAATGAGTGGTTTGGTCAGGCATAAAGGACACACACATACATTCATTTATATATTTATATATACAGTTTTTAAAAGTGGGGAGAGAGGTATTGAAAAATATGTTAAGAAAATTTACCTGGTTTAAAAACTTTTTTTTTTTCGGAAAAAATTATAATTTATAAAAATCAATTTTTAATCAAGGGATCAAGTTTTTTTTGCTGTTAGTATTAAAAGCATTTGTTTTTCTGTTGAAAGTTTATCAAGTCTCACGCAATTAAAATTGCCATAAAATCAATAAAAACCGTTTGATATAATTTGTATATTTATTCATAAAGTTTTAGAAATAAAAGTTTCAAAAAGTATTTTTAGAGTTTTATTTTCAAGTAGATACATTTTATAGAATAATTAAATCATAAATAATTTATTGTTTTTAATTTAAAAATGCCTCATAGCTGTAACAATCTCAAATTGCTAAATATGTTTTGTAAATTTCTAACAGTTTTCTATATTTTATTTGTCTTATATGTAAAATAATGCAGAGTGTGTATAAATTGAATATAATTTCATTACTATCATTAATATTTTTGAGACATCATTTATAAAATAAAAATTATAGTGAATTACACATATACTGATATATTTATTTTATAATTTTTAAATATAACGTTTCAAAATAATTCTACGTTGAGATTTTCTAGAAAACGTATCTATATTAATAAAATGGAAATTTCATAAGTGTTGTTCACTAAAAACTTTCGTTACAATGCATCAATTTCGACCAAATTTTCAACATTTATGTAAAACGAGATGGAGCAGGTTTTGCTTAACATCAAAATATTTTTCCTAACTTTAACATGCGTAACTTCGCTGTTATCGATTAAATACAAAAAAAAATCAACAAAGTTAATTTTATTTATATATTAATACAAAAAAAAATTCAGCAATTGATTCAACTCAATCTAAAAATATTATTCAAAACAAGCAATTTTAAGATAACACCATATGTAAAACAGTCGGCCAAGAAAACAACAACGATATTACATCTTTCTCACATATTCACACACAATCTTGATTAATAATTAAAACTAATCTTTAACATTGTTTATTATACTTCATAATCTATATCTATATATATAAAATTGAATGTCTGTGTGTTTGTCTGTCTGTCTGTCTGTGTGTGTGTCGTCTATGGATTCAAAAACCATACATCCAATCGCCGTGAAATTTTGGGATATTATTAGGTGTATCTCCGGAAAGGTTTGCGAAAAATAATATCTTGAATATCTTTAATATCCTTAGAGTTATTTGCAGATTTGTAGCTTTAACTCGCAAGTAGCGCCACCATTGAGACGGAGATAGGCTTTTTCAAGAGGGGGAGTAATGTTAGGAGAGAGGAGCGCGTCTCGAGGCGGGTGCTCACGTGTCACTGTTAAAAACCTATTTGTTTTGGCTACATCTTTTCCCGTGGACTTAACGATAACTTTTCTAAAACTTATTTCAAATTTCATGTATAATTATTTTTACATCATTTAGTTTAGAAATGATAGACCTCCGGGAACTTCGTCCATCTTCCATAAACGACCATGAATTTATTCAACCTTATCGAGTATTTTTCAAGGGACCGGGAAAAAATGTTCACTAGCTAAAACGATGATTTTGTAATGTAGAAAATTAGGAAAGACAAAATTCAGGATGACACGGCACGCAGGGACCGGGAAAAAATGAGCACTTTATCGAGAGATTCAAATTTACAAGTTTCAAAATATCAAAATATATCTTTTTTTTTAAATAAGTTTATAGAGAATTGTTTTAACAAATGTTCAAGGGACCGGGAAAAAAATGAGCACTTTATCGAGAGATTCAAATTTACGAGTTTCAAAATATCAAAATATATCTTTTTTTTAAATAAGTTTATAGAGAATTGTTTTAACAAATGTTCAAGGGACCGGGAAAAAATGTTCACTAGATAAAACGATGATTTTGGAATGTTGAAAATCAGGAAAGACAAAATTCAGGATGACACGGCACACAGGGACCGGGAAAAAATGTTCACTTTATCGAGAGATTCAAATTTACGAGTTCCAAATTATCAAAATATATCTTTTTTTTAAATGAGTTTATAGAGAATTGTTTTAACAAATGTTCGTTCGACAAACCTTTACTCGGGTAAAACCTCGGGCGAAGCCGGGCACATCCGCTAGTATATATATAAAAATGAATGTCTGTGTGTCTGTCTGTGTGTGTGTCCTCTATGGATTCAAAAACCATACATCCAATCGCCGTGAAATTTTGGGATATTATTAGGTATATCCCCGGAAAGGTTTACGAAAAATAATTTCTTTAATATCTTGAATATCCTTAGAGTTATTAGCAGATTTGTAGCTTTAACTCGCAAGCAGCGCCACCATGAGACGGAAATAGGCTTTTTCAAGAGGGGGAGTAATGTTAGGAGAGAGGAGCGCGTCTCGAGGCGGGTGCTCACGTGTCACTGTTAAAAACCTATTTGTTTTGGCTACATCTTTTCCCGTGGACTTAACGATAACTTTTCTAAAACTTACTTCAAATTTCATGTATAATTATTTTTACATCATTTAGTTTAGTATAATTATTTACTATAATTTCCTATCGTTCAATTATTATATTTTTTGTTCTTAAAGATTATTTAAGACAATAATCTTTAATTAGAAAGTGCTTTGCCAAAAGTTTGGAGTGGGGCAGACCCCGTGCGAGAATGGATTCGCCCGGCCGCCGGCCGACATTCAAAGTACCCACCGACCAATCAGGGCAGAGTTGGTGACACAGCTATGCCAAGTAGACAAGAAAAAAAGCCTCGCGGGAGCTTGCCCAAGATGACCTCCGGGAACTTCGTCCATCTTCCATAAACGACCATGAATTTATTCAACCTTATCGAGTATTTTTCAAGGGACCGGGAAAAATGTTCACTAGATAAAACGATGATTTTGTAATGTAGAAAATTAGGAAAGACAAAATTCAGAATGACACGGCACACAGGGACCGGGAAAAAATGATCACTTTATCAGTTTCAAATTATCAAAATATATCTATTTCTTTTTATAAGTCTATAGAGAATTGTTTTAACAAATGTTCGTTAGACAGACCTTTACTCGGGTACCGATTAATATTGAATTTATTCAACTTATCGAGTATTTTTCAAGGGACCGGGAAAAAATGTTCACTTTATCGAGAGATTCGTTAGACAAACCTTTACTCGGGTAAAACACGGGCAAATGTTCGTTAGACAAACCTTTACTCGGGTAAAACCTCGGGCGAAGCCGGGTACGTCCGCTAGTATATAATATACGTTAGGCAAACTTTCACTCGGATAAAACCCGGGCGAAGCCGGGTACACATCCGCTAGTAAATATATATTTATATGTTCAATTATATTGAAATATAATTAATACTAAACAAATATTTAATCATAATTCTTCACAACACACTTTACTAAGAAGTATGTGGGCAAATTTATTTAAGAGATTGAAACATATCAAATTTTTATTGTAAAATCAGTCAATAATTTTTAAAATGGCGTCGATTTCAACACATATTCCCACCATTTGGTAATTCATGTGTTGAAAAGTGATATCTATATCATATAATATATTTCAGTGTATATTTTACAAAAACTGTCAATTTAAAATGTCTTTGACAACGATTTTGTCACAATGCCATAGAAATCTATGGATAGAAGATATGGAAATATAGTGCTGTACGTCATATTCAATGTCAGTCATAGAATTTTTATGACTTATATGTCACTTTATGGATATTCTATTGTGGGTACATGTCATTCTCTACTCCTCTCTTTGACCAAATCTGAATTTGAATGGGAATATTTTGAATTTTATTTTTCCGATATCAGGATATTGTACGCAGACATGTGCTCCACGTAGTGAGCAATGGTAAAATACGATAAACTCTTTAAAAGTAATATATATAAATAATTATTTTTAATCTCCATATATATATGATAAACACAAAAGTCTTGCATATTCTCTAATTTAGTATTTTTCATTATATTTCGATTTAGAAATATTTCGCTATAAAATAAATATTTGATTGATGCAAAACTCTTCCAATTATAATTTATTGATAAAACAGGCTCTTTAGGTTTCCTCCGAGTAAACCTTTGACTATTTGTAGAGATTTATTTACGAATGATATCCCAACCGACATTTCATGATTTTTCCTTCGTCTTTTGTCTTAGCTGTTTGTAAATACCTTAGGAATATAGCGCATATTCGGTTTTGTGAATGAATGTCTTTTCTCTTAATTTTTTTATTTTTTTATATCGATATATTTTCATAGGATAACAACAGCTTTAGGTGAGTTCCATTATCAAAAAGGAATACTACTCTTGATAATTCGTCTTATTCTTCTTCTTTCTTATCTCCACTCAATCACACTAAGGTATCAAGCTTGTAAAGCTTGAGATTTTTGATGGTGTCTGCCGGGGAAGAGTAGAGCTCATCAATGGATGAGTCAATACAGTCAATAATATGTCTTGGGGTTGCAGGCTGAGAATTGCACTTAGTACATAGTGGGAAAACCTGGAACCATTCTGGAAAGTCATTGTCCGTAGATGACCAGACTTAAGTCTGGAAATCAAAGACTGTTGTTCTCTTGGGAGGACAGAACCGGTGCTTATTCATGTGTTCGTTTAATAAAAATTGTATTTCTTTGTTTGACTAAACTACAAAGGATGACATATATTTCTCGTTAAATTATCTTAAAGTAAGGTAGATAAATAATATATATAAGTTTAGCTGATCACGAGCTCATTTTTCTTTTATTCAACAAAAACTTACATTTTTAGAAATGAGAAACTCACACTAAGAAAATCACACAGAATCATATGAGAAAACTTGACATCAGTTTTAGTAAAATTCAGATTAAAATCAAAATCCTTATATACCATGTTTATACCCTCATCGGTACAGGGACGACTTCAATTTCCTATATAGAACGAATCCTTAAAAAATCGTATTTTAAAGCAATTCGCTGATTTTAAGGGGCGACAGTTAAGCAGAGAGTTTAGAGCGTCGGAGTAGAGAAGATGACACCCATGTTAAGCTATAGCTAGACTGACTTTTTTATTTAGAAATCTATGTATTTATAAGATCGATTATTTACACATGTTTATAAACGATCTCTGTGCTGAAAATTACTATTTACCTAATTGTCACCGTCACAGTTATATTTATTTTCCAAAGGAAGAAATGCCTTTTCTACATGAAAACATCCTCCAACGAAATCGCAATAAAAATTTCAATGTTTTGTTTTTTTAATTATTACTGTCATAGAATTAAGAGCGCATAAAATACCAAAAGAAACACCTTTATTATAAAAAGCACATTGAAGCAATGTATTTTTGGTTTATCTCCCCAGTATAGAACGTTTGGTGTTGAATATGCCACAATACCAGTTTCGGAAAATTCAATAAGCCAA
This sequence comes from Cordylochernes scorpioides, assembly GCA_030710605.1. Lineage (NCBI taxonomy): Eukaryota > Metazoa > Arthropoda > Arachnida > Pseudoscorpiones > Chernetidae > Cordylochernes > Cordylochernes scorpioides. Next base: position 87,476,967 of record CP092866.1, on the reverse strand, counting down.
CCTATGGTTAGGGCAATATTAATTTATGCCAAAAAGCCATGGTTTCGGGTTATGGCCTTCATTAGTACAGGGGCGGCTTCGATTCTATAATATTCTACGATTGGAATGTATGAAGTCGGTCGAATTTTATACAAAAAGGTGTTTAAGGTTATAATATAGCATAAAGTTGCGGAAAGATAGTATTCATGTATTTAAAAAAGAAATTATTCCTACATTAAAAGAATGCTTTTGGTTCATCACCCCAGTACAGATCGTTAAGATGGTGAAGAATGTGCCAAACCACCACTACATCTGTCGAGTTGTTGACCCTCATAGGTTTCATGTAGGATACAAACTCACGGACCAAACAAGGTGGTCTCTCCTGGAGGCTTCCTAATAAAGAACATTTTGAATAGCGCTTAAAATCACCAATTTTTTCCTGTCAAAATTCTGGTATAAAAAATAAACCAATATTTAATTGATATTTATTGCTAAAAATGTCGCAAGTCTTAAGAATCGTTAAGTTGCCAGATCAAATTATTTTTAAAATTAAGTTTGGTCTTTTCTAAATGCCTTGAAAATTTAATGAAAATTCATTCACTGGTCATAGAACTGAATGTTCAATATATACCGCCATCTATTGGAATGAATATCAAATAAACTTCGACATTTATATTCCGAATAAAAATAATCGCTTGAAACATTCTCTTGATAGAAACAAATTCAACTAATATTTATTGCTTAGTAAGATTGCTTAGTCGGATTTTTCACTTGCTCTTCTTCATTTTGTCTGCTTGTGAGCAGTTTCTGGTCTCCAGTGGCTTTTTGAGTTCTTAGAGAACGTCTCATCCAATCAATCCATCAGCTCTTTATTTCAATTTATTTTCATTTAGTTCACCCTCTAGAACTTCCTTCAATCTCCTTCCTATCAATAGATGTCCATTTCTGTCTTTTTCTGATGACTTTAGACAGGCCTCGTTACTCTACCATCAAAATTTGACATGCTTGATCAATCCAACACACACAGCTTTTCTACCCCTCTCTTCCCATTTATTTACCCTCAAAACTTCTTTCAATCACGTTCTACTAAATAGATGTCCCATTTCTGTCCTTTTCTGAAAACTTTAAACAGGCCTCGTTACTCTACTAATCTTATCAAGACTTTGTCATTCTTCATCCAGTTTCAACCCATATATTTCCATTTTCCTCCCGATTTATATTTTCAATACTTCCAAAAATCTTTCCTCTGACATTTCCATTGACTATGTCTCCGAATCTTAATTTTTTTTCTTTTTCGAGATTTCTAACTATAGTGAAACGCGCGCGCCTCTTCCTCAGAAGCGATGAAAGCAGTATAAGGTTGAAAAGTTAATAGAGTTAAGGTCTTTTCAGAACCATTGTCATTGAGGGACTTATCTAGAGAAGCCGCGGGTTACAGGAAAGGCTCACACACAATATTCTTCAGAATTCACTATTATCACATGTAATGTTTCAACATTAAAGTGAAAATTGAACATTCGCATAATGTGTGTGGTTATTGATAATTATAAATATTATTTAAATATTATCATCGATGATTTAGCGCCATATATTTCTGGAATATAAACGCTACTGTTATTTTTAAATATACATAGATGCTATTTCTATACTGCCTGTTCGTAATACGATGAATTAAAATTGAAAGAGAGAAAGCATGGCTCATTAGTTGTAGATATTATCACAATCCTATACCATTAACCCATCGCACTCACAGGGTGTGGCAGTACCTTAAAATCACACAATATAGGTGCCACATTTTCCTGTGTGTTATACCAGCATCATTTTTGTTATTGTTGTTGTTGCAGGTATACATGGTAGAACCTACTCTTACACAATAAATGAAGTGGCATGCAGTCATTGTCTCTTTGGCTGTAGGACACACCTATTCAGAAACTGCTGCATTCTTGAAAGTCGCCCGAATTTTTGTTTTCAAAGTTCGGAGAGAATTGGGAGCTACAAAGGGTGACGTGGAGGATTTATTCTAAAGGAAAAGACATTGTCGACAGTTCTGACAGTATCAGGACGCCAGACTTTATAAACCATGTCCAAGCTCCCATCGATGAGGACCCTGGGAAATCGATGAGGACACTCTTCAGAGAGCTGCAAGTTGATGAGGCTATCATCCGACGTGTGGTTCATGAGGACCTCCGTTACAAATCATACGTGATGCGGAGAGGGCAGTTCATGTCTGAAAGAACCAAGGTGAGCCGCTTGACCAGAGCCAAGCGCCTTCTGAACAAGCTCAAACATCCGAAGAGCCAGGAATGATCTGTTTTTACTCAGACGAGAAGATCATCACCAGTGTCACACCTAAAGATTGACCCCCATCTTACCAGACGTCAATCCGCTCTACTAATTCGTTTGGGGTGTAGTTGAGAGGGACAGTAATAGCCATTTCCACAATACTGTTGCAGCTCTCAGCAGCTGCTATAGGGGATATAATGGAAAACATTCCCAAGACCCATCTCATTACTACCTGCAGTCGGTTTCGATAGCGTATAGAAGCTATTATTGCCGCTGATGGCGGGTTCATTGATTGATGTCGTATTTTAGTCCTTCAACATTACATCACCGAAAATTCACTATTCCAATATTGCCAACAAAGACCAAAGACTAATCATTGAATCCATCCTATCAAGCAAATTCCAGAGCCTCAATAGAAAAATTGATTTACCTGAAATTCACAATGTAATATTCCCTGCAGCCACAAAACCCCCCTCAGTATCATGAACTCTGCGATTCAATAAATAATCTTTTATTTCAGATATTTCAAAGGGCTAAACGGCCATCTTTTTCAAAGATCTCATCCCCTCCCGCGGCAAGCCTCGCATTACACTTGAGACACGGGCGCCTCACAAATGTTTATATAGATTAGATCCGAAAACTTTAGTAACTAATATAATTTTCCTGTCGAAGGGCGGTTGTGCCCGAAAGCTTGAAATAAACGTATTTGAAAGAGACTTATCCCTCAAGCTTAATGATTTGAACATAATATTATGGGATTGCCTATTAATTAATTAAAACTTTAATATGTAATAAATTATTTTTTGCCCCTTTCTCTATTCATTTTATTCCATAAAAATCTTTTTTTTCTCTCTCAAATGCTACCGCACTATGTATTAATGTAGAATTAATTGTATATGTAAGCCCCAGAATGCTATGATTGTTTGAAGACTCCATTCAACGCTTCCGAATCATTACCATCATTTAGTTACAAATATATGTAAACTAGGCGAATAATCTGGAGGTATGAAGAGAGTGACAGCAATGATGGTCTTCTTCCAACTTCATCTGACCTGAGACAACAGCGGCGAACTGGCTGGTATGGTCGAACCTGTATTGAACAGTTCCTCACGCCGTTTGGAGGGCAGTAGAGAGCAAGTCAGTTGAAGTAGGATGTAAGAGGATGTTCAGGCGTCCACTCAAATAAATAACTGGTAAAGCAGTTTAAATGTCTTTGAAACTATCTCTGTTAGGTCGAACAAAAAAAAACGAAGTGATCTCACGCGTCCTGTTTGAATGCCGTCAGTTGTCGGACTGCAGAGAGCGCCACTCGGAAAGCGCTGACACTATATATAGACAACATGAAAATATTGGATGTCTAATGTATTCTAGTGATGCCTGAAGGATATATTTGCGACTTATCTGTGTTAGAGGTGTTCTTTCACAATATGATATGTCATACTGAACTCCCTTATCCCAAGTATCTGTCCATAATGTCTTCTAAGAAGTTTGTGCTTTTAAAGAAGAAACCTTTCTAACATATATATTATTCCCTTAAAAGTGTTTCTTAACGAGAAAACCTTAAGTTCAAACAATATTAAAATGGTCTTGATAAAATTTTATAAAATACACTTTCAATATATTTTTTTAATGTTTTTGTTCAGCACATATCCGTCTAAAAGGAAGTTGACGATATAAAGTTTGGTCTGCGAGTGGTCATTATCATAACTCATCCCCGGAATATGCAAATAGACTCAGTTTGACCCGGGTTGTACCCGAGTGGAGATGTCTGCCAACCAATTTATAAACCCACACATGGTATTGCACAGTGTGGAAAAGATAATAAAACAATTAAAAGCAAATTACAAATTGCTTTAATATTGTAACGTAGAAAATCAAAAAAGACAAACTTCGGGATGAAACGGCAATTTATTCAAGGCACAAATACAAATCAACATTTATAAGATACAAATTAAGCAATGAGGGGAGTTTCCAGAGTAGAAAAATATAAATAATATATCAAAAATTGATAATCTGTACATATAATAAATACTTTGCTACAATATATAATGCATAATTTTAGAAAAGTAATGCCTACTTTTATAAAGTTACCAGCAATTACAAAAAGTAAAACCATTTATGGTTAGGAAATTATAAGATTGTGAAAATAAAGTAGCTAAAAAAGATGCAGCCTATTGTAATCAAATCAACGATCAGCCCACTGGCGAAAAGGTCAGTATAATCGAAACCAACATACTTTTGAAAATTCTTGAAAGATGTGGCATCGAGTACAAAGTAGAAGAAACTCCTTCAACAAAAAAACGAACTCGCGAATCCCCATCAGATTCAACATCACGTAGCCAAAAGACACCGAGAATGGAAGTTGTCTCACAGCATAATGAAAACGATGTCTCCATGAACGAGGTAACTGAAGTCCCTCAAAAAACGTCCGCAGCTACCCCTCCTCAGGTTAACGAAGAAAACATTGATGAAGATGGTCCTTGGACAACAGTTACACATGCAAAAAAGCCAAGAATACCACCTCTAATATCAGAAAATGTAACAGACTGGAAGTTTCTCTGTCAAGAGCTGAAAGACCTGTGCACAGATAAATTCCAATGCACGATCTCAGGAAATAAGCACATTATCAAGGCTAAAAATATTTCAGACTTAAAAAAAATCAGGGAATACGTTAAAAAAAACAATGTCGGCTACTCTTATAGACTCCAAGAAGAAAGACCGCTCAAAGTGGTATTAAAGGGCGTGACAACAGCCTACAAGACTGAAGATATAGCAATAAAACTTGCAACAATGGCCTTTACTGAGACCTCTGTGAAGAGACTTCATAGACAATCAGCTAAAAGGCCAATTAATATAGTACTGGTAGAATTACCGAAAAATGAACATAAAAAAAATTACGGAATAACTGAACTTCTCTATCAGAAATTTGCAGTAGAATCTTTCAGAACAAAAACCGTGTGACTCAATGCTTCAACTGCCAGGGTTTCGGGCACGGTCAACTTAACTGCTTCCTGAAACCAAAATGCGTCAAGTGTGCCAGGAGCACCATTCGAAGGACTGTCCAAGAAAGTCAAAGTGTGCATACTGCGAAGAAGCGAACACAGCCAATTACCGCGGATCCCCTAAGTTTCCAAGAGTACATCAGCAACAGCCAAGATACCCTGGCCAGTACAAACCTAACAACCCAATTCCGATTTCAAAAAGATCTGAAACACTGCCGAAAATTGTAGAACAACAAAACAAAAGCAATGCTGAGGTTGCGACAAACTTCTCGTTCTGAGACTAAGGACCTATGTGAAAAATTGATGCAAGTAATCAAAACATACCTACACTGAATTGCAAATTACCTTTTAAAATTATTGCTTGGAATTGTAACGGAATCAGATCAAAGAAAGAAGAATTATTGCACTTTTTAGAAGATAACTCAATAGACATTGCTCTGCTCAGTGAAACTCACCTTAAACCCCCTCAATTGATCTCAAGTTCAGGAACTATCAAACCATTAGAACTGACCGAATTAAAGTAAAAGGTGGGGGAACAGCCATCATTATAAAATCCTTTTTTAAATATCAAAATATGCCGATTCATACTTCAAACTTGGAAAATACTTCAATTTTGATGAAACCAGATGGAAAAGCCCTCTTGCAAATCTCAGCAATTTATAAGAAGCCTGATGCACCATTATTGGAAGAAGATTTGAACCAACTGATAAAACACAACCACGCAATAATCGTTGCAGGAGACTGGAACTCCAAACACCCTCTTTGGGGATCAAGGACTTCTAATAACAGCGGAATCGTGCTGCACAATTTCTCTGAAAGAGAAAGCCTCGACATTGTCGCACCTTCGTCACCCACGCATTACAGTCCACTCGGCAATCCCGATTTCCTAGACTTCGCTGTTTTTAAAAACATTCCCTGGACCCCAAAGGCTAGAACCACCGACGATTTATCATCTGTCCATCTCCCTGTAATCTTTGAATTGAATTGTCCAAAGGATGAATTCACAACCCAGCTCAGCCGAGTAACTAATTGGGTTCATTCTCAACAAGATCTAATCTCCACCACGCCCCCCAGACTCCCCTTGAAAACTGAAGTAGACATTGATTCAGCAGTTGGAATTTTAAACGAGAAAATTAATAATAGCTACTCGAAAAACACCATAGTCTAATCTTCCAAATTAATAAATAACCCAAAAACCAAAGCCTTAAAAAGGGAGAAAAATAAAGCTCGGAAAAGATGGCAATCAACTTGGGATCCAGCTCATATATATATATATATATATATATATATATATATATATATATATATATATATATATATATATATATATATATTGAATCAATAATTCCTTCTCTAAACTTTAATAACAAACCACTTGATGAGGAAAGAGTTTCTTTAATATACAATATCAAATCACAAGCTTTCGGGCATAATCACCCTTCTACTGGTGTAAAACGAGACAAATGTTATATATATATAGAGCTACTTACCTCAATCTTCAAGGAAAGGTAAACCAAGTCCTTGAAGCAGAGAAATCTGAAAATTGGAATAGTTTTTAAGCAAACTTGAATCGAGCCCAACAGACTTCTGGAAAAAAACAAAACCCATTAGCAAATAACACTGACAAAATCACTAGTATAAATGCAAATGGTGAAACCTTGCTGACCGACAAAGAAATTGGAAATGATCTTTCAGAGCATTTTTCCGAACACTTTTCCAAGGCAAAGGATGAGGTTCCGTCTTACCTAACAGATAACACTTGTCAACACCCCCAAGAGAATATACTATCAATGACAACGCCAAATGAAGTCAAGGAAGTGATCAGCGAAACCGGCCGGTGAATTGGCGAAACCGCTGGGTGGGTTCACCACTGATGAGCCAAGCCCTCCCAATATTATTTTTTCATCGCAGTAAGGGCAGTATAAGTTTGTATTAGGTATAAAAGAAACATTCGTGCTTTTAAATCCTTTCATTTTATATGTATAGATGGCGCGTTATTGCTTTGTGTTAATTTATGCCTAACTTGTCTTTATTGTTTGCGGAAGAGCATTGCTCGATGCAAATATTTGAATGTAATTCTACTGTCCTATAAGCTTATGTCCATAGTTTTCTTGAAAAACATTTCTGAGATTCCATCCTTCAGTGCTGCGTTTATAAGCAGAATCGTCCAATACAGTAGTACTTCCTTCGGGAGGTCGAAAGGTAAAAGCCAGACCATTGATCTCTGATGATCCCCTATTTTTGAAGCCTGCGGTGCCGGAGTAGTGCTCGGCGCTGCCTTGGTTCCCTCAGAATCGGCGCGCACTCGCCTTCTCTCCCCCGGGGTGCCCACTTCTGTCGGCGCCTCTCCAGCCTTCTCCTTGGCCCTCCCCTGCGGCGGGCGCTTGGAGACACCTAAACATGAGTGATGCCTTAAAATGCTAATCCCAAAGCATGTAGAAGGCAAAACAATTGTACAATACGTCCAATACAGTATTAGAGCTCTGAGAAGCGGTCTGGTGGATTAAATTGGCGAAACCGCTGGGAGGGTTCACCACTGATGAGCCAAGAGCCCTCCCAATATATTTTTTCATCGCAGTAAGGGCAGTAGAAGTTTGTATTATGTATAAAAGAAACATTTGTGCTTTTAAATCCTTTCATTTTATATGTATAGATGGCGCGTTATTGCTTTATGTTAATTTATGCCTAACTGGCCTTGTCTTTATTGTTTGCGGAAGAGCATTGCTCGATGCAAATATTTGAATGTAATTCTACTGTCCTATAAGCTTATGTCTATAGTTTTCTTGAAAACCATTTCTGAGATTCCATCCTTTAGTGCTGCGTTTATAAGCAGAATCGTCCAATACAGTATTAGAGCTCTGAGAAGCAGACTGGTGGATTAAATTAGCGAAACCTCTGGGAGGGTTCACCACTGATGAGCCAAGCCCTCCCAATATATTTTTTCATCGCAGGAAGGGCAATAGAAGTTTGTATTATGTATAAAAGAAACATTCGTGCTTTTAAATCCTTTCATTTTATATGTATAGATGGCGCGTTATTGCTTTGAGTTAAAAACCTAGGTAATCACAAAGGTCCAGGCCACGACAATATTACGCCGCAAATGACTAAAAAACCTCCCCATCAAATGGATAGTTTTCCTCGCTGGTATCTTCAATGCTGTATTACACCTGTGCTCCTTCCTGAAGACCTGGAAACATGCCATTATCATAACAATTCCAAAAAATCACCTGTCAAATCACCTGAAGATCTCAGACCAATCAGCCTTCTCTCTACTATCGGTAAGGTATACGAGAGGATTATTCTTCGCAGATTGCAGATATACGAGGGTTGTCCGTTAAATAAGTTCCACGGGGCACCACTGTCATGAGGATCGCTTTTGGGCGCGAGCCGACTGCGCTGGCTCGTAGCTTGGTCTCCCCACTCCAATTTCCCACCAAGGCCACGTCGCTGGTAAGCTTAGTCTTGGCTGAGCAGCCGTTAGTGATGGAACTTCCCCTCGTGTCTCCCGCCAGCTGCGAATTACGGTCAGTAATTCGCTTTTTGGCCGCAAAGAAGAATTCGACGAAGGACATTCATACTGAACTCTGTCAAGTGTATGGAGAAGGGTGTATGAGTTCTGGGATGGTGCGCAGATGGGTCAGAGAATTTTAAAACGGCCGAACAGATGAACCGCGTGCTGGACGGCCATCGGTTTCGGATGAAACCATTGCCAAAGTCGAAGCGGCAATGCTTGAAGATTGACGGGTTACTGTGCGGAAGCTCTGCGATTTGGTTCCTGATGTCAGTAAAAACACCATCGACAAGATTTTGCGTGAACATTTAGGGTATTCAAAGGTCTGCGCAAGATGGGTTCCGAAAATGCTGACTGAAGACCATAAACGGCAGCGGGTTGAAGCGGCCCAGAAATTTCTCGATTGCCACGAAACTGACGGAATTCTTGGATTCGATCGTTACTAGTGATGAGACCTGGGTACACTACACCACACCGGAGACAAAGGAGCAATCCAAGCCGTGGAAGCACACTTCTTCGCCGAAACCTCTAAAGTTTAAACAAGTGATTTCTGCCCGGAAACTTATGGCTACCGTCTTTTGGGACCGAAAGGACCTATTGTTGTGCGACTTTATGCGTCGGGGTACAACAATCAATTCCGACCGGTACTGTGAGACCTTCAAACAACTTCGACGCCTGATTCAGAACAAGAGAAGAGGAATGTTAACCAAAGGGGTGCGTTTTCACCAAGACAACGCTCGGCCGCACACCGCCCGTCAAACCACCGCACTCATCGAAGAATTTGGATGGGAATTGGTGTCACACCCACCTTACAGCCCGGACGTAGCTCCTAGTGACTTTCATCTCTTCCCCGAGTTGAAGAAAACCCTGGGTGGAACCCAATTCCAGGACGATGACGAGTTGGAAGAAGCGGTTTTAGGCTTTCTACGCGGCCAGGCGGCAGAGTTCTTTGACTCTGGGTTCCATAAGTGGGTGTCCCGAATGCAAAAATGCGTCGAACGAAATGGGAAATATGTAGAAAAATGAAAAAAGTCTGATATTTTCGAAAATGTATAGTTCAGGGCAAATAAACCTGTTTTTCTGTATGAAAAACCTCTGTGGAACTTATTTAACGGACAACCCTCGTACATGGATTCTATTAACTTTATCATTCCTCAACAATTTGGATTCAAAAAAGGACACTCCACAACCCACCAGCTAATCACAGTTATAAACTACATCCAAATAAGAAAGTTCCACAAGGAGGCAGTAGATGCTGTTTTTCTAGACTTTACCAAAGCCTTTGATAGAGTATGGCATGATGGCTTGATAACAAAAAATAAATTTCCAAGGGATTTTATCAAATTCTTGAAAAACTATCTCCAGGACAGGACCTTTTCAATTAAGCAAGGGAATTATATAACCACGGCAAAACCAACCCAGATTGGAGTCCCTCAAGGCTCTATCCTTGGACCCTACCTATTCAACATCTACATCAACGATTTCCCTCCACATCCAAAATATCAAACAAAACTTTTCGCAGATGACGCGGCAAATTTAGCAAACTCCAAATCAATAGGAATAATAACTACACAACTCCAAAATTACATAAACAGTATACCCAAATGGTGCAATGATTGGAAATTAGACATCAACCCAAAAAAAGTCTCAGGCAATAATTTTTCCTCCACTAGACAATAAAAAATTCAAGCCACAATCCATTCTAAAGGTAAACCAGAGTCCTATTAACTGGACTGACAGCGTTAAATATATTGGAGTTACCTTAGACTCCAAGTTGAAATTCAACATGCATGTCAAAAATATCATAAAGAAATCAAAAATAGAAAAAATAACATTATCAAGCCTGTTCAACTATAGAATCAAACTGACTACAAAACAAAATTTTACTCTATACAGAAATTGTATCCTCCCGATAATAATATACGCACTCCCAGTTTGGTGCAAATATATTACAACCACAGACAAAAATGGGATAAACGCATTTATGAGAATCTGCCTTCGGACGAGTAAAGGAGCTCCATTCAACCTATCAAACAAGATACTGAAGGAAGACTTGATCCAACCCGATCTAGAAGATATGTACCAAACTTCCGTTAAGAAATTATACCTTCAAATGCAAAATTCAAACACACAATCCAACCATACAAGATATTCTACAAAATAAAGGAGATATCAATCCCCGATTCCGACGACCCGGCCCCTGACGTTTAGTTAAGAGCTCATCGCCCAACAGCTGCCCTCCTGCAAGGTCCGGGAGGACCACCTCTACTCCACCAACTCGCCATGTGTAAATAGCCAGGACAAGGTGACTCGCGAGCTGTGCTCGAATGTAACACCTGTAAATTGAGACGAAATAAATAAATAAATAAGTAATGCCTGACTTGTGTGTGTGAGGCGTGGAGAATAAAGAATATAAAATACTAGCCGACTGGACCCGGCTTCGCCCAGGTATTGTTCGAGTGGGGTTTACTCATGAATGAATAGAGCTCCCAACTGTTTTAAAACTTATAGTAATGAATTTTTTTTTCATCACAATGGAGATAAACTGCAAATAGAAAAATTGAAAATGCTGGTAAAAAGAATCTGAAATATAAGATCAATTTCACAAACACATCTGATGATTAGAATGCAGTTTTGGAGGAGTGGTCTAAACTGTTGATTTTTATCAACCACGACCCGGGATCATCGAATCCAGATTTGGGCACTATGTTCTGAAAAAAAAAATTCCCCAATGGTCTCTGATTCTTGAAAAATTCCAACCCCTACAGTGAGTGCAAGGAACCAAACTGGGCTTTGGATATCTAAAAATGAAAAAAAAAATCTAATGATTTGTGTGAATTGAGGAAAATGGTCCTCGCAACCTGAAAATTTCAATTCCTCCACTTCACTCCCGGCTGTTCAGGAAGAAACAGCCAGATAAAACATTTTTAAGGGCACCTAATCCGGCACTTACATCTCTAAATAGTTAAGCAACTTTTATTAATATAATATATCTGCAATACTGAAATACCCGGACTTGGATGCATTTTTTAATTAGGTTTTTGTTGGCAGTTTTAGAAAAGTGTGGGAAATTGGATATTTTTACAAAAGAATGTACTTTTCAAAATGGTATTAAAAATAAATAGGAAATGTGCATCATTTTCTAATAGTCAAGGACAATTTTAAAAATACCAAAAAAGTAAGATCAAATAAAAATTGAGGTATATTTTGAAATATAGATAAGAATCACAAGGAAGCAAGACCAAATCCAAATAAACAAATTATGTGTGATGTTTCAGTAACAGCATTGTTACCATATTAAGACAAAATTACTAATTGTATTAAGTAATTTTTTCTGTGAAGATGGTAACAATGCTGTTAATGAAATATCGCACTTAATTTGTTTATTTGGATTTGGTCTTGCCTCCTTGTGATTCTTATCTATATTTCAAAATATACCTCAATTTCTTCGCCTAAAAAGGTATATATATGACATAATAAAAATATGATTTTTATTATTCATAAAATAATTAAAATTCCATAATCACAGAGTTAAATTTTAAAATGAAAAGGAATCCTTAACAAAAGGAATATAACCTAATTTGCTTTTTTTTTTGTAAATAGATAATAACAATTGTTAGTTGTAGGTATGCAAAAACTGTTTGCTTTAAAAAATAATCAAAATAATAAATATATTTTGG
>CP092866.1:87438770-87464412 GCA_030710605.1 Cordylochernes scorpioides | reverse complement strand
GAGAGCTGCAAGTTGATGAGGCTATCATCCGACGTGTGGTTCATGAGGACCTCCGTTACAAATCATACGTGATGCGGAGAGGGCAGTTCATGTCTGAAAGAACCAAGGTGAGCCGCTTGACCAGAGCTAAGCGCCTTCTGAACAAGCTCAAACATCCGAAGAGCCAGGAATGATCTGTTTTTACTCAGACGAGAAGATCATCACCAGTGTCACACCTAAAGATTGACCCCCATCTTACCAGACCTCAATCCGCTCTACTAATTCGTTTGGGGTGTAGTTGAGAGGGACAGTAATAGCCATTTCCACAATACTGTTGCATCTCTCAGCAGCTGCTATAGGGGATATAATGGAAAACATTCCCAAGACCCATCTCATTACTACCTGCAGTCGGTTTCGATAGCGTATAGAAGGTATTATTGCCGCTGATGGCGGGTTCATTGATTGATGTCGTCTTTTAGCTATATGTTCATCTATATAAAACTTTAATATGTAATAAATTATTTTTTTCCCCTTTCTCTATTAATTTTATTCCATAAAAATCTTTTTTTCTCTCAAATGCTACCGCACTATGTATTAATGTAGAATTAATTGTATATGTAAGCCCCAGAATGCTATGATTGTTTGAAGACTCCATTCAACGCTTCCGAATCATTACCATCATTTAGTTACAAGTATATGTAAACTAGGCGAATAATCTGGAGGTATGAAGAGAGTGACAGGAATGATGGTCTTCTTCCAACTTCATCTGACCTGAGACAACAGCGGCGAACTGGCTGGTATGGTCGAACCTGTATTGAACAGTTCCTCACGCCGTTTGGAGGGCAGTAGAGAGCAAGCCAGTTGAAGTAGGATGTTCAGGCGTCCACTCAAATAAATAACTGGAAAAGCAGTTTAAATGTCTTTGAAACTATCTCTGTTAGGTCGAACAAAAAAAAAAACGAAGTGATCTCCCGCGTCCTGTTTGAATGCCGTCAGTTGTCGGACTGCAAGAGAGCGCCACTCGGAAAACGCTGAAACTATATATAGACAACATGAAAATATTGGATGTCTAATGTATTCTAGTGATGCCTGAAGGATATATTTGCGACTTATCTGTGTTAGAGGTGTTCTTTCACAATATGATATGTCATACTGAACTCCCTTATCCCAAGTATCTGTCCATAATGTCTTCTAAGAAGTTTGTGCTTTTAAAGAAGAAACCTTTCTAACATATATATTATTCCCTTAAAAGTGTTTCTTAACGAAAACCTTAAGTTCAAACAATATTAAAATGGTCTTGATAAAATTTTATAAAATACACTTTCAATAATTTTTTTAATGTTTTTGTTCAGCACATATTTGTCTAAAAGGAAGTTGACGATATAAAGTTTGGTCTGCGAGTGGTCATTATCATAACTCATCCCCGGAATATGCAAATAGAATCAGTTTGACCCGGGTTGTACCCGAGTGGAGATGTCTGCCAACAAATTTATAAACACACACATGGTATTGCACAGTGTGGAAAAGATAATAAAACAATTAAAAGCAAATTACAATTTGCTTTAATATTGTAACGTAGAAAATCAAAAAAGACAAACTTCGGGATGAAACGGCAATTTATTCAAGGCACAAATACAAATCAACATTTATAAGATACAAATTAAGCAATGAGGGGAGTTTCCAGAGTAAAAAAAATATAAATAATATATCGAAAATTGATAATCTGTACATATAATAAATACTTTGCTACAATATATAATGCATAATTTTAGAAAAGTAATGCCTACTTTTATAAAGTTAACAGCAATTACAAAAAGTAAAACCATTTATGGTTAGGAAATTATAAGATTGTGAAAATAAAGTAGCTAAAAAAGATGCAGCCTATTGTAATCAAATCAACGATCAGCCCACTGGCGAAAAGGTCAGTATAATCGAAACCAACATACTTTTGAAAATTCTTGAAAGATGTGGCATCGAGTACAAAGTCGAAGAAACTCCTTCAACAAAAAAACGAACGCGCGAATCCCCATCAGATTCAACATCACGTAGCCAAAAGACACCGAGAATGGAAGTTGTCTCACAGCATAATGAAAACGATGTCTCCATGAACGAGGTAACTGAAGTCCCTCAAAAAACGTCCGCAGCTACCCCTCCTCAGGTTAACGAAGAAAACATTGATGAAGATGGTCCTTGGACAACAGTTACACATGCAAAAAAGCCAAGAATACCACCTCTAATATCAGAAAATGTAACAGACTGGAAGTTTCTCTGTCAAGAGCTGAAAGACCTGTGCACAGATAAATTCCAATGCACGATCTCAGGAAATAAGCACATTATCAAGGCTAAAAATATTTCAGACTTCAAAAAAATCAGGGAATACGTTCAAAAGAAAAACAATGGCGGCTACTCTTATAGACTCCAAGAAGAAAAACCGCTCAAAGTGGTATTAAAGGGCGTGACAACAGCCTACAAGACTGAAGATATAGCAATAAAACTTGCAACAATGGCCTTTACTGAGACCTCTGTGAAGAGACTTCATAGACAATCAGCTAAAAGGCCAATTAATATAGTACTGGCAGAATTACCGAAAAATGAACATAAGAAAATTTACGGAATAACTGAACTTCTCTATCAGAAATTTGCAGTAGAATCTTTCAGAACAACAAACCGTGTGACTCAATGCTTCAACTGCCAGGGTTTCGGGCACGGTCAACTTAACTGCTTCCTGAAACCAAAATGCGTCAAGTGTGCCAGGAGCACCATTCGAAGGACTGTCCAAGAAAGTCAAAGTGTGCATACTGCGAAGAAGCGCACACAGCCAATTACCGCGGATCCCCTAAGTTTCCAAGAGTACATCAGCAACAGTCAAGATACCCTGGCCAGTACAAAGCTAACAACCCAATTCCTATTTCAAAAAGATCTGAAACACTGCCGAAAATTGTAGAACAACAAAACAAAAGCAATGCTGAGGTTGCGACAAACTTCTCGTTCTGAGACTAAGGACCTATGTGAAAAATTGATTCAAGTAATCAAAACATACCTACACTGAATTGCAAATTACCCTTTAAAATTATTGCTTGGAATTGTAACGGAATCAGATCAAAGAAAGAAGAATTATTGCACTTTTTAGAAGATAACTCAATAGACATTGCTCTGCTCAGTGAAACTCACCTTAAACCCCCTCAATTGATCTAAAGTTCAGGAACTATCAAACCATTAGAACTGACCGAATTAAAGGAAAAGGTGGGGGAACAGCCATCATTATAAAATCCTTTTTTAAATATCAAAATATGCCGATTCATACTTCAAACTTGGAAAATACTTCAATTTTGATGAAACCAGATGGAAAAGCCCTCTTGCAAATCTCAGCAATTTATAAGAAGCCTGATGCACCATTATTGGAAGAAGATTTGAACCAACTGATAAAACACAACCACGCAATAATCGTTGCAGGAGACTGGAACTCCAAACACCCTCTTTGGGGATCAAGGACTTCTAATAACAGCGGAATCGTGCTGCACAATTTCTCTGAAAGAGAAAGCCTCGACATTGTCGCACCTTCGTCACCCACGCATTACAGTCCACTCGGCAATCCCGATTTCCTAGACTTCGCTGTTTTTAAAAACATTATTGGACCCCAAAGGCTAGAACCACCGACGATTTATCATCTGTCCATCTCCCTGTAATCTTTGAATTGAATTGTCCAAAGGATGAATTCACAACCCAGCTCAGCCGAGTAACTAATTGGGTTCATTCTCAACAAGATCTAATCTCCACCACGCCCCCCAATATAATGCAATATATAATGCAATTATATATTATATAATGCAATGTGGCGTTATCTGGCGTTCGACTTCACAGAGTTGTTTTAGAAATAATATTTAAAAATAAAATTAATGTTTTTACATAACATATATATCATTTTAACAAAGAGAATTTAGTAAATTAAATTTTATTGCCCTCTATCGTTAAATTTTACACAAATAAATTTACTGGCAATGCGTTTCTTTTTTAAATCTCTACAGACCTTACTGCAATGATATGATTTAATGAATGCCAGTAAATTTATTTGTGTAAAATTTAAAGAGAATTTAATAGTAATATAGACTAGTAGTGCTGATGATGATAGTAGAAAGAATGCGTTAACTTCATCATCATATTTAGGAGCCGAATGAATTCTTCGAGACCAAACTCTATGTATGAGGGCGTATTGAAAAGTAAGGTCTCTATTTTTTTCCATGTAAAATCTATTGTTGGAAAAGTTTAACATTTGGCTATTTTTCAACATAGTCGACTTGACGATCAATCACATGTTTGCATCCTGGAAACCAGTTTTTTTAATGCGAATCGCGAAGCCAACTGACGACTGCTTCTTTCACTTCCTCGTCTGACTCCTATTTCTATCCCGCAAGGTGTTTTTTGAGAGCGGGAAACAAGTGGTAGTGGCTGGGTGCAATATCCGGGCTGTGAGGAGGATGATCGATGATTTCGCAGCCGAATCCATTGAGTAGGGTGGTTGTTTGATGCGACACATATGGACGCGCATTGTCATGATGCAAACACACTCCTTTGGTGAGCCTATCTCTTCTTTTGTTTTGGATGGCTCGCCGAAGTTTCTTGAGAGTCTCGCAGTACCTTTCTGAGTTGATTGTTGTTCCTTTCGGCATGAAATCCGCCAGAAGAACCTCCTTCCTTTTCCAGAAAACGGTTGCCATAACCTTTCCCGCTGACTTCACCGTCTTGAACTTTTTCGGATTTGTGACTGGTTCTTCGTTTCCGGGGTGTAATGAGGTGCCCAAGTTTCGTCTCTAATCACACTCGAATCCAGAAATTCTTCGCCCTCTTCCTCAAAGCGGCAGAGAAATTCTATGGCACTTTCCACGCGCTTGATCTTGTGTTCCTCGGTGAGCTTCTTAGGGACCCATCTGGTGGACACCTTTTTGTACCCGAGGACCTCCGACACAATATTCTGCATGGAGAAGTAGCCACATTCTTCATTGAGACCTTCCATTATCTCATGAAGGGTTATTCTCCGGTTATTGCGCACCATCTCGTCGATTCGAGCCGCCGTTGATTCTGGCAAACTCGGCCGCCCTGACCGCTGCTCATCGTGAACGTTTTCCCGGGCCTCAGAAAACTCCCGGCACCACTTCCGCACGTTATTCACGTCCATACACTTTTCACTGTACACTCCCAATAACTGTCGATAAATTTTTATCGGGGGAACTTTTTTTGCATTCAAAAATCGAATCACTGAGCCGAGTTCGCACCTGGCGGGCGAGAGAAGCGGGCGCTCCATCCTAAACGGCTACTATTGCAGCGACTGTGTCCCAAGGTCACGCGGATTGTTCGACACTGTGGCGTGGAAACCGAGGAATACAGCGCTGTTGCCATATTTCGCCAACTGAAAATGGCGTAGTTGTAGACCTTACTTTCAATACACTCTCGTAGCCGATAAAAGTTCTTATCTTGTTGACTATATAGATTGTGATAAAAAAAATCACATCCTCTATACCAGAATATCTAAATTATCACATTATTGAGTGTTTAGCCAGGTCTATCTTTTATTTCAACCATAAATTATAACATTTATTTTTCATCAGTAAACATTTCCTGATAGTATAGATAGTGGCTCTTTCAATTCTTTCCCATATATGATACATTTCCTCTTTGTTATTTTTTCACATACAATTTCTAACTCTAAGTTCCTGCTTTACAACGTTAAAAAAATCACTTTTACTAGTATAGATTCTATTTAGAGAAATATAAATTTAGAGAAATGTGTATATATGTGATATCTTGGGACCTCTGGGACCAGTGTTACCTGATGCTAGGCGAACCTCGAGGTCAACTCTACCGTGCAGTCGTGGTGGAAGGCGACACAGCTGGGCCAAAGGTGAAATAAACAAACAGAGATTCCACTAAGAAGCGTCTGAACGTCAAGAAGGAATGGGACGAGGAGATTTCAGGTAGGAAAGGGGCGTCCGGCGGACTGGTGCTGAAACAAAGACTAACTAAGGACTGACTAACTGAGGATCGTTGAGGCTTTCTATTTGCAGTTAATAACAAGTTATATACAGTCACGTGGTGAAACATGTGGTAGTAGATATCTGGACTATTTACAACAATTCCATGGTCTTAAATCATCACAGATGGCCCCGGATGTGAGAGGGTTCATATGAAGGGATTCAAGTGAGCGAAATAGGAAGACTGTTATTAAGGAAGTAATTTTTTAAAATTATTTGAAATGAGTTGGTATATAACATGGGGTTGATTTCTGTATATCCATAAGAGATAATAAAGTATAAACAACTAATACTAAACCTACAAGTAAAAATAAAAAAGGAATAAAAGCTTTAATAGAAAACATATAATGATGATAGGTAACAATTTAAATGATTGGATGGGTAAATAATGAACTCTTCGTTATGGGCTTAGAAAAGGTTGTGGGGTTACTTGTTATTAGGTTGAGGCAATGTCACCTTGACTCAAGTTCCAAACCATTTAATGTGCATGGCGCGGAAAACCTAGGCCATGTTTCACATGTAAATTTAAGGATCTAATAAAATTACACTACCACCATCGAATAGTGAGATAAGGGTGATTGTTATGGGTTTGATGAATTAGTCGTTAAGACGTACGCATGCAGGATAAATGAGGGCGAAGATCAGTGACCAGAAATCAAAGTTTTAATTGGAGTCGTCAGGCGCTTAGCGAGAAAAAGAGTAATAAAAAGATGTTCCAGCGTGTGGCATAAGAGTGCCCTGGAATATATAAAAAAATACAATTTTCACGTGTCCAAGCCAGAAGTTGGGATAGGTAAATCTGGGGGACGGTGTGTCAATATTGTTAATTACGAAATCAAAGTAGGTCAAGTCTAGCCTGCGAAGGAGTTAAAAGTTCCTGCGTAAAATGAATGTTAGTATTTATTAAGACGTAACCTTTAAAGTGGTTGATTAAGAGGTTATTGAAGATTGCCCTGTTTTTAGATCATGATTTTTAGTTTGATTATAAAAGAATATATCATTGAGATATGAAATTGCGAAATTAAGGCTTTGCATATAGCGTTAAAGGATTTGAAAAATCGAAAATAGAATTGCGAAGTTAAATGCAAGGTAATCTTTTAAAAAAAAAGTAAAAATAGTGATGACATAATAAAAAGATTAACACACTATAGCGGTATATAAGGGGTAATAGAAAGTAAACATATTAAATGAAAAAAATGAGCAATAATGTACTCGATAGCATTGAACAATGTAAATAACATCTAATTTATAAAGTGAGAGAAAATATAAAATGACAAATACAAATTAGTGATATAAAACATGAAACATAAACTTGAAATTATTAGATATGAAAGATAAAATATAAAGTTGATTATAAAATAGAGTCATAAAGCAAAAGTAAATAAGCTTTGGTAAAGAAAAATAAAATAAAATGACACTAATCTAAACTGATTGGTTGACGTAAATAAAATATAAGAGCTGGATAATGATTATATAAAGATATTAAAATGGCAATTTAAAAAAAATGGTCATCGAGAAAGAAGAGCAAGTAAGATTATACATAGAAATTATATATCGGGAAAGAAGTTAAAGTTGTAGGTCCAATGTTTGTTCCTGTTTTTTTTTTTTTTTTTTTTTGATGGGTGGAGAGAGCTTTAAATTGTTCTAACTTAACGAATTTGTTTTATGTTTGACGCGGCTCGTGGATCACATTGTTCCCAACTGTGAATCTCACTGAGTCCTAATGTTGTCGATTTCTTTGTTCCCTGCGCCGCGTTTAGGTGAAAACGTGATTCTTCCTAAAGCGGCATTTATATTGTGTGTGCAGGAAACACGGCGATCTATTCTAACCGATCATGGGTTGTTTTTTTTTTTAACATATGTGGGGTGTGTGATTTTTGTAGGAAAAATGTTGTCCTTGGATCTAAGTGTCGATGTTAAGTGGACAAGTTAATCGAGGGCGATAGAATCCAGACCTGGTGACTTGGTTTGAGTTTATTAATGAAAGAATAGATATTTTTATTCATTAGGGTTCAGTAGGCGGGATTAGTTATTGAATTACTTAGTTATTCTGTTAGTGGACTGATTTGTTAGTGAAAGTAGAATGAACGTGTTATACAATTTATTTGTATTTAATTAACATTGTTTGTATTTAATTTACATTGTTTGTATTTAATTAATTAACAGCGGGGAAGAAGTTTTTCCCGCCCTCTACAATCACTCTAGAGGGGAGTGAGTGTTGAGGCGTCTCTGCGTGTTGTCCTCCGTAGGGGTGCCACTGACTGACGTCCAGTGAAGCTGTAAGCTGGCCGTCTTTCCTTGGTTGTCTGGGCGAGGCACACGTGTCTTGAAACTCTTGGGTCTTCGCTCTGTGTGTGCGTCATTGGGAGCGCCCTTGCCGTGCGCGAAAATTGCACCAGGGCTAGGCCTGGTGTTGAAAAACCAAGGGGTGCACACAGTAGTACCACCCCCCCCGCCTCCGCGTCGGTTTCCCCGCGTCAACCTCAGAACCTCAGAGGTCCTTGATTCGACGGCAGATTCAGGGAGTACTGGGAACTAAGGGTTCGAGGGCTAAAGGGGGGGGAGTCCTATTGGAGCGTAGGACGGGTTCTTCTAAGTCCGACGAGAGGGCTCGGTCAGCAACCTTGCCAGTGACTCTCGATGACGCCTGTGGGTGAGTGGTCAACCCCAGAGAGCCAGACCATAATGGCGGGCGCGAGGGGCCTACCAATGGCCGCTCGGTGCATGGAGAATGCATCATTCCTTCTGGCTGTGTGTGGATCTAGATTTCAGCGAACTACAGGGGACGCAAGGGCCACTTTGAGCCTATATCGTCCCTGGCTTTGCCGAATTTCCTATCTGTATTTAATTAACAATGTTAAATTTCGAAATGAAAAGGCGCCAGGCCGCGGTTCTCCCTCGTCAGTCTTCTCAATTCCATTCCCTTGGATAGAACTTTATCCCTTATGGATTTTGCGTGATCGACCCATGTTAGGTGTCTATTAAATGTTACCCCGAGGAATTTCAGGGTATTTTTAAAGAGAATATGGTTGCCGTCCATTCTTATAGCTGGGTTTCTGACGCCTCCTTTTCCCGCACCTTTGTTTCGGCCTGCAGGAGCGACATATAAGGCAGCGCTTTTTTTCGGGGCGATATAGGACGATATTTTAAAAAAAAATTTGGAGATTCTCATTCCACCAAGGGTTGTGTCTTTCTTTGTATCTTGGAGGGTTGAGAGTTTGTTTATTTATTTTTTTACAAGAGGAACCAATGATGTTTGTTAGTAAATCTATGTATTCATCTAGGTTGCCAGTATTGCAATTCTGTGGGTTAATTACGGGTAGGTTATTGATTTGTCTATTAAGTAGGTTCACGAAACGTTGCCTCTTAGCGTAATTAACGTTAAACCTGGGTCTATCCAGGGGGGGTGTTTCTTGGCTGTCTGGTGTAGTGAGTTTTAAGAGAATGCTAACATGATCGCTAGTGCTTAAAAATGGTTCTGCTGTCCACGAGAGGGACTGTGAGATGTTGAAGGAGGAGAATGTGTGGTCAATATGAGACAAATGTCTTGTATTGTCAAAGGTAGGGCGAGATATATCCGAAATAGTAATATAGTAGTAAATATGTATTTAATGGGTTTTTTTTTTCATTATATATATATTATATAAAATTAACTATATACTTAATTGTTCCTATATATATTATATATCTACTTCAAATTTACCTATTTTATGTATTGTGTAGATTTTTTTTTTTAATAAAGTGAACCGTCGCTGAGGTTACTATCGATACACCTCCATGTTGATTTGCAGAGCCTGTCTAATAGGTTTTCTCTTCCCGCTGATTAAAAATTTGAACTTAACGATAATTGCCACAGAGTCAGCGAAAGGGGATGCAAGGGCTTGTTTATGCCTATATCGTCCCTGGCTCAGTCTTTGATTGAGCCAAATTTCTATTCTGTATTTAATGGGTGCGGGGAAGGAGTTTTTCCCGCCCTCTACAATCACTCTAGAGGGGAGTGAGTTGAGAGGCGTCTCTGCGTGTTGTCCTCCGTCGGGGTGCCACTGGCTGATGTCCAGTGAAGCTGTAAGCTGGCCGTCTGCCCTTGGTTGTCTGAGGCGAGGCGCACGTGTCTTGAAACTCTTGGGTCTTCGCTCTGTGTGTGCGTTATTGGGAGCGTCCTTGCCGTGCGCACCATGAAAAACCAAGGGGTGCACACAGTAGTACCACCCCCCCGCGTTCACGACGTTCCCTGCGTAAACCTCAGTTCCTCAGAGGTCCTTGATTCGACGGCAGATTCAGGGAGTACTGGTTAAGGGTTCGAGGGCTAAAGGGGGGGGAGTCCTATTGGAGCGTAGGACGGGTTTAACTAAGTCCGAACGAGAGGGCTCGGTCAGCAACCTTGCCAATGAACTCTCGGAGACGCCTGTGGGTGAGTGGTCAACCCCATTGTAGCCGGACCATACTGGCGGGCGCGAGGGGCCTACCAAAGGCCGCTCGGTGCATGGAGAATGCATCATTCCTTCTGGCTGTGTGACGTGGTTTTTCAGCGAAAAACAGGGGATGCAAGGGCTTTTGTTGCCTATATCGTCCCTGGCTTTTGCCGAATTTCTTCTTCTTCTTCTGTATTTAATGGGTAGCGTAGGACGGGTTTAACTAAGTCCGAACGGGAGGGCTCGGTCAGCAACCTTGCCAATGAACTCTCGGAGACGCCTGTGGGTGAATGGTCAACCCCATGGAGCCAGACCTTAATGGCGGGCGCGAGGGGCCTACCAATGGCCGCTCGGTGCATGGAGAATGCATCATCCCTTCTGGCTGTGTGACGTGGTTTTTCAGCGAAAAACAGGGGATGCAAGGGCCGTTGAGCCGCGAGGAATAAGATATCTTCTGTATAGTATTTAAGTTTGTTCACATGAACTGTATCATCTTCTTTATTTAGGGGTCGATTGGGTCTGTTAATTCGGACTACGTTCGGAGATATTATTTCTATAATTGTATACACAAAAGCGTTTTTATTTGTCACGTTTGGTGACAAGCGTTATGGGACTGACATAGGGAGATACAGAGGTTGTAATTATCCCGTGTTCAAACATTTGTTCGATTTGTGTTTGTATTTCGAAAATCCGGATATTGTATCTATTGATATTAAATAGAATGGTTGTTGTGTTTCGAGGTTGTTGCGGACTTAGTAAAAATGTTATATTTGGGGATATCAGGTTAGAAGTGAGTGAGAGTGCGACTTTCGACGTGGACACGCTTTGAGGTGAGATGTGTCACAGGCGTGAAGGCGTCTTTGGCCGGAAAAGTGAAAGAGTTTTGTGGTGTGGCTCTGTGACACGAAGCGAAAAAATTGTAAATGAAAAGGTGTCACGTGAAGTCGTTTGTTTATACAAAATCTAACCTGTTTCACCATGAATAACAAATTTACTAAAGTCATGGGTGCTGGTTGTACGAACATATATCGAAAATTTTTATATTGTTAGTGGGTATGGCACGTTTAATGTGAACTTTTTTTGTGTGTGTTTAGTTGTGGCGACGTTATGGAGCTTTTGTGGCTCGAAATTGGATTTGGGTGTTAAGTCGCGGACTAAAAATTGTTGCCAATTGGAGAAAGTGATGTGAGAGGGCGTTGTTTATTTTGTTGAGAGAGATTTGTCGATGATTAAATGTGCATGTAAAAGGAAGGTACGAGGGAGTGTAGCTATGTTGGAATTTAAAGATTGGAATAGTTTTGGAAGGCTGTGACTTATGTTACTTGTGTCCAAAGCTATGAAAGAAAAGGACATAGGGGCGTTGAAAATGGGATTAGGAACAGTACAATGAGGCCAAATAAGAGTGTTGGAGTTCACCACGTGTGAGCAACCCGTTCCAGGAGGGGAAAATTCAGTAGATGGGACAGTTGTATTAACCTGTCCATGGGACACGTGTTGCTTGCACGAGGTGAATTTGTATAATGTAGTTGGTAGGGGTACAGGAGTAGCTGAGGACAGTTTATAATTAGTAGAAATCTTTTTATAGAGAGTTAAGGGATAATATGCCAAAAGGCAAGGGTATATCTATAATATGGAATTTTAGGTTCTGCATTATGTTACCTATTTTTACGTTTAAAAAGATATCACATATGTTAAATCATTGTTAGCTATGGCGTTACTAGTTAAGTGGGTAGATATTCTATTTTGCAAACTGGTTTCTATTATTTTAAAAGTGTTCCGCCTAATTATATCGATAGATGCTCCTGTATCAAGTAGTAGAGGTAGGTTTACATTATTGGACAGTTCAGCTCGAACGAGCAATTATTCAACAAAAGTTATGTGAGGAGGAACCTACTGTTGTGATGCCTTGTATGTCGGAACAGGCCTGGTTTGGTGCCATAGTTGGAGGATCTTTGGGACAGTCAGAGTTCACTGCTTGTGCTGGGCTCGTGGTTTAGAGATGGTCGGGGGAGCAGGTAACATACGCTCGCGTGTTGGTAACTCGGAGGGGTGCTTGCAGGAGGTTTGGTGGCTTTCTCAGTCTTGTAGAGTGTTGTAGTTGGAATCGATCTGCTTGGGCGTCGTAGTTGGTGAAGAAGTTCTGCGCCTCGTACGAACCATCGTAGCGCGGTAGCTCCACATCTCGAGATAGTCCGGTCGACGTGAAAAGTTGATGTAGCGTCTTTGTCAAACTCCCCAGGACATCTGATACCACCGGCGGGGGCGTGGCGTCTTCCTGGCTGGGGGCAATTTCCTGCGTCCTACCGAAAGTGTTTTCCATCTGTGGAAAAGTGGTGTTCTCGCCACTTTCGTAGTCGGAATCGGACTCCATGTGCTCCTTCGAATCCTCCTCGCTTCCCTGTTCCATCTTTCTGTACAGACAGTGGTCTACTTGCTTACTTGTACCTTGGCGTCCACAATCCTGTCGGCTCTTTGGACGGGGGAGTCTGTGATATCTTGGGACCTCTGGGACCAGTGTTACCTGATGCTAGACGAACCTCGATGTCAACTCTACCGTGCAGTCGTCGTGGAAGGCGACACAGCTGGGTCAAAGGTGAAATAAACAAACAGAGATTCCACTAAGACGCGTCTGAACATCAAGAAGGAATGGGACGAAGAGATTTCAGGTAGGAAAGGGTTTACCTCTTTCGGAGCGTCCGGCGGACTGGTGCTGAAACAAAGACTAACTAAGGACTGACTAACTGAGGATCAGGGCCTCCTTTTATAGCTTAGCTGCGTCCGAACAGGTCGCTGCCCTTTTCTGGCGTAAACAGGGGGGGAAGTTATGTTATCCAGGAGGGCCACGACCTCGTAAATATTGGACTGGGTTTGTAAGGCCTACTCTTACTATCTTGACCTAAGCCTGATTAGTTTTAACCTTGATTTTCTTCTGTTAGTCTCCATTCCTTCTATCTGTACAGTTGCTATACTTTATTGGATTATTACGCGGTACAGATTGATGTTAGTTGAGGCTTTCTATTTGCAGTAAATAACAATTTATATACAGTCACGTGGTGGAACATGTGGTAGTAGATATCTTGACTATTTACAATAATTCCATGGTCTTAAATCATCACATATACATTTCTATTTTTAATATATATATATAATTGTGATAAGGCTCTATCGACTTATCTGTGATGAGGCATCCTGTCGACTCTCGATATAAGCTGTGGTAACCGAGGGTCAAACCTGTAGTAACCGAGAGGGACAGTCAGGGCGTGGAGAGTTTTCCAGTACCTCTCTGCACTTTGGAAGACCTTTAGCAGTTTTCACAGAGTACAGGCAGTCGTGGTCGAGGCAGAATGGAAAGCTTGGGAATGTCCACACACACAAAACGAAGAGACACAGCTGTAGCAGGAAAGTTCCATGAACAGATAGGAGTCGAGCTAAGAGCAAGATGGAGTTAGAATATTTCTTACTGTTTTACATGGTCGATGAGGTGGACCTGGCTAAGACCGACAAGGGCTCACGCCGACGGTGAAGTGACTCTCTAAAAAAGGGCTAAAACCGAGGTTTTTTATATACCATTCCCGAGGGGGGGGGGAGATGTGAGAATTTGGACTTTGAACGTCTGCGGAATTTTGCACCCTTTGATCTTAATGGCAACGGGCTGCCACATTCCTTTTTAAGGTTGTCGGATTTCTCTCTCGATTTTAGACGTTTTTGAACTTCTCAATCTTGCTTTAACTCAGCTCTTAATCTATTACATAGTTTTATTTATTTATCCGTAGTTTGTACAAAGTACATTACATATGGTGATGCAATGACACATGTCAATCATGCGTATAATTATTTATAGATGTGTCTCTATATACAACATGACAATCTTGTTATAAGTAGTATACACTATAGGGTTGTTGGCTTAAATTACCATATATATCTATATATATATTGTTGGAATATTTAATTTTATAAAAATAAATATATATATGTGGAAATATAATAATAAGGTCGGAAGAGAAATAATCACACCACAAGTTTGGAAGAGGAACCCAGGCAACCAGAGAGAGAGGGAGAGACGGGTCCGGCACAGCAGGACGTCCGTTCGTGTCGCACACAATCCCCAACTGTCTTAATATTCCCGAGAACTCACGGGCCCCTTTGGTCGCCCCTTGGAATGTCGCTGGTGTCTTAAATGACCGGACTTTAGCTGCCCGTCTCTCTCTGGGTTGACTGTAAGTTTGCTTTATTATTCCTGGAAGAGTATATAATATGACATATATATATGTCATAATATATACCCTTCCAGGAATAATAAAACAAACCTAGATCCATCCCAGAGAGAGATGGGATGTAAAGTCCGGTCAATTGAGAAAGCAGCGACATTCCAAAGGGGCGGCAAATGGGGCCCGCCCGTCAACACCTGAGGACTATTTTTGGACAGTTTGCGGGGGGGCGTGCGACACAAACGGCCGTTCAGCGGTGGCGCTCCCTCTCTCTCGGATGGCTTCCAAATTCCTCTACCAATTTGTGGCGTGATTATTTCCCTTTCCCCACATTATCACTATATTGTCACATTGAAAGTCGACAGGATATAAGACCTGGCCGGGAAACAAATCCCTCATATACCAGAGTATGAAGAAAACAAGAAGCAATACCACGATGATCGGACAAACCCACAACCTGTTCCACAAGACCCTACGACCGACTCTACTGTAGCCGCTTCCCTTCGAACTCTCACCCTCTGTCTCGACCAACTTTTAAACCGTGAGCCTGAAGAAGCAAACACCTACGACGGAGATGAACCTGCCGCACACTTCTTCTCACAACTTGAGTCTCAGCCGAACTTCCACAACTTAGAGCCAGCACGCCAAGCTCGAAAGGCTCTATCTTCACTCAGAGGCGACCTCGCAAAATTGCACAAGACTTAGCTCTACTCAATAAGACTTATGAAGAGGTCAAGGAGTCACTCTGCGCCGTCTATCCCCGACGCCCTAGCTTCACTCTTCAAGAGTTCTATGAGCTTAAATGCACATCGATGGCCGAGATCGAGACCTACTACAAGAACAAGGTCCGAATAGGATTGGCGATCAACCTCCCTAAGAGTGCCATCGTACAAGCACTATCCAACGGTGTGCCACGTAACTATGGCAACCTTTTAAAGATGGCACAACCCTCGGAACCAGAAGAATGGTTGTGCTTAGCCCAACAGCTGACCTACGAAGGGGATAACACCAGCACTAAAGCTGGCCAACAACGATCACCGCGCCAGAGCAGAGCACCTTCCACCACCGTGGACAAGACCCCACCATATCCTTGCCGTTACTGTGGCGGACAACACTGGCACGCACAGTGTCAGCAGCGAGGGCCCTACCAGCGGCCCTTTCGGACCTTTACACCTGCGGTCCACAACGTCGAGCAACCCCAAAGATCGACTCGCCCTGCAGGTGTCTACGAGACCGCAGCAACGACGAGCTCGGGAGAAACCAAGTAATGCCAACTTCGGCAGCAGAACTCTTCCGAAGCTCAATGAACCTACCTGCACCCTAACCCAGCATACGCCTGTAAGTGCAATTGTTTTAACCCCTATCATTCATTCTTTAAAGATGCCATTCCTAGTTGATTATGGAGCCAATGTCTCCATAATTAGTTTGAATCAATTTGAATATATTAAAAATATCAATAGTTTCATTTGTTCCACCCCTATTAACAATGATGTTATTATCCGTACTATATCTAGTCAGGCCAAACCAATTGGATTAGTTACTTTACCAATACAATTTAATAATTTTAATTTTAATGAAACATTTTGTATTTTAAATTCACCCCTTGAACTTGGCATTCTATCTATTCGTGTTATGCAATTCTTAAGATTAACAATAGATTTTCATAATCAATTGATACTTCAAAATAGTGTTCCAGTACCTAAACATTTGTACCATTTTGTATGTGACCTTCCCACTTGTAAGCACGGCTCGCGAATAATAACTTCTAACCCTAAACGACCCATAATTCACTCTGTTAACTTAGGCGTTGACGATTTTCAACCTCCACGTGAGTCTTGCTTACAAACAACCCTTAGTAATATTTATCAACCTTCCCCTGAATGCCCCTCTCACCCTTACAACCTTAATAACCTTCCTACCAGCCCATGCCTCTCTAGAGAATTAATGATTAAAGAATTTATCGAACAACGCCCAGAACTACCTATCCCTTATCAGCAATTATTGTATTCTTTTAAAGATATTTTCCCTATCAATAAATTCAATGTATTACCACTCAACATAACCCCTGTAAAGCTCAAAATTATTTCCGTTAAGGTTATTTCCCTCCGACCATACCGAACTCCCTATGCCTACCAGAAGGAAATTCAGGACCAGGTATCTCAACTTCTAAAACATGACATAATCACCTCCTCCTCTAGCCCATATTCCTCCCCTGTGACACTCGTTCGCAAACGCGATGACACCATGCGTCTCTGCATTGACTTCCGTCGCGTGAACGAACTAGTACCCTCGGATTTGCATCCTTTGCCATTGATAGAAACGGTACTGGATAACCTGTCGAAAGCCAGAGTATTTAGCACCGTTGACATAAGCAATGCATACTATCAAATCCCCATCGCGGAGGAGAGTCAACCACAACTCTCTTTCGTGACTCAACAAGGGCAATATAATTTCAAACGCTTACCCTTTGGATTCAAATCAGCACCCCAAATTTTCGAACGTGTGATTATCCAGTTGATCCACAAACACCACCTCTCTTTCATAGCCCATTATTATGACGACTTCGTTATCTTTTCTGACTCCTCAGAACAACACCTTACACACCTTCGAATTTTCTTTAAATTCTGTTTAGAGGAAAATCTCCAGCTTAACCTTAAAAAATGTAATTTTTATCAAAATGAAATAGATTTTCTCGGCTACCACATCACCACAGGGACTTACAATCAAGATGATCAAAGATATTTGAACCGCTTATCCCCTGAAATCTTCACCAATTACTAACTTGACAACGAGACTTTACGAACCCAGTAGTATCTAAATAATTAAGGTAGAAGGCCCAGGGCAAGTTTCCCCTCGCTCTGTCCGCCTATATTCTACCTTTGCATCTCGAACTATTTTATCTTCGAAAATTAAATATAAGTCCATTCGACTTCCTCACCTACACACAGGACTTTTCCCCTCGGACTCGCTACACAAGTAACTGCATAGATAAGGTAGAATGGCCCAGGACAGGTTTCCCCTCGCTCTGTTCGCCAAGGTTCTAACATTGTATGTAGTTCTATATTTACCTCAGTCCTGAGCTCACACAATTGCCAACCTCAACCTCATTTCTCGTACTCTAGACCTATAGCATAGAAAGCCCATGCCAAGTCTTCCCCTTGCCATGTCCGCCTGAAAACATATCTTAAAGTGTAGAGTTTCCCAGTCTTAACGGCTCAATATTTTCATCATGTGTATGTGACTCTTCTTCTCCTTGTTCACACCTCTCAATAGCATTTCCCTTATAATACATTAGAATTTATTGTATATAACCTTTTTTATAACCTTGATATTTTCAAAATTTCGCATAAATATCAAACCCTCCGGTGTTGTAAAACTGCTTGTAAATAATATTTACTTGTGTACTATACAATATTTTATTTACATAAAACTATGTCACCATTACCTTAACTAATTTCAACTGTAAATTTATTTTCTCTATTCCTGGTTTCTCCAGCTTTAAGTATACTCAAACCATGTTCAGCCTTCTTCAACGGGGGCCATATGTCATAATATATACCCTTCCAGGAATAATAAAACAAACCTAGAGCCATCCCAGAGAGAGATGGGATGTAAAGTCCGGTCAATTGAGAAAGCAGCGACATTCCAAAGGGGCGGCAAATGGGGCCCGCCCGTCAACACCTGAGGACTATTTTTGGACAGTTTGCGCGGGGCGTGCGACACAAACGGCCGTTCAGCGGTGGCGCTCCCTCTCTCTCGGATGGCTTCCAAATTCCTCTACTAATTTGTGGCGTGATTATTTCCCTTTCCCCACATTATCACTATATTGTCACATATATATATATATATATATATATATATATATATATAGTGTAAAAACTATATAATAAAAATATAACAGTGATACTACATTTAAAACTTAAGGAGCAATCTGATCAGAATGATAAATCATATCAAGTAGATTTGGTTAGATTAGCAAGCTAAATCTAAATTAATTATAAAAATAAATAGTTGTATAGTTTTATAGTTAAGTATTCTATTAAAATTATCTTCATTAGTTTGATTATTTAAATTCAAATTATAAATTTGTTAATTGTTATTATTTAGTATAGATAGAGAAAAAAAAAATTTCTTTACTTCTAAAACATCCTCTAGTTAATTATATAATTATAATTAATAACAATAAAAAATTAACAAAGTAACGTCTATTACATCGGCTTTTACACGTCATTCAGACATACTCTAATCCTATATATAGAATAATCGAAGAGATAATATATATAATAGTTAGAAAAAAGATAGAAAGACAGAACCATGTACTTTTAATCAAACTAATAGAAAGAAAACAAAAAGTTTTGTAAATAAGGTAGATAAGATTGTTAGTATATATATATATTTTTTTATAATTTTATATTTTATTCGGTTTTTTTTTTTTTTTAAAAGATTTTTTAAATTTTTTTATTTTAAAATATGAATATAAAAAGTTGTATTTAGTAAAATATCTATAATATGAATTAACTTTTATTATAAGTTTGGTTATTATGTTTTGAAACCCTAATGGTAGACCAGACATATACAAAAAACTTAAATTGGAGTAATTATTGAAAAAAGAGGTCTGCTGAACCGGGACTTCTCAAATAGAAATTCAGCTTTTCAACATTTCATCCCTTCTCTATTATGTCTAGACCTCCTTTCAACCGTATTTTATGTGTTAATATAAAGTTACTACAGTGAAAAATTTATATGAACAGATATAATGTGTACCTACCTTGTCCGCGAACGCCTTCAACTGTAAACAACTATTTCTGGATAACACATGTTGTGGGGGGGTGGGGACAAATTTAGACCGAATTGTGGGAGAACAAGACATTCAAAGAATAAAGATAAGATAGTTAAGGGAAGAAATCCAAATTTTATAATCTTTACAGTCAGTTAAAAATTAAAATAATTGATTCAAAACTTATTCATCTTTCAATATTCCTTTAAAAAGGCAAATTATTAGAGTTTAATAAAGCTATTAATTGTGAAAATTCACTTTTATTTAATTTCCATTTTCCTCCCCAGAAATTGGAGATTAAACAAAATGAATTATATACAATATTACTTTAAAAATCTTGTGAAAAAATCTTCAAATCAGCTATTTAATTTAAGTTTAACTAATTGTTGAAGATTATAAATTTGTAGTATTGATTATTGAAAGAAATTATAGAAAGTTGATTTAATAAATGGATACTTCCATTTATTTTTTTTTAAGTATTTTATAATTGATATACTGTTGAAATATTTTACTTGTCTGATACTAAATTTGTTTTTAATAAATTCCATGTTTAAATTATTAACATCTTCTATGAAATTTTCTAATATATTATTTATTCTATAAAATCTTAGAAACTGACCAAAATATATACCTTTACAGCAATTTAATGAAATATTAGAATTCATATTACAGTATTTTATAATATTGAAATTATAATTACTTTTTTTATTATAAATTTTAATAGCATTATTTGTAAGGTCTATATTTAGGTCTAAAAAGTTAACTTTTTTGTTTCTATAAATTTTTTCATTGTTTTTAA
This sequence comes from Cordylochernes scorpioides, assembly GCA_030710605.1. Taxonomy (NCBI): domain Eukaryota; kingdom Metazoa; phylum Arthropoda; class Arachnida; order Pseudoscorpiones; family Chernetidae; genus Cordylochernes; species Cordylochernes scorpioides. The sequence goes on along the minus strand of CP092866.1, from coordinate 87,444,211 downwards.
GTTTCAAGTATTTAGGATAAATTTTAGGTATTAAATTTTTGAACTGTGGATTATTAAATATTATAATGTCATCTACATAACGGAACATTTGCCAGTTAACATTATTTTGTAGAAAGTATTCTCTTTCGTACCAGAATAATATTAAGTTTGCTAATAACGGACTAGAAGACGTTCCCATGGGAACTCCTTCTGATTGAATATATATTTTATTTTTAAATTCTATATAGTTAAAATTTAAAAATGTTTCCAGTAGAGTTTTTGCTGTTTTAAGATCTAATTTAATTGTTTTATATCTGTTATGAATAATTTTAATGTGGAAAGTTTTGTCATTAATGATTTCGTTAAATAAATTGGTTATTTTATTATTTAGATCTCTTAAATTTATTTTAGAATATAGGTCCTCAAAGTCAAATGTGTGTACTGTTTCCATGTTTGTCCAATTGTTCATTAAATAGTTAATGATTTTTTTATTTGAGTCGATAAATTTATAATTATATTTATTAGTTAATTTATTTATAATAAATTGTAGTGTTGAAGCTAATTGTATATCAATGTTTTTTATAACTGAATTTATACCAGATGTGATTGTTCTGAAAGAAATAGGTTTTTTGTGTAGTTTAGGAATTATATAGAACTTTGGTATGTTTGGATTTTTGTAGTGATTATAAATTTTTAGTGAATTTTCAACATTTTTGATGTCTTTTTTGATTTTTGTGGCTGTAGTTCTAGCAAAAGTGTATTTATGATTATTATCAATTTCCTTTTTTAGTATATCGTGGTATAGATTTTTACAAATTATAGATAAGTTATTGGAACATTTATCTATAGGAGTGATAATAAAGTCCTTCTGTAAATTAATTATATTTTCTTTAAAAGAAGGAATATCTGAATTAGGTTTTGTGTATTTAAGTGTATTATTATAATAATTTATAACCTCCTTTTTAATATTATGTTTCCATTCCAGAAAAGTAAATTCTGGAATACTGTATTTTATACTAGTTTTATTTATGAAAATATCTATATCTTTTAATATAGATTTAATTGTATTATTATAATTGTGTTTAATTTGAGGTATATATTTATACCCTTTATTTAAAATATCCTGATATTCTGGATTTAAAAAAGAAAAATTGCTAGTTAATATATGACCTGAAAACTTATATTTATCAATATAGTTGTTGCAATTACATTTAATTTTTTTATAATTTGCCAAATTATTAATAAATTGGTTATAATTGCAAACTAAATTACCTATATTTTTGTTGTATCTCCAGATTGTTTTGAAATTTAAATTTTTTATAGGGAAAAGATTATTAATGTTTTGGTTATTAAAAATATCATTAAACTTAATATGATTAAATAAATTGTTATTAAATTTAATGATAATATTAATGTTATTAGTAGATTGTTTAATTTTTCTGTATTTAAAGATGTCGTGTGTGATATCTATTAATCTATTAGTTAGATTATGAATTTTAATATATTCTATAAGTTTGATAAATTTATTATTATTTAGTTTAAATAATGTTTTAATAAATTTATCGACGAAGTTGTTAGTGTACATTTGTTTTGGGTCCAGTAATTCTTCAAATTCAATGTAACCTAATTTATTGGTAGTTTTACCTCTAGTTTTATTAGGTTTAGTTTTGAATTCATTTTTTTTGTATTTGCAGCTGATTTCATAAGTTGAAATTTCTTCTGTTTGTGGTTTGTATGTGTAGTTTAATTCGTCATTAAGTCCATAAGGGAATAATGTGTTGTGTTTATAAATGTAGTTGTTTTCTAATAATAGTCGTTGTTTTTTGTTTTGACATATGTCTAGTATTTCTATCTTAAAGTTGTTAAAAGTATGTAATTTATTGTGTTCTTTCATATATATATTACCAATTGATTTTTTAGCGTGGTTTCTATGTAGGTTTATTCGTATATTTAATGGATTACATGTTTGTCCTATATATGATAATTGACAAATTTGGCATGTTAATTTATAAATAGTATTTACTAATTTACAACTAGTCGTTTGAAATGTATCATGGTTCTTAAGAGAGGGACAAGTTTGACAATTCTTTCTTAGGCAATTCTTAGCGAGTTTGAATTAACATAAAAGAGGTGCTAACCCTAATATGCTGGTAGTTTTTTTTAGTTTTTTAGTTTGTTATTCTATTGAGAAAAATTTTTTTTTTTTTTTTATTAATATATTTATCTTAATTGTTTTTGTGGTAATTAAATTTGTAATAAAATGAATAATTAATCTATAAAAATATAGATATTACTGTTTGTTATCTGTTATATTTTTTAAGAATAACTAATAAAAAACATCTTTAAACTATCTAAACAATGAAAAAAACAAAAGTTCTGAAGTTATTTTTTAAAATTATTTTTATAATTTACTTTTTCATAATCAAACAATAAAAGATAATTATAATCTGTATGGAGTTTTATTTATATTAGAATATCTAATATATATTTAAATTTGTATATTATATTATATATAAAAATATATCATAGAGCAAGCTCATATGAATTAATATAGTGTAAAAACTATATAATAAAAATATAACAGTGATACTACATTTAAAACTTAAGGAGCAATCTGATCAGAATGATAAATCATATCAAGTAGATTTGGTTAGATTAGCAAGCTAAATCTAAATTAATTATAAAAATAAATAGTTGTATAGTTTTATAGTTAAGTATTCTATTAAAATTATCTTCATTAGTTTGATTATTTAAATTCAAATTATAAATTTGTTAATTGTTATTATTTAGTATAGATAGAGAAAAAAAAAAATTTCTTTACTTCTAAAACATCCTCTAGTTAATTATATAATTATAATTAATAACAATAAAAAATTAACAAAGTAACGTCTATTACATCGGCTTTTACACGTCATTCAGACATACTCTAATCCTATATATAGAATAATCGAAGAGATAATATATATAATAGTTAGAAAAAAGATAGAAAGACAGAACCATGTACTTTTAATCAAACTAATAGAAAGAAAACAAAAAGTTTTGTAAATAAGGTAGATAAGATTGTTAGTATATATATATATTTTTTTATAATTTTATATTTTATTCGTTTTTTTTTTTTTTTTTAAAGATTTTTTAAATTTTTTTATTTTAAAATATGAATATAAAAAGTTGTATTTAGTAAAATATCTATAATATGAATTAACTTTTATTATAAGTTTGGTTATTATGTTTTGAAACCCTAATGGTAGACCAGACATATACAAAAAACTTAAATTGGAGTAATTATTGAAAAAAGAGGTCTGCTGAACCGGGACTTCTCAAATAGAAATTCAGCTTTTCAACATTTCATCCCTTCTCTATTATGTCTAGACCTCCTTTCAACCGTATTTTATGTGTTAATATAAAGTTACTACAGTGAAAAATTTATATGAACAGATATAATGTGTACCTACCTTGTCCGCGAACGCCTTCAACTGTAAACAACTATTTCTGGATAACACATGTTGTGGGGGGGTGGGGACAAATTTAGACCGAATTGTGGGAGAACAAGACATTCAAAGAATAAAGATAAGATAGTTAAGGGAAGAAATCCAAATTTTATAATCTTTACAGTCAGTTAAAAATTAAAATAATTGATTCAAAACTTATTCATCTTTCAATATTCCTTTAAAAAGGCAAATTATTAGAGTTTAATAAAGCTATTAATTGTGAAAATTCACTTTTATTTAATTTCCATTTTCCTCCCCAGAAATTGGAGATTAAACAAAATGAATTATATACAATATTACTTTAAAAATCTTGTGAAAAAATCTTCAAATCAGCTATTTAATTTAAGTTTAACTAATTGTTGAAGATTATAAATTTGTAGTATTGATTATTGAAAGAAATTATAGAAAGTTGATTTAATAAATGGATACTTCCATTTATTTTTTTTAAAGTATTTTATAATTGATATACTGTTGAAATATTTTACTTGTCTGATACTAAATTTGTTTTTAATAAATTCCATGTTTAAATTATTAACATCTTCTATGAAATTTTCTAATATATTATTTATTCTATAAAATCTTAGAAACTGACCAAAATATATACCTTTACAGCAATTTAATGAAATATTAGAATTCATATTACAGTATTTTATAATATTGAAATTATAATTACTTTTTTTATTATAAATTTTAATAGCATTATTTGTAAGGTCTATATTTAGGTCTAAAAAGTTAACTTTTTTGTTTCTATAAATTTTTTCATTGTTTTTAAGTTTCAAGTATTTAGGATAAATTTTAGGTATTAAATTTTTGAACTGTGGATTATTAAATATTATAATGTCATCTACATAACGGAACATTTGCCAGTTAACATTATTTTGTAGAAAGTATTCTCTTTCGTACCAGAATAATATTAAGTTTGCTAATAACGGACTAGAAGACGTTCCCATGGGAACTCCTTCTGATTGAATATATATTTTATTTTTAAATTCTATATAGTTAAAATTTAAAAATGTTTCCAGTAGAGTTTTTGCTGTTTTAAGATCTAATTTAATTGTTTTATATCTGTTATGAATAATTTTAATGTGGAAAGTTTTGTCATTAATGATTTCGTTAAATAAATTGGTTATTTTATTATTTAGATCTCTTAAATTTATTTTAGAATATAGGTCCTCAAAGTCAAATGTGTGTACTGTTTCCATGTTTGTCCAATTGTTCATTAAATAGTTAATGATTTTTTTATTTGAGTCGATAAATTTATAATTATATTTATTAGTTAATTTATTTATAATAAATTGTAGTGTTGAAGCTAATTGTATATCAATGTTTTTATAACTGAATTTATACCAGATGTGATTGTTCTGAAAGAAATAGGTTTTTTGTGTAGTTTAGGAATTATATAGAACTTTGGTATGTTTGGATTTTTTGTAGTGATTATAAATTTTTAGTGAATTTTCAACATTTTTGATGTCTTTTTTGATTTTTGTGGCTGTAGTTCTAGCAAAAGTGTATTTATGATTATTATCAATTTCCTTTTTTAGTATATCGTGGTATAGATTTTTACAAATTATAGATAAGTTATTGGAACATTTATCTATAGGAGTGATAATAAAGTCCTTCTGTAAATTAATTATATTTTCTTTAAAAGAAGGAATATCTGAATTAGGTTTTGTGTATTTAAGTGTATTATTATAATAATTTATAACCTCCTTTTTAATATTATGTTTCCATTCCAGAAAAGTAAATTCTGGAATACTGTATTTTATACTAGTTTTATTTATGAAAATATCTATATCTTTTAATATAGATTTAATTGTATTATTATAATTGTGTTTAATTTGAGGTATATATTTATACCCTTTATTTAAAATATCCTGATATTCTGGATTTAAAAAAGAAAAATTGCTAGTTAATATATGACCTGAAAACTTATATTTATCAATATAGTTGTTGCAATTACATTTAATTTTTATA
>CP092866.1:87356272-87438670 GCA_030710605.1 Cordylochernes scorpioides | reverse complement strand
AGAATTTAATAGTAATATAGACTAGTAGTGCTGATGATGATAGTAGAAAGAATGCGTTAACTTCATCATCATATTTAGGAGCCGAATGAATTCTTCGAGACCAAACTCTATGTACGAGGGCGTATTGAAAAGTAAGGTCTCCATTTTTTTTCCATGGAAAATCTAAAAGTTTAACATTTGGCTATTTTTCAACATAGTCGACTTGACGATCAATCACATGTTTGCATCCTGGAAACCAGTTTTTTTAATGCGAATCGCGAAGCCAACTGACGACTGCTTCTTTCACTTCCTCGTCTGACTCCTATTTCTATCCCGCAAGGTGTTTATTGAGAGCGGGAAACAAGAGGTAGTGGCTGGGTGCAATATCCGGGCTGTGGGGAGGATGATCGATGATTTCGCAGCCGAATCCATTGAGAGAGTGGTTGTTTGATGCGACACATATGGACGCGCATTGTCATGATGCAAACACACTCCTTTGGTGAGCCTATCTCTTTTTTTGTTTTGGATGGCTCGCCAAAGTTTCTTGAGAGTCTCGTAGTACCTTTCTGAGTTTATTGTTGTTCCTTTCGGCATGAAATCCGCCAGAAGAACCCCCTTCCTTTTCCAGAAAACGGTTGCCATAACCTTTCCCGCTGACTTCACCGTCTTGAACTTTTTTCGGATTTGTGACTGGTTCTTCGTTTCCGGGGTGCAATGAGGTGCCCAAGTTTCGTCTCTAGTCACACTCGAATCCAGAAATTCTTCGCCCTCTTCCTCAAAGCGGCAGAGAAATTCTATGGCACTTTCCACGCACTTGATCTTGTGTTCCTCGGTGAGCTTCTTAGGGACCCATCTGGTGGACACCTTTTTGTACCCGAGGACCTCCGACACAATATTCTGCATGGAGAAGTAGCCACATTCTTCATTGAGACCTTCCATTATCTCATGAAGGGTTATTCTCCGGTTATTGCGCACCATCTCGTCGATTCGAGCCGCCGTTGATTCTGGCAAACTCGGCCGCCCTGACCGCTGCTCATCGTGAACGTTTTCCCGGGCCTCAGAAAACTCCCGGCACCACTTCCGCACGTTATTCACGTCCATACACCTTTCACTGTACACTCCCAATAACTGTCGATAAATTTTTTTGGGGGAACTTTTTTTGCATTCAAAAATCGAATCATTGAGCCGAGTTCGCACCTGGCGGGCGAGAGAAGCGGGCGCTCCATCCTAAACGGCTACTATTGCAGCGATTGTGTCCCAAGGTCACGCGGATTGTTCGACACTGTGGCGTGGAAACCGAGGATTACAGCGCTGTTGCCATATTTCGCCAACTGAAAATGGCGTAGTTGTAGACCTTACTTTCAATACACTCTCGTAGTCGATAAAAGTTCTTATCTTGTTGACTATATAGATTGTGATAAAAAAAATCACATCCTCTATACCAGAATATCTAAATTATCACATTATTGAGTGTTTAGCCAGGTCTATCTTCTATTTCAACCATAAATTATAACATTTATTTTTCATCAGTAAACATTTCCTGATAGTATAGATAGTGGCTCGTTCAATTCTTTCCCATATATGATACATTTCCTCTTTGTTCTTTTTTACATACAATTTCTAACTCTAAGTTCCTGCTTTACAACGCTAAAAAAATCACTTTTACTAGTATAGATTCTATTTAGAGAAATATAAATTTAGAGAAATGTATATATGTGATATCTTGGGACCTCTGGGACCAGTGTTACCTGATGCTAGGCGAACCTCGATGTCAACTCTACCGTGCAGTCGTGGTGGAAGGCAACTCAGCTGGGACAAAGGTGAAATAAAACAAACAGAGATTCCACTAAGAAACGTCTCTGAACGTCAAGAAGGAATGGACGAGGAGATTTCAGGTAGGAAAGGGGCGTCCGGCGGACTGGTGCTGAGACAAAGGCTAACTAAGGACTGACTAACTGAGGATCGGGGCCTCCTTTTATAGCTTAGCTGCGTCCGAACAGGTCGCTGCCCTTTTCTGACGTAAACAGGGGGGGATAGTTATATTATCCAGGAGGGCCACGACTTCGTGAAAATTGGACTGGGTTTGCTAGGCCTACTCTTACTATCTTCACCTAAGCCTGATTAGTTTTAACCTTAATTTTCTCCTGTTAGTCTCCATTCCTTCTATCTGTACAGTTGCTATACTTTATTAGATTCTTACGCGGTACAGATTGATGTTAGTTGAGGCTTTCTATTTGCAGTTAATAACAAGTTATATACAGTCACGTGGTGAAACATGTGGTAGTAGATATCTGGACTATTTACAACAATTCCATGGTCTTAAATAATCACAGATGGCCCCGGATGTGAGAGGGTTCATATGGAGGGATTCAAGTGAGCGGAATAGGAAGACTGTTATTAAGGAAGTAATTTTTAAAAATGATTTGAAATGAGTTGGTATATAACATGGGGTTGATTTCTGTATATCCATAAGAGATAATAAAGTATAAACAACTAATACTAAACCTACAAGTAAAATAAAAAAGGAATAAAAGCTTTAATAGAAAACATATAATGATGATAGGTAACAATTTAAATGATTGGATGGGTAATAATGATATCTTCGTTATGGGCTTAGAAAAGTTGAGGGGTTAGTTGTTATTAGGTTGAGGCAATGTCACCTTGACTCAAGTTCCCAAACCATTTAATGTGCATGGCGCGGAAAACCTAGGCCATGTTTCACATGTAAATTTAAGGATCTAATAAAATTACAGTACCACAATCGAATAGTAAGATAAGGGTGATTGTTATGGGTTTGATGAATTAATCGTTAAGACGTACGCATGCAGGATAAATGAGGGTGAAGATCAGTGACCAGAAATCAAAGTTTTAATTGGAGTCGTCAGGGGCTTAGCGAGAAAAAGAGTAATAAAAAGATGTGCCAGCGTGTGGCATAAGAGTGCCCTGGAATATATAAAAATACTATTTTCACGTGTCCAAGCCAGAAGTTGGGATAGGTAATCTGGGGGACGGTGTGTCAATATTGTTAATTACGAAATCAAAGTAGGTCAAGTCTAGCCTGCGAAGGAGTTAAAAGTTCCTACGTAAAAGGAATGTTAGTATTTATTAAGACGTAACCTTTAAAGTGGTTGATTAAGAGGTTATGGAAGATTGCCCTGTTTTAGATCATGATTTTTAGTTTGATTATAAAAGAATATATCATTGAGATATGAAATTGCGAAATTAAGGCTTTGCATATAGCGTTAAAGATTTGGAAATCGAAAATAGAATTGCGAAGTTAAATGCAAGGTAATCTTTTTAAAAAAAAGCAAAAATAGTGATGACATAATAAAAGATTAACACACTATAGCGGTATATAGGGGTAATAGAAAGTTAACATATTAAATGAAAAAATGAGCAATAATGTACTCGATAGCATTGAACAATGTAAATAACATCTAATTTATAAAGTGAGAGAAAATATAAAATGACAAATGCAAATTAGTGATATAAAACATGAAACATAAACTTGAGATTATTAGATATGAAAGATAAAAATATATAAAGTTGATTATAAAATAGAGTCATAAAGCAAAAGTAAATAAGCTTTGGTAAAGGAAAATAAAATAAAATGACACTAATCTAAACTGATTGGTTGACGTAAATAAAATATAAGAGCTGGATAATGATTATATAAAGATATTAAAATGGCAATTTAAAAAAATGGTCATCGAGAAAGAAGAGCAAGTAAGATTATACATAGAAATTATATATCGGGAAAGAAGTTAAAATTGTAGGTCCAATGTATGTTCCTGTTTTTTTTTTTTTTTTTTTTTTTGATGGGTGGAGAGAGCTTTAAATTGTTCTAACTTAACGAATTTGTTTTATGTTTGACGCGGCTCGTGGATCACATTGTTCCCAACTGTGAATCTCACTGAGTCCTAATGTCGATTTTTTTGTTCCCTGCGCCACGTTTAGGTGAAAACGTGATTCTTCCTAAAGCGGCATTTATATTGTGTGTGCAGGAAACACGGCGATCTATTCTAACCGATCATGGGTTGTTGTTTTTTTTTTTAAACATATGTGGGGTGTGTGATTTTTGTAGGAAAAATGTTGTCCTTGGATCTAAGTGTCGATGTTAAGTGGACAAGTTAATCGAGGGCGATAGAATCTAGACCTGGTGACTTGGTGTTAGTTTATTAATGAAATAATAGATATTTTTATTCATTAGGGTTCAGTAGGCGGGATTAGTTATTGAATTACTTAGTTATTCTGTTAGTGGACTGATTTGTTAGTGAAAGTAGAATGAACGTGTTATACAATTTATTTGTATTTAATGGGTGCGGGGGCGGAAGACCCTGTGGGGCTGCCCTCTACGGTCACCCTAGAGGGGAGTGAGTGTAGAGAGGCGTCTCTACGTGTTGCACTCGCGAAAGCGAGGCGCACGTGTCTTGAAACTCTTGGGTCTTCGCTCTGTGTGTGCGCCATTTGGGAGCGTCCTTGCCGTGCGCACCATGAGAAACCAAGGGGTGCACACAGTAGTACCACCCCCCCGCCTCCACGTCGGTGTCCCCGCGTCAACCTCGGCACCTCAGAGGTCCTTGATTCGACGGCAGATTCAGGGAGGACTGGGTAAGGGTGCGAGGGCTAAAGGGGGGGGAGTCCTATAGGAGCGTAGGACGGGTGGATCCAAGTCCGAACGAGAGGGCTCGGACAGTAACCTTGCCAATGAACTCTCGGAGACGCCTGTGGGTGAGTGGTCAACCCCATTGTAGCCGGACCATACTGGCGGGCGCGAGGGGCCTACCAAAGGCCGCTCGGTGCATGGAGAATGCATCATTCCTTCGGGCTGTGTGACGCTAGAGGGGACGCAAGGGCATTGCTGCCTATATCGTCCCTGGCTATGTGAGCCGAATTTTCTAATCTGTATTTAATGGGTTAATTTAACTAAGTCCGAACGAGAGGGCTCGGTCAGCAACCTTGCTATGAACTCTCGGGAACGCCTGTGGGTGAATGGTCAACCCCATTGTAGCCAGACCATAATGGCGGGCGCGAGGGGCCTACCAATGGCCGCTCGGTGCATGGAGAATGCATCATTCCCTTTCTGGCTGTGTGATCGACAGGGGATGCAAGGGCTTTTATGCCTATATCGTCCCTGGCTCAGTCTTTGATTGTGCCAAATTTTTATTCTGTATTTAATGGGATGTCGAAGTGGATTAATTGGTTAGGGATTAGAACGGTTTATAGTAAAAGGCACGCACTAATATTTGATTTCATAGCTGGTGAACATTCATCAGAGTGACCACCGGGCAATAGCGATAGGTCGTAACAAGAAAATGTCAGATGTTTGTTTGCTCGTTTCCAGCGGAAGAGGGGGGAGCGAACCTATTTTTGGTGCGATTCCGGATTTAGGTCAGGGGCCTCTTGCGGGAACAGCTGGTTCCTTCTAACTTATTGGAAGATCTCTTCAGTGAGATGTAGAAAAGGGGCTGAACAAGTCGAGGTATAAGACAGGATTTCTGAGCGTCAAATATCGTGGGACATAAATGGTTAAATTCTACTAAGTGCACATCAGGTGTTACACGAGGTGTTTGAATTAGAGGCTGGGGCGCGAGGAATAAGATATCTTCTGTATAGTATTTAAGTTTGTTTCACATGAACTGTATCATCTTCTTTATTTAGGGGTCGATTGGGTCTGTTAATTCGGACTACGTTCGGAGATATAATTTCTATAATTGTATACACAAGAGCGTTTTTATTTGTCACGTTTGGTGACAAGCGTTATGGGACTGACATAGGGAGATACAGAGGTTGTAATTATCCCGTGTTCAAGCATTTGTTCGATTTGTGTTTGTATTTCGAAAATCCGGATATTGTATCTATTGATATTAAATAGAATGGTTGTTGTGTTTCGAGGTTATTGCGGACTTAGTAAAAATGTTATATTTGGGGATATCAGGTTAGAAGTGAGTGAAAGTGCGACTTTCGACGTGGACACGCTTTGAGGTGAGATGTGTCACAGGCGTGAAGGCGTCTTTGGCCGGAAAAGTGAAAGTTTTGTGGTGTGGCTCTATGACACGAAGCGAAAAAATTGTAAATGAAAAGGTGTCACGTGAAGTCGTTTGTTTGTACAAAATCTAACCTGTTTCACCATGAATAACAAATTTACTAAAGTCATGGGTGCTGGTTGTACGAACATATATCGAAAATTTTTATATTGTTAGTGGGTATGGCACGTTTAATGTGAACTTTTTTTGTGTGTGTTTAGTGTGGCGACGTTATGGAGCTTTTGTGGCTCGAAATTAGATTTGGGTGTTAAGTCGCGGACTAAAAATTGTTGCCAATTGGAGAAAGTGATGTGAGAGGGCGTTGTTTATTTTGTTGAGAGAGATTTGTCGATGATTAAATGTGCATGTAAAAGGAAGGTACGAGGGAGTGTAGCTATGTTGGAATTTAAAGATTGGAATAGTTTTGGAAGGCTGTGACTTATGTTACTTGTGTCCAAAGCTATGAAAGAAAAGGACATAGGGGCGTTGAAAATGGGATTAGGAACAGTACAATGAGGCCAAATAAGAGTGTTGGAGTTCACCACGTGTGAGCAACCCGTTCCAGGAGGGGAAAATTCAGTAGATGGGACAGTTGTATTAACCTGTCCTTGGGACACGTGTTGCTTACACGAGGTGATTTGTATATTGTAGTTGGTAGGTGTACATTATCTTGATACAGGAGTAGCTGAGGACAGTTTATAATTAGTAGAAATATTTTTATAGAGAGTTAAGGGATAATATGCCAAAAGGCAAGGGTATATCTATAATATGGAATTTTAGGTTCTGCATTATGTTACCTATTTTTACGTTTAAAAAGATATCACCTCAAAGATATTCTATTTTGCAAACTGGTTTCTATTATTTTAAAAGTGTTCCGCCTAATTATATCGATAGATGCTCCTGTATCAAGTAGTAGAGGTAGGTTTACATTATTGGACAGTTCAGCTCGAACGAGCAATTATTCAACAAAAGTTATGTGAGGAGGAACCTACTGTTGTGATGCCTTGTATGGTCGGAACAGGCCTGGTTTGGTGCCATAGTTGGAGGATCTTTGGGACAGTCAGAGTTAACTGCTTGCGCTGGGCTCGTGGTTTAGAGATGGTCGGGGGAGCAGGTAACATACGCTCGCGTGTTGGTAACTCGGAGGGGTGCTTGCAGGAGGTTTGGTGGCTTTCTCAGTCTTGTAGCGTGTTGTAGTTGGAACCGATCTGCTTGGGCGTCGTAGTTGGTGAAGAGGTTCTGCGCCTCGTACGAACCATCGTAGTGCGGTAGCTCCACATCTCGAGATAGTCCGGTCGACGTGAAAAGTTGATGTAGCGTCCTAGTCAAACTCCCCAGGACATCTGATACCACCAGCGGGGGCGTGGCGTCTTCCTGGCTGGGGGCAATTTCCTGCGTCCTACCGAAAGTGTTTTCCATCTGTGGAAAAGTGGTGTTCTCGCCACTTTCGTAGTCGGAATCGGACTCCATGTGCTCCTTCGAATCCTCCTCGCTTCCCTGTTCCGTCTTTCTGTACAGACAGTGGTCTACTTGCTTACTTGTACCTTGTGGTCCACAATCCTGTCGGCTCTTCGGACGGGGGGAGTCTGTGATATCTTGGGACCTCTGGGACCAGTGTTACCTGATGCTAGACGAACCTCGATGTCAACTCTACCGTGCAGTCGTGGTCGAAGGCGACACAGCTGGGCCAAAGGTGAAATAAACAAACAGAGATTCCACTAAGAAGCGTCTGAACATCAAGAAGGAATAGGACGAAGAGATTTCAGGTAGGAAAAGATTTACCTCTTTCGGAGCGTCCGGCGGACTGGTGCTGAAACAAAGACTAACTAAGGGACTGACTAACTGAGGATCAGGGCCTCCTTTTATAGCTTAGCTGCGTCCGAACAGGTCGCTGCCCTTTTCTGGCGTAAACAGGGGGGGAAGTTATGTTATCCAGGAGGGCCACGACCTCGTAAAAAATTGGACTGGGTTTGTTAGGCCTACTCTTACTATCTTGACCTAAGCCTGATTAGTTTTAACCTTGATTTTCTTCTGTTAGTCTCCATTCCTTCTATCTGTACAGTTGCTATACTTTATTGGATTCTTACCCGGTACAGATTGATGTTAGTTGAGGCTTTCTATTTGCAGTAAATAACAAGTTATATACAGTCACGTGGTGGAACATGTGGTAGTAGATATCTGGACTATTTACAATAATTCCATGGTCTTAAATCATCACATATACATTTCCATTTTTAATATATATATATATATATATATATATATATATATAAATAGTTGTATAGTTTTATAGTTAAGTATTCTATTAAAATTATCTTCATTATTTTGATTATTCATCATATTTATGATTTATCATTCTTATCAGTTTGCTCCTTAAGTTTTAAATGTAGAATCACTGTTATATTTTTATTATATAGTTTTTACACTATATATATATATATACTAGCCGAATGACCCGGGCAACGCCCGGGTTTTACCCGATTAAATGCTTTTATTCAAATACTATTCGTTACAATTATAAATTGGCGCCGTGGATGTCATTCTTGTATAATATATTTTATCCGAGTGAAAGTTTGCCTAACGAATATTATATATTATGAAGTATAATAAACAATGTTAAAGATTAGTTTTAATTATTAATCAATATTGTGTGTAAATATGTGAGAAAGATATAATATCGTTGTTGTTTTCTTGGCCGACTGTTTTACATATGGTGTTATCTTAAAATTGCTTGTATTGAATATTTTTTTAGATTGAGTTGAATGAATTGCTGATTTTTTTTGTATTTATATATAAATAAAATTAACTCTGTTGATTTTTTTTGTATTTAATCGATAACAGCGAAGTTACGCATGTTAAAGTTAGGAAAAGTATTTTGATGTTAAGCAAAACCTGCTCCATCTCGTTTTACATAAATGTTGAAAATTTGGTCGAAATTGATGCATTGTAACGAAAGTTTTTAGCGAACACCACTTATGAAATTTGCATTTTATTAATATAGATATAATTGTGATAAGGCCCTATCGACTTATCTGTGATGAGGCATCCTGTCGACTCTCGATATAAGCTGTGGTAACCGAGGGTAAAACCTGTAGTAACCGAGAGGGACAGTCAGGGCGTGGAGAGTTTTCCAGTACCTCTCTGCACTTTGGAAGACCTTTAGCAGTTTTCACAGAGTACAGGCAGTCGTGGTCGAGGCAGAATGGAAAGCTTGGGAATGTCCACACACACAAAACGAAGAGACACAGCTGTAGTAGGAAAGTTCCATGAACAGATAGGAGTCGAGCTAAGAGCAAGATGGAGTTAGAATATTTCTTACTGTTTTACATGGTCGATGAGGTGGACCTGGCTAAGACCGACAAGGGCTCACGCCGACGGTGAAGTGACTCTCTAAAAAAGGGCTAAAACCGAGGTTTTTTATATACCATTCCCGAGGAGGGGGGGGGGGGGGGGGGGGAGATGTGAGAATTTGGACTTTGAACGTCTGCGGAATTTTGCACCCTTTGATCTTAATGGCAACGGGCTGCCACATTCCTTTTTAAGGTTGTCGGATTTCTCTCTTGATTTTAGACGTTTTTGAACTTCTCAATCTTGCTTTAACTCAGCTCTTAATCTATTACATAGTTTTATTTATTTATCCTTAGATTGTACAAAGTACATTACATATGGTGATGCAATGACACATGTCAATCATGCGTATAATTATTTATAGATGTGTCTCTATATACAACATGACAATCTTGTTATAAGTAGTATACAATATAGGGTTGTTGGCTTAAATTACCATATATATCTATATATATATATATATTGTTGGAATATTTAATTTCATAAAAAATAAATATATATATGTGGAAATATAATAATAAGGTCGGAAGAGAAATAATCACACCACAAGTTTGGAAGAGGAACCCAGGCAATCAGAGAGAGAGGGAGAGACGGGTCCGGTACAGCAGGACGTCCGTTCGTGTCGCACACAATCCCCAACTGTCTTAATAGTCCCGAGAACTCACGGGCCCCTTTCGTCGCCCCTTGGAATGTCGCTGGTGTCTTAAATGACCGGACTTTAGCTGCCCGTCTCTCTCTGGGTTGACTGTAAGTTTGCTTTATTATTCCTGGAAGAGTATATATTATATATACATATATATATGTCATAATATATACCCTTCCAGGAATAATAAAACAAACCTAGAGCCATCCCAGAGAGAGATGGGATGTAAAGTCCGGTCAATTGAGAAAGCAGCGACATTCCAAAGGGGCGGCAAATGGGGCCCGCCCGTCAACACCTGAGGACTATTTTTGGACAGTTTGCGGGGGGGCGTGCGACACAAACGGCCGTTCAGCGGTGGCGCTCCCTCTCTCTCGGATGGCTTCCAAATTCCTCTACCAATTTGTGGCGTGATTATTTCCCTTTCCCCACATTATCACTATATTGTCACATTGAAAGTCGACAGGATAAGACCTGGCCGGGAAACAAATCCCTCATATACCAGAGTATGAAGAAAACAAGAAGCAATACCACGATGATCGGACAAACCCACAACCAAGTTCCACAAGACTCAACGACCGACTCTACTGTAGCCGCTTCCCTTCAAACTCTCACCCTCTGCCTCGACCAACTTTTAAACCGTGAGCCTGAAGAAGCAATCACCTACGACGGAGATGAACCTGCCGCACACTTCTTCTCACAACTTGAGTCTCAGCCGAACTTCCACAACTTAGAGCCAGCACGCCAAGCTCGAAAGGCTCTATCATCACTCAGAGGCGAACCTCGCAAAATTGCACAAGACTTAGCTCTACTCAATAAGACTTATGAAGAGGTCAAGGAGTCACTCTGCGCCGTCTATCCCCGACGCCCTAGCTTCACTCTTCAAGAGTTCTATGAGCTTAAATGCACATCGATGGCCGAGATCGAGACCTACTACAAGAACAAGGTCCGAATAGGATTGGCGATCAACCTCCCTAAGAGTGCCATCGTACAAGCACTATCCAACGGTGTGCCACGTAACTATGGCAACCTTTTAAAGATGGCACAACCCTAGGAACCAGAAGAATGGTTGTGCTTAGCCCAACAGCTGACCTACGAAGGGGATAACACCAGCACTAAAGCTGCCCAACAACGATCACCGCGCCAGAGCAGAGCACCTTCCACCACCGTGGACAAGACCCCACCATATCCTTGTCGTTACTGTGGCGGACAACACTGGCACGCACAGTGTCAGCAGCGAGGGCCCTACCAGCGGCCCTTTCGGACCTTTACACCTGCGGTCCACAACGTCGAGCAACCCCAAAGATCGACTCGCCCTGCAGGTGTCTACGAGACCGCAGCAACGACGAGCTCGGGAGAAACCAAGTAATGCCAACTTCGGCAGCAGAACTCCTCCGAAGCTCAATGAACCTACCTGCACCCTAACCCAGCATACGCCTGTAAGTGCAATTGTTTTAACCCCTATCATTCATTCTTTAAAGATGCCATTCCTAGTTGATTATGGAGCCAATGTCTCCATAATTAGTTTAAATCAATTTGAATATATTAAAAATTTTAATAGTTTCATTTGTTCCACCCCTATTAACAATGATGTTATTATCCGTACTATATCTAGTCAGGCCAAACCAATCGGATTAGTTACTTTACCAATACAATTTAATAATTTTAATTTTAATGAAACATTTTGTATTTTAAATTCACCCCTTGAACTTGGTATTCTATCTATTCATGTTATGCAATTCTTAAGATTAAAAATAGATTTTCATAATCAATTGACACTTCAAAATAGTGTTCCAGTACCTAAACATTTGTACCATTTTGTATGTGACCTTCCCACTTGTAAGCACGGCCCGCGAATAATAACTTCTAACCCTAAACGACCCATAATTCACTCGGTTAACTTAGGCGTTGACGATTTTCAACCTCCACGTGAGCCTTGCTTACAAACAACCCTTAGTAATATTTATCAACCTTCCCCTGAATGCCCCTCTCACCCTTACAACCTTAATAACCTTCCTACCAGCCCATGCCCCTCTAGAGAATTAATGATTAAAGAATTTATCGAACAACGCCCAGAACTACCTATCCCTTATCAGCAATTATTGTATTCTTTTAAAGATATTTTCCCTATCAATAAATTCAATGTATTACCACTCAACATAACCCCTGTAAAGCTCAAAATTATTTCCGATAAGGTTATTTCCCTCCGACCATACCGAACTCCCTATGCCTACCAGAAGGAAATTCAGGACCAGGTATCTCAACTTCTAAAACATGACATAATCACCTCCTCCTCTAGCCCATATTCCTCCCCTGTGACACTCGTTCGCAAACGCGATGACACCATGCGTCTCTGCATTGACTTCCGTCGCGTGAACGAACTAGTACCCTCGGATTTGCATCCTTTGCCATTGATAGAAACGGTACTGGATAACCTGTCGAAAGCCAGAGTATTTAGCACCGTTGACATAAGCAATGCATACTATCGAATCCCCATCGCGGAGGAGAGTCAACCACTACTCTCTTTCGTGACTCAACAAGGGCAATATAATTTCAAACGCTTACCCTTTGGATTCAAATCAGCACCCCAAATTTTCGAACGTGTGATTACCCAGTTGATCCACAAACACCACCTCTCTTTCATAGCCCATTATTATGACGACTTCGTTATCTTTTCTGACTCCTCAGTACAACACCTTACACACCTTCGACTTTTCTTTAAATTCTGTTCAGAGGAAAATCTCCAGCTTAACCTTAAAAAATGTAATTTTTATCAAAATGAAATAGATTTTCTCGGCTACCACATCACCGCAGGGACTTACAATCAAGATGATCAAAGATATTTGAACCGCTTATCCCCTGAAATCTTCACCAATTACTAACCTGACAACGAGACTTTACGAACCCAGTAGTATCTAAATAATTAAGGTAGAAGGCCCAGGGCAAGTTTCCCCTCGCTCTGTCCGCCTATATTCTACCTTTGCATATCGAACTATTTTATCTTCGAAAATTAAATATAAGTCCATTCGACTTCCTCACCTACACACGGGACGTTTCCCCTCGGACTAGCTAAACAAGTAACTGCATAGATAAGGTAGAATGGCCCAGGACAGGTTTCCCCTCGCTCTGTTCGCCATGGTTCTAACATTGTATGTAGTTCTATATTTACCTCAGTCCTGAGCTCACACAATAGCCAACCTCAACCTCATTTCTCGTACTCTACACCTATAGCATAGAAAGCCCATGCCAAGTCTTCCCCTTGCCATGTCCGCCTGAAAACATATCTTAAAGTGTAGAGTTTCCCAGTCTTAATGGCTCAATATTTTCATCATGTGTATGTGACTCTTCTTCTCCTTGTTCACACCTCTCAATAGCATTTCCCTTATAATACATTAGAATTTATTGTATATAGCCTTTTATAACCTTGATATTTTCAAAATTTCCCATAAATATCAAACCCTCCGGTGTTGTAAAACTGCTTGTAAATAATATTTACTTGTGTACTATACAATATTTTATTTACATAAAACTATGTCACCATTACCTTAACTAATTTCAACTGTAAAATTATTTTCTCTATTCCTGGCTTCTCCAGCTTTAAGTATACTCAAACCATGTTCAGCCTTCTTCAACGGGGGCCATATGTCATAATATATACCCTTCCAGGAATAATAAAACAAACCTAGAGCCATCCCAGAGAGAGATGGGATGTAAAGTCCGGTCAATTGAGAAAGCAGCGACATTCCAAAGGGGCGGCAAATGGGGCCCGCCCGTCAACACATGAGGACTATTTTTGGACAGTTTGCGCGGGGCGTGCGACACAAACGGCCGTTCAGCGGTGGCGCTCCCTCTCTCTCGGATGGCTTCCAAATTCCTCTACCAATTTCTGGCGTGATTATTCCCTTTCCCCACATTATCACTATATTGTCACATATATATATAATTATCATTGTTATCAGTTTACTCATTAAATTTTAAATATAGAATCACTATTATATTTTTATTATATAGTTTTTACACTATATATATATATATATAACGACACTTGAAGTTACACCGCATGAGTTTATTTTTAACGAAAAATCAGATTCTTATTTCAAGGTGAAATATCGACTATTTCTAACCTTTTTGGATGAGGTATGAAAGGATGAATTATGAAAAGTAGTGATGAACGGAAAAATAAAAGTGTCCAGGGATGGGAATCGAACCCACAATGTCCCGCGCACCGGGCAGATGCCATGTCCACTAGGCTACCCTGGACGTATTTTTCCGGTCGTAAATGATACATAAAGTAACTTATAATACAATATAATACACTGCGGCCTGTGATTGTAAAACGACACTTGATGTTACACCGCATGAAAAAAAAAAAACGTCCAGGGTAGCCTAGTGGACATGGCATCTGCCCGGTAAGCGGAACATTGTGGGTTCGATTCCCATCCCTGAACACTTTTATTTTTCCGTTCATCATTACTTTTCATAATTCATCCTTTCATACCTCATCCAAAAAGGTTAGAAATAGTCGATATTTCACCTTGAAATGAAAATTTGATTTTTCGTTAAAAAGAAACTCATGCCGTGTAACTTCAAGTGTCGTTTTACAATCACAGGCCGCAGTGTATTATATATACAGGGTGATCCAAAAGTCCCGCACAACTTTAAAAATTAATAACTCCGCGAATATTTGCGCTAGGGCAGTGCGGTAAACACCATTGTGTTCAGGATGCAATGGGATTTTTTATGGCAAATAATGAAAAATTCGAAATTGATTTTAGTTACAACTTTATTTTCTAGATGGCGCTCTACCAGAATCAGCGATTCAGCGGCCAAGTTGTTTGATAAATTGAAAAATATAACTGAACGACACGTATTTTTCCTTTTTGAATACCAGGAAAGAACCCTAATAATATCAAATGATAAATAAATAAAACACCATTTTGCCAAAAGTTAGAAGAAATGGTTAACGATTTTTAAATACAATCTGAGATATGTAAAATAGGTATATGCAAATTGAAACATGTAGCAAAAAAAATGACCTTATATTTTAGATGCGGTTTGCTGGAATCCTCTCAGCTATTTAAATTTCGAAAATAATAATTTTCTAATTTTTTTAATTCAAATCTCTCTCAGTATCGATTATATTTATTTTAATTCATTTTTAAAATATTTATCTATCCCTGATGATTTATTTTACTCTGGAATGCCGTTGTTGTTTTTGTCGTGTCCAATAAAGAGCCTCAGATGTCTCCATGCATCTCTATCACAGCAGCATTGTCCACTATCTTGGGTGTGTAAAGCAGCTGCACTGGGTCTATGTCAATTTTCTGCAAGGCTGCGGGCATGAGAATATGTGGGTAGGTGTTAGTTCCACACCAGGACAGTTGTTGCATGTTCTATAGGTTCTTGTGCCATCTGGATGTTGTTCTACCGCGTTAGGGTAAAGGTTCGAGCTGCAGTGAGAACTATAAATTAATAATTTATTTTTTAATAAGTCCAAAAATTACATACATTTATAAGAGGCAGATGGAGTACAGTTTTTACTCCACCAGCGCCTAGAGTATTATATAATAGAAGGAACCGCTGCAGGTTGTAGCGACGCGCGGTCAACACCAGGCGACATCAGGCGGTGTTCGAAAAGTGCGCGCGCAGCCTGCGCGCGCAGGCCGGCTGGCCAGCCGCCGGCGTCCCAGGCCAGCGTCGCCCGCTGGCATCCTCTTATCTCATGCCCCCCCTGGAGATTGGGACTTGGGACCGATCCAACGTAGTTGCTATAATGCGGGTTCGGTTCTCGGGTTCGAGGGGATAAGGTCTGCTGATGTTGAGCTGAGTTGGGTGGGGTGGTGTACGGTGGAGGCACGAAAGGTCGTAAGAATCTGCGATTACGGCGAAGAAGGCGTCCGGCGTCGGTCCGGATGAGGTAGCTGCGACCGCGTGGAAGTTGTTCGAGAACCTTAGCAAGGAGGGTCCAATGTTTTGTGCGGTGATCCTGGACAAGGACTATTGCTCCCACTTCCAAATGTGAGAGTGGCTTGGCGTTGCGATTGTATCGCTTCTGGAAGGAATGTTCTCTTACATTTTGCTGCAAGAGGTACTGGGCCATCTGGATCTGCTGGGGCGTGCCAGAGGTGGTGATGACCCGTTCGTTGCTACCAGGTTGAGACTCATCTATGGTGATCCCCGCACCAGACTCGCGCCGGATCTTCCTGATGCGTTGACCACCTTTCCCAATGATGGCACCGGCGAGATCATTTGGTATAGTGACTTGTGATGAGCCTTTTTTCGGGACGACTACCATAGGATGGCACCAATCGATGGCTTCGCCGACGGGTACCTGTTCGATTATCCCTTTCGCTAACATGGTATCGAGTTGAGTTTTGACGGGGTCTCTCCAGTGAAAGGGAACGTTGTATGCCCGGTAGCGTTTGCAAGGAACGGCATCTTTAACTAGTTCGATAGACATGGGGGGTCCTTGCATGGGTTTTAACACTGTGTCGTCGAACGCTCTAGCATAATGGGTAAGGATAGACTGCTTATCGATCTCATTGGCTCTCACCGGGGTCGGCGGGAACGTTAGAACTTGTCCGTTGGTTATGGCATTGACGAACATTGAATGGGGCCAGTTATCCGGCAGAAGTCCTAAGGCTTTGCATCCGCTCTTGCTCAAGAGAGGGGCGTTCAGGTGCTTGCAGACTCCGACGGTAGTGCTGTATGTTTTCCCGTTGAGATGCAGTGCCGCGACGAACGATCCACAAGGACTTAAGCTGATGCCGTTGGCTCCTACGCAAGGGACGTTCTTCGGGTTGAGTGCTGATCGGGTCTGCTCATCCAGTAACAGGAATTCTGATTCTGGGATTAGATCCAGATCTGACCCCGGGTCCGCCAGCCAACGGATTTGGTGTAACTTATGGTTGATATCGGTCGGAATGGTTATGAGTTCGTTGCGTACTCCAGCTGCAACAACTGTGTTTGAGGGTCCTGGTTGGGACTGATTGTTTCTGGTTGCGGGTGGCGGGATATTAGGTTTGGTTGTGGGTTTCCGTTTCAGTTGTCGGCAAACCCGTCCGTAATGCCCAGTGATGCCGCATTTGTTACACTCTATGTCTTTTGCTGGGCACTGGTCACGGCGGTTGTCTTGGGTTCGCCCCACATCCGGAGCAGGGGTCGTTAGGATCATAGGGTTTCTGAAAGAAACGGTTGGCCTTAGGTGAGGTTTCAGACGAGCTGGCTTGTTGATGCTTGTAGGTTGATGGTGCACGTCTGGTTGCAATGAAGGCTTCGGGGGAGGTGGTTGGGGAGGGTGAAAGAGTCGCGCCCACGGCGGTAGCACTCTCATGTGCGATGCAAATTGAGAGGACTCGGTCCAGGGAGAGGTCGGAATTGTACTGCTCCGCCAGTACTTTTCGTTGGAGGTCTTTATCAAACAGGCCACATATTAACCTGTCACGGATACAGAGTTGCTGTTGATAACCAGCAAGGGCAAACGTTTTCCCACAAGCTCTTTTTGTGCATATTGTAATACACGGGTCGCCGCATGTGCTGCACTTAAAATCCAGCTCATGTGCACACGAGTCATCAAGAGCTTTAAGGGCTGCGAAGTAGCGATCCACCGATTCTCCGATTTGTTGGTCCCTACGATGAAAATCTTGCCGATCGAGGAGGGGGTTTCGCTTCTTGCGTAGGTAGGCCTCGAGAGCATTCACGGCTTCATCGAGGGTGGTGGTGGTAGAAATATGAAGGCGGCCTGATTGCCAAAGGATGGTCCATTCGGAATGGAGGGCGGCACGCAAAGTCACTTGCTGTGTGGATAGCGGGAAGGTGGCTACTTGTTGGGCGTCCACGTAGTCGTTCCAACGTTGTTTCCAAACGCGGAAAAGAGACATCGTTAACTCCTCCGGGGAAGCCAGTTTAGGAAGCTGGATGATTTTTGTGGCGTGGTGAGGAGGAGCTCCTAATGGGACTGTCGGTGTCGGATTCCGAGTAGCCATCTGCTGCAACAGTGCGGCTATGGAACTGAGGATGTCGGTGCTGGTCGGCGAGGCAGGGTTCTCTGGAGGGGTTTGGGATGGTCGGCGATTCCTTCTTGAGGGCATCTTCATTACTAATTGTCACTGAGCTGTCACTTAAAAAACGGCTATAATTAACCGAATGTCGACTGCGCCATGTTCTACCGCGTTAGGGTAAAGGTTCGAGCTGCAGTGAGAACTATAAATTAATAATTTATTTTTTAATAAGTCCAAAAATTACATACAATTATAAGAGGCAGATGGAGTACAGTTTTTACTCCACCAGCGCCTAGAGTATTATATAATAGAAGGAACCGCTGCAGGTTGTAGCGACGCGCGGTCAACACCAGGCGACATCAGGCGGTGTTCGAAAAGTGCGCGCGCAGCCTGCGCGCGCAGGCCGGCTGGCCAGCCGCCGGCGTCCCAGGCCAGCGTCGCCCGCTGGCATCCTCTTATCTCAGATGTATTGTCATCCTTTATAATGTTTTGTTCTAAATCTTCTTATAGTTTTGTCATTTTTCTCTCGGAGTTTATTTCACATTTTGGTCTTTTCATATTTTTTATTTAATTATCTTGTATTTTGCAAAAGCATTAGCGTTAAATAATGACATTTGTTCTTTCCTTTGGCTCAACTTTCTGGCTTCCTTTGCAAATTCAACTGCCATTTCATTACCCCCAATCCAAACACTGGCAGGAATCCATTGTAGAATGCAATTATTCTCCAATGATATCAGTTGAGTGAGTAAAGAATGTATTTTCTGTGTGATTATAGTATTGCTCTTCTGAATTGCTTCTAGATCGGATATGAAGTCGTTGTACGGTATATTATAATTCCTTCTGCTTGATGCAGGGATGGTTGGTTAAGGCATACATCAAGAGCTTTCCAGATAGCTGTCAGTTCACAAGTGAAGCTTGACGAAATCTTTCTTGCTCCTTCTTTGATTTTGATGTATGTTCCATCTTGCAGTATTATGTTACTTCCAGCCCCTCCATTACTTATGGTAAGGTCTGATGATCCATCTGTTTATGCTGTTAAATAATTTATCTGATTGCATAAACCAATTGTATCAAGTCCTTTCTTTTTAAGTATGTTTTTTTTTTCTCTTTTTTTTTTTATTGTAGGGTACATTCAGGTTAAGATTGATGATTACATTTAATGGCAATGGGGTAGGAAATATTGGTTATTGTCGAATTTGAAATTCATTATGTTTCATATTTATGTTCTTTCTAATATTGTTGTCGTACTGAAGTGTTGAAGATCTTTTGAGCCTTTTTTTTTGTCCAGTTTAAATAGGTTCTATGGAATATGTGTTCGGTTTCTTTAGTTTTTAAGCTAATGGTGAATTTTATTGTTTTTAATTGTCTTCTGCTTTCAACTAGGTCTAGACCACATTCTCTCTGAATTTTCTAATTGTTGGTATTTGAAACAGAACCAGTGATTAATTTGGCCGCTTTTGCTTGAACACTGTCTAGTCTTCTTTTTAGTGATGAACTTGAGGGAGCCCAGACGGATGTTGCATATTCCATTATTGGCCTTATTGAGGTGATATATGTTGTTCTGAGAATTTTGGGTTTTGCTCCCCAATTTGTTCCACATAGCCTTCTCAGAATGTTTAGGTTTCTGGTAGCTCTATTTGAGGTGCTAATTATGTGTTCTGTAAATCGCAATTCCTCATCAAGTATCACACCTAGGTAATTTGGAGATCTAATTTTATCAATTATATGGTTGTTTATGCTTATTTTGAAGTTAAATTCATGCTTTTTTCCTGTCAGTGAAGGAGACCTATAGGTTTGTGTTTATTGGGTTTATTGTCATTTTGAGTTTCATTGCCCACTTCTCTAGTCCTCTCATTGATGTGTTCAGTATTTTTCTGATATTTCTATACTGCTACTTGTGTGCCATATGGCTATATAATCTGCACAACAGGCAGCTTTTGTGTCTTAAGTGAGGATGTATGTTGTTGAGGTTGTGTCGTAATTAGATGTAAACAATTCAAACTTAACCATGACTCTTTTTTTAGCTCTTATTCTTTTCGTTTGGCCAACAAAAATGTCCAATTTATATACACATATATTCTTACATAATGAGACTTGAGAATGCAAATAATCTTCATCTATTTACATACACAACACATCTCCCCCCTTAATAATACTCCAGTCGGTCTGGGGGTTTCCTGGCTCTCTGAGGTCTAGAACTGCGGACGGGCACTTGCACAGCGGCAGGCTCCGGTTTAGGAGTGCAAGAGGGCAAGTGCACAGCAACAGGCCCTGGTCTAGGAGTGCAAGAGGGTACGTGCACAGAAGTAGACTCCTCCTTGTTTCCTGATGTAACCTCTGGAACCTCCTTTCCACTTTATTTCTGACTTCCACCTACAGGCTTCTCTCCTGATGTTCGAGGAAGTATCAAATTTCTTGTCTCCACTTGTTTCTTTCTCACAGGTCGCAATTGATTGATATGCCTCTTATACACGACGCCCTCGCAACTTATAAGGTAGTGACGGTGGCCCAATAATTTCAAAATGGTACCTTTTTACCGTTTAGGTCCAGTTTCATAGTTGCGGAAATAAACCTCGACCTGTAGTAAACTGCTCCTGCCTTCTTACGGCCTCTCGCGGATTTTCCATCTTGGTATTAAATTCGAGAATCTTGATCTTAAAATTCTCTTCATTAGCGGTTCCGCGGTGTAATTCCTTTATTACAGTTTGGGGGAATGCTCTATTAGCAAATAGGAATCTTTGTAGATTCGTCTCTAAATCATCTTTCCCATTATTATTTCTCAAAAGGTTTTTAAACTCTCTTACATATCTCTCAGCAACCATTTGTACTAGGATTATACGGACTGGTCTTAGTGTGCCGTATACCATTCATTTTAGTAAATTGCTCGAATTCACCGGAGACAAACTGTCTTCCGTTATCTGTAACCAAAAATTAGGGCAATCCAAATCTGGAAAAAATTTCTCTAAGATGATTTATAATCGTTATGCTGGTAATATCTTTGATGATAAAAATTTCTATCCACTTTGAGTATGCATCCACGAGAACCAAAAACATTCTTCCCATGAACGGACCCGCTAGATCAAGATGAAGTCGATGCGACGGTTTTTCGGGCCAAGTCCATTCCGAGATGGTGCCGGGGGCATGCTTGCCGATTCTTGGCATACTCTACATTCTCTAGTTAACTCCTCGATGTTACTGCCTATGCCTGGCCACCAGAAAATACCGTCTGGCAATCATATTCATCCCCATGAGCATTTAATGCAAGTCATTTGAAATTAAATATCTTAATTTTTGGGGAATTACCACTCTTTCACGCCATTGAAGACAACCAAACTCCAAACTTAATTCCTCATTGATCTTATAATGAGGAGCTAGTGGGTTTTCTCTCGGTACCCTTGTGAATTTCCTCTCTCTCTCTGTTGCCTTCTCTAACCTTCCTTAATACTATAGACAGTGTTTTATCTAGGGGCGTCTCATATGCCCCTTCCATAAAAGAGAACGGTACCTCATTCAACTTCCTGAGAAGAAGTACCTGGTCTTCATCAAGAGACTCCCTGAAACTCGATTCTAAAGGAAGACGTGGCAATGCGTCAACATTGGAATTATCACTAGTTTTCGAAATTCCACAGTATAATTACATGCAGCTAATTTTAAGGACCATCTTTTAATTCTGGATGATGCACATATGGGAATTTGTTTATGAGGTGAAAATATATGAATTAAGGGTCGGTTGTCTGTGACCAATACAAATATTCGTCCCAGTAAGTATTGCCTGAATTTCTCAACGCCAAAGGTTATGCTCAACGCTTTCTTTTCTAGTTGAGAGAAACGTTTTTCCGCTTCAGTTAATGTTCTAGAAGCAAAAGCTATAGGGCATTCTTCCTTTCTATCATTTCTATGATTCAGAATTACGCCTAGTCCATAGTCCATTAATAATGATTTACATTTTTAAAATAACATTCGATATTCTTTCGTCCAATTCCATCTACAATTTTTATTCAAAAGTTGATAGAATAGCGCTAAAATGTTTGCTATATTCTTTATGAATCTATAATAATAAATTAAGAGTCCTATGAAAGATCTTAATTGCGAAACATTCTTTAGGTTTAGGCGCCTCTATCACTGCTTCAATTTTATTTTCTAAGGGATGCAGTCGATATTTATCCATTTTAAACGCTAAATATTCCGCCGATTTCTTTTTAAATTTACATTTATATCTGTTTAACTTTAAACCTTTTTCTAGCAATCATCTAAACACTAGATCCAACTCTTGTTCATGATCTTCAAAGTCTTTTCCTGCAACCAAAATATCATCTATGTAGCAGGCCACACCTGTCAAATCAGCAAATATACCTTCCATAATCCTCTGAAATTTATTTGGTACTACCGCTACGTCATATGGTAATCTTTTATAAGAAAACAACCTATTTTTTGTGTTTATATTAACAACAGATGATAATTTCTTGCTTGCTTAACTAACCTGTTTACATTATTTTTTAGAGTCCTGCCTTCATTCGTATAGCTGAGTCTGGAAGTGCTTGAAAGATATTCAGCATTATTTCAGCCATCTGTTTGTTCGTTCTCGCTATTCATATCGGTTAGAGTATTGGAGGATTAGTGTTGGTCTTGATTGTTTTATAACACTAATTATATTCCAGTGATGGCTTTCCTTTTTTGGATCAATTTTATCGCAGAATTCTGCCCATTTTTCTCTCTTGTTTGAATATCCAAATTTCTTGTTCTATTTTGTGACTAATTTCAATGAGTTCCTTTATGATTTCTTCTGTTTTATTTGTTTTAAGAAGTTCATTGTAATTGTCTCTCTCTGCAATCATTGCCTCGATATTGTGGTCCTTCCAGTAAAGTATTCACAGATCTTTACGTCTACCTCTAGGTATCGATACTTTTGCAGCTTTGGATATGTTCGAAGAGAATTTTTCCAATTTTTTGTCAATCGTTCTGTGATTTAATTCTTCGTTGCACAGTTCTTCAAGCTTTTCTGTGAATTTTTTTCCAGTGTTCTTTTATTCTGTTGAAAATTCTCAATTTTGAATTTTAGGGTTGTTAAAATTGGTCTGTGGTCACTGATTGCACTTTTCAGAATTTTCCATTGTGCTGTGGGTGCGATGTTGTAATTTATCGCTGTGATGCCTATTGCGGATTATGTGCCTGTGGACCTGGATAGATAGGTGTTCTTTTCGTTATTTAACGGTGTAAGGTCCTCAACCTGCTGACCTTTGTTATCCTGGACAGGTGATCCCCAAGTTGGTCTTTCGGCGTTAAAATCACCAAGTATGATTGCGATATCCGAAGACGCTTCACTCAATGTCTCTATCAGGCCTGTATTGATGCTAGTATTATCGTGGTGATAAACATTTATGATTGGAATTATTTTATCTGTAAGATAGATTTCTATTGCCTGAGCTTCTGTCGTGCTTTCTCTAGGCTTACTCTGATTATAGGCGATTTCCTTAAATTTGATTTCTAGAGTTTTAATCAAAACGGCAAGTCCTCCTCTGAATTTTCCCGGTCTGTCCTTTCGTAGTGTTGTATAATCTTTGATATTGAATCTCAGATTCTGATTCAATTTTGTCTCCTGAGGACAAGTAATATGTACATTGTTGTCATAGAGAAGACAAGTCAGCTCTTTATTTTCCTCTGGGTACCATTTATATTGAGTTGTAGTAGATTGAATTGTGTCCTCGTAGTAGATTTCTCATCATGAGCTCTGGCTGCAGCTCCTGACGCGGGGGTTACCCCGGACGCGGTATCATTACTGGAGATATCAGGTTTGCTCTTCATTTGAAAATGGGTGCCGTTGCAACGTTAGTCATCTTGGAAACGAACCGAAATTTGGTCAAATATTCCAAGGGTCCAGGGGGGACCGCAAGAAGTTGTGGTCGGACTTCTC
This sequence comes from Cordylochernes scorpioides, assembly GCA_030710605.1. Classification (NCBI taxonomy): domain Eukaryota; kingdom Metazoa; phylum Arthropoda; class Arachnida; order Pseudoscorpiones; family Chernetidae; genus Cordylochernes; species Cordylochernes scorpioides. The sequence continues at coordinate 87,414,766 of CP092866.1, read as the reverse complement.
CCCTTCCCCCTGGAATGCCGTCACTACAGGATAAAGCACTCTTGGTGAATTTTTTAAATTGTGATTCAGAATCTGCCACTGAAGCTTTACTAGCGTTTCGTTCCCATTAAAGATATTCGAAGCGGTAAATGACCAATGAGTTGTTACTCTCTAAAGCGATTGATTAAAAGTTTTGAGGAAACTGGATCTCTGGAAGCAAAACCTCGGAGTGGAAGACCATCGATATGCAAGTCAGTGGCTGTTACTGTTTTGCAGAATGCTGAAGCTATTGAAACGTTATCCATGTATGGAGAAGTAAGTGCTAGACAAGTTTCTCGACAAACGGGGATTTCGTATGGAACAGTTTGGAGAGAACACACATTTAGAATTTTTCTATAAAAATACCCTAACAAAATTCAAAGTTTTCACGAGTTGAAAGTCAGCGATTTTGAGAAGCGTAAAGAATTCGCTGCATGGGTTTTCCGGCAAATTGATATTGATGAAAACTGGCTGTCAAATGTTCTAAGAACAGATGATGCTCACTTTCATTTAAAGGGAGAATTTAACATTCAAAATTGCCTCATTTTGGCAACAGAAAACCCTAGGATTTTTACAGAAATACCACTTCATTAGCCCAGAGTTACAGTTTTGTGTGGGTTCACTTCTTCTTTTATTATTTGGCCATTTCTCTTTGAAAAATGAATGGAAGAACTTTCAAAACCGTTTTTGTAACTGGTGAACGTTATGTTCAACTTTTGAGAGAAAAGGTTATTCCCATATTGCAGGACATACAAGCACTAAGCGAAATAACATTCATGCAAGATGGAGGACCTCCTCATATCTCCCGCGGTGCCAAACAATTGCTGAAGGATACGTTCGGTGAAATTCGTTGATAAGTCGCCACTTTATATACCAGTGGCCTCCAATATCACCAGACTTGACGCCTTACAATTTCGGTTATGGGGGTACATTAAGTCGCGTTTTTATCGATGCCGGCCTACCACATTGGCCATGTTTAAGGCTTCTATCAGATGGCACGTTTTATAAATTTCAACTATTTAATTGTGACCATTCTGTCATCTATCGTCTGCAGGCGGTGTTTGGAATGAAGGGCGCCACATTGAGCAAGGATTGGGACCTAATACAAGAGAGAAGGCAGTTACCTCATGTGTTATATTTTGCAGCTCTTTCTTTTGGGTTATGGGAATAATAAATGCTGTCCTCATATCTTGACTCTTTTTTTTTTCTGTGAACAGTAATTTTTTTGTTTGTCATTTTCCCACATCTTATATTATGTCGTGCAGGCCAAAGTGTTATAACTTATCGAATAACACTGGTATACACAATTTTACCCCTTATGTTTAGTTTATCGCTTTTTTCGCTCATTAGAAGAAATAGCATAAGGAATATTCTCTGTATCCCCCCCCCCCCCCCCCCAACTTTAGAAATTTTGTGCAAAAAAATAATACAAAATGATTTTACTACCACGTTTTTCAACGCAAAAGGTCGATTTAGAAATGTTTTTTTTTTTTTTTGAGGGGATACATTTTCAAAATTATGTACAGTATAATAAACAATGATAACATTTGACAAAACCATAGGATATTTGGAATAAAGTACGACAAATATATTTTGTCTCTCCCCTCTATATTTCATTTATTGGATCATGACAAATATCCAGTTAAATAGTCAAGTGTCGCCAATTAGTCAAGGAACTATACATTCCTTATAGCACGAAATCCTATTAGTAGTGCCATCATAATTTTTGGTACTATATTAACATTTCAAAAATCGTGTATTGATATGTGTTTATTTTCAAACATTCAATCTTTTTAACAAAACTCCATCTAAAATATAAATATTTTTTGCTACATGTTTCAATTTGCATATACCTATTTTACATATCTCAGATTTTATTTAAAAATCGTTAACCAATTCTTCAAACTTTTGGCGAAATGGTGTTTTATTAATTTATCATTTGATATTATTAGGGTTCTTTCCTGGTATTCAAAAAGGAAAAATACGTGTCGTTCAGTTATTTTTTGCAATTTATCAAACAATTTGGCCGCTAAATCTCTGATTCTGGTAGAGCGCCATCTAGCAAATAAAGTTGCAACTAAAATCAATTTCGAATTTTTCAATATTTGCCATAAAAAATCCCATTGCATCCTGAACACAATGGTGTTTACCGCATTGCTCTAGCTCAAATATTCGCGGAGTTATTAATTTTTAAAGTTGCGCGGGACTTTTGGATCACCCTGTATATATTCTGTGAGATTGGATATGATGATAACCTAATATAAAAAAGTTGTTGTTGTTAAAAAGTGACGAACAAAACTTGATTAAAAAAATATAAATAGCCACTATTATCTTTTGTATTTATTGTGTTTTCATATTGTATAATGTATGTATAATAAATAATGCATTTAAACGAGAAGTATGTCAATCATCAAAAAACAACATATATATATAGAAGCATAGGGCGCTTCTCCCGTCAAAATAAACGTCAAAAACTGACGCCATCTATTGACCGTCACCGCGAACTAGCGGCCTCGGGTCGGTGACAAAGCCACAACACCAGCTTTGGCAAATTGAGAAGCGTCCACCTAGCGTCCTGTCAAAGCTGGTGTTGTGGCTTTGTCACCGACCCGAGGCCGCTAGTTTGCGGTGACGGTCAATAGATGGCGTCAGTTTTGACGTTTATTTTGACGGGAGAAGCGCCCTATGCTTCTATGGATCAATTTCCTCCCGGCAATTTTATCATCTATATATATATATATATAATTACTATACCATCAAAATATATTTGGATAAATAATATTTCATAAATATAATATCTGGAAGAGTAGGGTAAATAAAAAAAATAGTTTTAATCTAGTTATAAACTATTCTTTTAGAACAAAGATCTTTATAGGACTAATACCGCCATCTATGAATCGTTTTTGTAACTATTTATGGATTAGATGATTAGAAGCTCTTGTCCAAATGATTATATTTATACCTAATAAAAGCATCATAAAATCATAAGGTTGTCTCAAAATTTCGTGTTTTTCTTATTACTTGACGAATAATATTAGTACGGCGAATACATAATACAATTACTTTATGCATAATACAAAGACATTAAACATAACGGCGAATAATGTTGTTATTTCAATTTTTGGAAGTGTTTATAAGCTTTTGGGACAACCTTGTATAAGGTACATCACTTTAAACAAGATTTGATCTTAATTTTCGTGATAATTTGTGTGTTGTTCCTAATTAAATAATTTCCTGCCATTTACCCCAACGGAAAGGTATTTGGAAGTTGGTTGCGGAACTATCAATATGAAAAATTTAATTATTTAATATATATATTAGACACAGATTTGAAAGTATATACCAGAGGTTGGCTTCTTGTGGGGTAAGTTATTGCAAATGTACTAACAGTTATTTGCCAGGTAATGTGAGGTGTTAATTAGTGATGTATTTTATTTTTAAAAAAAGGTAATAAAACTAGTAAATAAAGTGATAAGTGAAAAAATGAGTACATATTGTGGAGCCCACTTCTGCGACCTCCAAAAAGTTCACCCACAGTACCTCATAGAAAGCTGGTGGACCATGATGAAACTGCCTCGACATAAATAAGTGGACGTCGGGCATTCATCATTGTGAAACCAACACATCTCTTTTCCTTTCTTTTATTAGTTATTTCTTAATATATATAATTCATTTTCCCATTAATAAATTTCCTTTTTTTTTTTTTTAAATAAATAATCAGCTATTTTTTTGTTTTAATATTTTAAAATAATATATACACTGGTCCGAAAAATTAAAGGAACAATACATGTTTAAGAAAAATAAAGTTATATTAAGGGATACATATCAAGTTCTGGTATATTCAGAAGCTTCCGTGAATTAAGAGAGTGTGTAAAAAAGAAAAACAAATAAAGTTGTTCCCAATATGCAAAATACCACCGTCTACGTTGACTCCGCCTCTAGCACGTGCCTGAGTCTTTCTCAAAGCGTCCTAATTTTACGCTCCACTAGATTTTTATTGACCCTTTTTGTTTTTTAAAGTTTTCATGGCTCATAGGCAACATTCATCACAATAAAAAAATGGCCAGCTATTGGAAGGATGGAAGCAGGCCAATCACAGGCAGAAGTAGCAAGATGGCTTGGAGTGACAAGAAACGTTGTCTCAAGGCTTTGGAAAAAATTTCAAACGAGCGCTAATATTGCCAGAACACCCGGACAAGGACGGCCAAGGGTCACAACGTTAAATCAAGACCGTTATTTGAGTCTCCTTGTGCGTCGCAATAGAAGAATGACAGCATCGCAACTACGAAGTGACCTCAATGCAGCTACAGGAGTCTTAGTATCAACTGATACAATACGCAGAAGGCTTCACAAGAAGGGCCTCTATGCTCGACGACCCATAATTTGTGTGCCACTGACACCACCTCAAAAGAGAGCAAGGAAACTTTGGTGCAGACAACATGTCGCCTGGAAGGATGAATGGAGGCGTGTAATGTTCACTGATGAGTCCAGATTCTCTCTAAACAGCGATTCTCGTCGTGTCTTGTCAGGAGAGAGGTAGGAACCAGAAATAATCCCCGGAATATGGTTGAAAGGGATTCCTACAGAAGCCAAGGTTTTATGGTCTGGGCTGGAATCTTCTTGGGCGGTCGCACAGCACTCCATATTTTTCGGCAAGGAACCCTGACAGGACAGAGGTATCGGGACGAGATCTTGGCAGCATATGTGATGCCTCAAGCATTGGAAATGGGAGAAAAATTTCTTCTATTGGATGATAATGCCCGTCCACATAGGGCTGGTGTGGTCGACACTTTTCTCCAAAACCATGCAATTGCTCGGATGAATTGGCCAGCTCGATCCCCAGAACTAAATCCCATTGAGCATGTATGGGACAACCTAGGACGGCGGATCTCATCCCTCCAATCCCTCCTAGAAACACTCATGAGCTAGAAACAGCCTTAACACAAGAGTGGGCGTTGATTCCACAGGAGCTGATAAACTCCCTAATTCTTATTATGAGTCACCGATGTAGAGCCTGTCTATCAGTTAAAGGCGATCACACCCCATATTAACAACAATATCCAAGATATTTATGCACTGACTGCAAGATCATTGCTTGACCGGCTAATTTGCATAAAATACGTGGTAGAATTCTTTGATTTCGGGTATTCTAATCAATAATGGAATAATAAATTTGTGTATGAAATTTCATTGATAAATGTTCAATAAAATTTGAGATAAATGAAAAAGAAATGTTGTTCTTTTAATTTTGCGGACCAGTGTATTTTGAATAATAACACTAGTACACAAAATGAAAAAAAAATTCTCCTCCTCAAATAAACAAAACATTTTCTGGGTTAACTTTTTGTGCTGATTAACGTGGTACCAATATTTCTTTTTTCGATTAGCTCAATTTCTCAAGTTATGGATATAATGCCATTTGCCCATGATATTCATCTATTAGAGGAAAAGTTATGACATTAAACTTATTACTATATAAATAAATGTACCAAAGATAGTGCAAATGAAGAAACAATATTATACATATATGCATGTTTATATATTTTACTTCAATAACTGCCCTTAAATATATATATTTATCAAACTACTTACTCTATATCCATATAAATTTTCATTAAAAAAATCTAATTTCTTTCCCTTTCTTTTTCAAAATTATCAGGAGAAAAAGCTGTGTATACGAAAAAACATTTTATTTGGTTTGATAAACATTATTTATAAAGATGCAGTAATATTTAGGAAGTAATACAAAATTTATATTCATGTATTTAAAGATTATTTCTGTGAAGTCTATTATATTTTGCTTGTTTGTCCTCACGCATCAGATTCCAACAATAATCCGCCACCATATGTTGATTCCAAAGACCATTGTATCGTTGCTCAATGATTTTAATATCTTGGTGGAAGCTTTCACCTTGTTCTTCGGTCTCTGCACCGAGATTATCGGGAAAAAAGTTTAATGTGAATCCATAAAGTGAAATTTTAGATTCGTTATGCACTCGAGCTTGTGGAATTTGGAAATCAGATTTTCGACGATTCTCGCATAATTCGGTGACTTATTATTGCCTAAAAGGTTTTTGACAACGTCAATGAGTGCAAGCCAAGCATTTTTCTCATCTTCTTTTAATCGTTATGTAGCGTATTGGAGTGAAAAAGATTTGTCAAAGAGGTGGTTACTGAGTTAAAGTTTGAATTAGGACGGATATAGATAGAGCAAAGGGTTAGGTGTAGGTTTGGAAGGTCAAGGATATGGCAACGGTACGATCTGGAGATGAAAGGTTAGGTAAGAAAATAATTGGCAAGGATTGATTTATAATAATCATACAAGAACCCAGTTTGTTCCCTTTAATGGGATGATGAAGAAAGGATGATCGAGGAACTGGAAAATTGCCGGGAATTTTTCCTTTTGATACTGAGGGTTCTTGTATGAATATTATATCAACCTTCTCAAGACTAGCAGTGTGAATGATAGAAGCAAGGCAATGGGGTGAACGGACGGCAGTTTATTTGTAAAAATTTTAACATATCAAGCCCCTATTGAAGCTGTCCTCCGCAGCTTTGATCATAGGGCAGGACATTGAGTCCGCCTTGTGTTTGTTGTTGGTGGAGTTGCATCGGAAGCAGGAGGGAGTGAGGTTGGTGTTGGGGCAATCTGATATTGCATGTGGGAGGCCGCAGTGCAAATATTTGGGTTTGCTGTCGCACCTTTCAGGGCGATGTCTCAGGCTACCACATGTTATTCATGGGAAGGTGACCCTGGATCTAGAGATGGGTAGGATCGAATATCCGAAATGGATCTTTTTCAGTTTCAGTAGCTTGGGTCGAGGTGGCCTCGTCAGTCTCGAAAATTGCGTGTGTGTTCCCGTTCCTAGCAGGGATGGTTTTGACCACCCTGCATTTGGGGTTTTCCCCGGTAAGAGAAGATCGGAGGTTGTCCTCCAGCTTTATTGTGTTGTAGCCTTCTGGAATATTGAAGATTGTAAAGCGGGGTTGTAGTGCAGGTGGTAGGGCTACCTTAATGTCGGTGCTTGTAGTTGCTTTCTGAATTTTGATTAGAAGTGTTTCTAGCTTGTGTGCTGAGTCTGTATGTATAAGAATTTTATCTCTTGTAACCTTAGTGTGTTTTATAAGACCTTCTAGGGAGGTGGTTGGGATGAGGGCCGAGAGGCGATTAGAAAGTGGGGATTGTTTTGTGTCGGTGTGTGTTATGATGAGGTGGTATGGGTTTCCTTTTGTGTCGAATTTTTGTTTTGTGTTGGTGGTGGTATTGCTAGGTAGAGTTTGGGTTTTATTTGGTTGAGAGTTGGGTGGTGGGGGAGTAGGGGTGTTGGAGCTATGTTTAGGGAGGTGTGCGTTGTTTGTGTTATAGATAGATAGGTTTTCGGATGTTGTTTGCGGTGTTAAAAAGGAAGGTTTGTTATTTGGCGTGTTTGTGGGATTGCGGAAGTTGGTGGCATGTTTAGTATTTCCGTTTACTCTATCTTTGGTGCTGGGTGTAGGGATATAGATGTTAGTGGGGGTGTGGGATTTGGTGTTGTGTAAAAAAATATTTGTTCATAATCTCGTCGTATGCTATTTTGGTGTAGTAAAGTTCTTGTTTTCTGTGTGTTAGTGTGTGTTCGAATGCTCTAATGATGCCTTCGCACGCTGCTGCGGTGTGTTCGATTATAATGTTATCGCATTTGTGATGCTGGAGGTTTTTGCACAGAATAATATTAGTGTTGCGAGCCTATTCTATTATGTCATCGTTAGTCATGGTATTGAGTTGTTCAGTATCTGGTAGGTCAGGATATTTAAAAACTTCAGATAAGACGTGGGTAGGATGGTTTATGGGTGTTGTGGGCGTTGTACAGTATGTGTTATGGGTGGGCGTAGCGTTTACTCGTATATTATCCATTGTTGTTAGTTGAGGGGTATTTAGGGTACACAGTGGGGATTGACTGAGGGCGGTATATAATCCGCTCCTTAGTTGCATGTGTATAACAGTATTGTATAAACTCTTTTAGTGTGACTAAAAATGTGTCAATATTTTAAAGAGGCTAGGACGAAGGTTTGGTTAGATACTAACAAAGAGAAAAAAATAAACCTTTGGCGGCCATTCGGGAGAGCCTAAAGGGCAGTGACCTTGTAGTGTTCAGTTCTTGGGAGGTTGGTAGCGGTATATCTAGTAGGGGGGCAGTAGAACCAGTAGGGTAGCAGTAGAGCCAGGAAGGCATTCAGAAAATATATCTTCACTGTTTGAGATTCGGGGGTGTACTGACGCCCCATACCATAGCCCCCTTTATATACAAACATGGCCACATTCGTCCAATGAGAAGGTGTGAGAGATTTGTTCACAAACGAACGAAAACAAAAATTCTTTCCACTAAAACCTGAGATAAGATATGATAAGATTGCAAATATTTGTCAATATAATTTAACAGTGTGAGCGCTGAAGGAATGGCAGACGGTAAGACTTGCCGATCAAGCAGTCTTCGCACTTTTCTGGCTTTGCCGGGCTGCAAATCAACTCCTCTTATACTTTGGTTCTTGGCCATCTTTGCTATCGTATATGCATTTACATGCATCAGACTTTTGTGCCAAAGTTCCAGTGTAAGCTCTTCCTTGCATTCAGATGCAAGAGAAACAAGATCATTCTGATCTATCGGAGAGATGGAGTAGTCTGGACGTAGTAAAGTCTACCCAGCTTCTTTCCCTCTATCAAGTGTTTACCTTTCATGTCCATAATGTGGCAACCATTCTTGTTGAAGACAACTTTTCTACCGTTTTCTATCATTTGGAGTACAGACAGAACACTGTGACGCATATCTGGAATGTACAAGGTGTTCTGGGCAACCAAATTGCTGGCATCTCCCTTGTGTCCAACAATATTGGCACTGACAGTACCGATACCACATGCTTATATAGAAGAGCCATTCGCAACAGTGATGGAACTCATATTGCTTGTGCACTCTTTCAGACATGTGAAGTAATCTCTCTTGGGAGTCATATGGTGCGTCGCTCCAGAATCTATGATCCAGGTCTCGGCGGTAGCTCCAAACAAAGTGTTGCACATTGCCGACATATTTACGCCTTTGTTTTGGTCAAACCTCTTTGGTCTTTGTTAATTCTTTCCTTTCTTCCTGCATTCCCTTGCGTAATGGCCTTTACCTCCACATTTGAAACAAACAACCTTTGCTTTAAATTGTTTTTCTGTTTCAATGGGCTTCGAAGAGGCATTAACGACCATGGCACCCACATATTTTGGTAGATTTGACGAACGCCTTTCTGCTCCTGCCAACAGCCGTCTTTTAACTGTGGCGGTCGTGAAGTCTGAATCAGGCAAGTTACATATGGTTGAGACAACGGTGTCCCAATCCTCTGGTAATCCACCCAAAAGAACCATAGCCAAATCGCCATCATCAATTTTGTCGCCAATTAGGGCTAGTTCGTTTACTGTGTGGTTTATCTTCCCCATATACCCTTCCATATTGCTGTGCTGAGTCAACCTTTCGCCATATAACTGCCTTCTTAGTTGTACGGCTCGATATCTATTATCCTTTGGTGCGTATAATTTTTCCAGTTCCTCCCAGACCTCTTTCGGAGTATTCAAATGTTGACATGCAATTGTTGTTCATCATTAATCCCGAGGCAAATTTTTGCAAACGCCTTACCCTCCCGCGACAAAAAAAAGTTTTGTTGCAACAAGGTCACTAGGGTCAGGCTTAGCCTCTCCTGGATTGATCAAACTCCACAAGTCGTTTTCGATTAGAACGAGTTTCATCTGGAAGCTCCAGCTGGAGTAATTAGCACCATTTAATTTTGTAATCGTCGTGTCTGCCATTTTACAAAATATTTGGTAAGTAGAAAAAAGGATGGGCCAAGTAATCAAAGAAAATTTGGTTAATCACGTTTTAGGCCTTGCGCCTCTTCGGTCTGACGTTTTAGGTCTTGCGCTTCTTCAGTCTCATAATCTTTGTTGTATTTCAATTTGATTACACACACAGCGCTTAACGTTAATTATTCTTTAATTAACTACAACAAGGTGAAAGGATTATATATATTGATGAAATGGTAATCATGGGGAAAGAAAATATGAGTAAGCGCGGCTACGCCGACGCAGGATACAAAAACAGAAAGTGAAAGTACGGGTGTGTGACGTCAGCTCCGGTGTTGCCGAAGTTAGCCGCCCGCCGTCACGGTCCAGCAAAATTAAATATTTTCAAATATTTTTTCAAAAAAATGAGCTAATTTTGAAAAATGAAGGTTATATTCATGATCTACGGGTTAAAATTTACTAGAAACAACTTTCAAATATTGAGAAGGAACAAGTGTGTGTACTAGTGTAATTTTTTAAAATTATAATTATATTTTGTATTTTAACAGTTGGAATATTTCAGAAAATTTGGAGGAAAAAATAAGCAAAAAGAGGGAGAGAAGGCAGCAGTAGAGACAGATCGGGGAGAGAGGTTTTAAGAAAATCGTCTAAAAATGTAGTTTTAATATTTTAGTGGAGGAAATTTTCCAGCCCTCCAACTGAAGCACCAAAAAGATAAGTAACTTCGCATAATATTTTTTAAAATGTTAATTTTTTTGTATATTCCCCCATTTCATTCTCATTGCCTTTTTTTCCCTTTCTTTTTGACCATTCCAATAGAACAATAAATATTTTAAAAATGTTTTGAATATCAACTTTGGCTTTGAGTCTTTAATTTGGTTTAGAGTCAATTATTTTTAACCCCAGTGCGTGCAGAATATTTGCAAGTTATTTTGTTTTTATTAAGCAGGGTATATATATATATATTGTGAACTCCCTGAGAACGAAAGAGTCGTCATGGATTTCGGGACAGAAGACGTCAGAAATCCCCGGTACAATACTGAGGAAATAAAATTTATAAAAAGGAAGATTGTTTGCGGAAGAGCATTATATAGTTGAAATATAGACTAACGAGAACTTTAAACTGTAACGAGGTTTTCCCGTATTTCAATACAACTGGGCCACGAGCTTGCAAGCCTAAACGCTCTTCTTCACGGACCTAACATCGATACTAGATATATCCACCTATAGACCAAACTTAAGTTTGTCTATGAGTGTATGTGATGAGTCGAGATGGAAGTGGCAACGACAGGAGACAGGGTTACAGGCAATAACCCGTGAAGAGTAGGTGGAGAGGAGATAGAAAGTCCGAGAACTACCAAAGGCGCATTTGGCGCAGAGATTGACTCGGAGAGATCTGTCCCATAATCATAGAAACCAGGGTGTTTTATACTCTTCCCCGAGCGAGACAGGGCGGTGACTTCTGAGTTTTTATGATTTATCGAGATTTGTGAATAATGGCAAGACAATGTGGTCTACTAGGCCTATGTCAATCTCTCTCCAAATGAACTCTCGAATCTATGGACCAAGCCGACCTCGTCAACGTCTCCAGCTTCTTCGATGCTGCTCTGGAGCACACCAGGGCTGTCACTATCGGAAGCAGGGTCGACGCGCGTCTTCTGGACAGAATCCTACTTCCATCAGGCTTCTGCGACCGCGTCACCCAATACCAAACCACCGACTACGCCTACTCAGACCACCGTGCCGTATTGATCCAAGTGGTAAATCCAGCTCCTACAAGACCTGGCATGTTGGAAGACCTGGAAAATCTTTCATCCCTGATGTTATGTAAACAATGGACCACGATCAAGGCATATCATCTGCCAAACCTCGGACTCCAATATCAGACCTACGCCATTCCAGGACGGTCTTTCTCCTTCAGCATTGCGCGAATGTCTGACAAAGTCGTCTGGACCTGAAGTCGGCGTTCGACAGCCTTAGCAGGAGCTACCTGTTCGCCCTGTTGGAGAAGCTGGGCCTATCATTTACCTTCCTCGGGTGGATTGCTCTCCTCTACGGAAAGACAGACGCCTTCATCCGGGTCGGAAATGTCTATACCAATGCCTTCCCACTTCTTAACGGGGTGAGGCAGGGCTGTCGTCTCAGCGCCGCTCTCTACAGCATCGGGCCTCTACTACGCCGCCTCGAGAGGATCTTGAGCCGCGGTTGCGTGGTCGCCTATGCGGATGACATCGTACTCTTCATCAGGAACAACGCTCAGTTTGAGCTCGTTCTCCATTCTTCGAAGAGTTCTGCATGTCCTCCGAGATAATTCTCAACTTCAACAAGAGTTGCGGGTACTGGAAGCACTTGGCGGATTCTCCTCTGGGAATCTCCTGGACGTCCGAGTCGCTGACTGTCTTGGGCTGCACCATCACCGCCGGGAATATCCCAGGCCTCCCACCTGATGAAGCTGCTGGAGCGAGCCATAGCGAGGTGGACTCCTTTTACTCGCGGCCTGTGTCGGTAGGTCGTGCACCACCTCCACGGCTACGTTCCACCTGAACCGCCATCGGCCGGTTGCAGGCGCGGCTGATTAGCTTCGTGTGGGGTACTAGTATTGGGCTTCCCGGGAGAACCCTGGCTCGCCCAGTCTCCGAGTGTGGATTCGGTCTGCTTGATATCGCAGTCCAGCTTCGGCTCGTCCGCCTGAAGGGGTTCCAGCCCTCACTGCGCGTCGCAGCCATCGGCTACTCTTGGCTGGTTACCAGCCGAGCGTGGCTAATTCCACTGGCTCCTGACGTCTGGCTTTCACCGAAGAGAAGGAGGCTCCTGAGCTTCTGGGAAGCCGTGTCCAGCGTTCTTGAGCTGAACCACCGGGTTCTTCACCCTGCCAGCCTGAGGACTCTGCGTCTTCAAGACGAAAACATATTTCGTCGGCCGCCAGACATCCTGGCTCCCGAGCGCTGGCTACAAGCGGGTATTTCTTCGATGCGGAGTACGAGGGGGAGACCATCGTTCTGCGGGGTTCAACAACGCCCATTACCCGCCTAACCAGACAGAGTGCGCGTCGGGCACTTGACTCGGCACGGCTTCAGGCACATCCTGTTGCAGAGCTGGCTGCGCGGTGGACTTCCAGCGTAGATCTGCTCCACTCCATCTCCTGCGCCGACCTGCGTCGCAAATGCTTCTCGAGGCACAAGGCAGATGTCGCCCTACGACTGGCCCTCCGCGCCCTACCCGACAGATATGGTAGTTGCCAAGCCGTGCGATGCCTGATCCGGAAGGTATCACTGCATGGGATTTACCCTGGATCTGAAGTCCTGGCAGGTCCGCGTCGGCTTCCATCCCGAGACAACGCAACTAACAAGTGTAGCGAAGGCTACCATCTACAAGTACCATCTTGGTCTTCAGGTCGGTAACGCCAGCTACCTCATCGACCTGCCCATTCCGTGGGAAAGAACCCTTATATATCACACATCACATATATTTAAATGTATATTTTAATCAATTATTTATATATATATTTATATTTAATCATATATATTTATTAATTTTTATAATCACAAGGTAATAATTATTACCTTGTGTTTATAATCTACAATCCAAATTGTGCCTCATTAATTTTTATAATCTTATTTATATTCACATATTTACATATTTAACTCTATATAATATTATATGAAGGATGTAATAAAGTAATTTCAATTTCAATTTATCTATTTTTATTTTACCATATATAATCATATATAAACGGATGTAAAGAAGAAGTTCTAATCCAAACTTTCTCTCGGCCGTGCGGCAACGGGTCGCCCGAGCTCCGCATTTTCGGCGTTAGAGAGGACGGATATTTCTACCCCTTTTTGGTATTGGCGGATATCCGGAAAAACCTTCGACATGATGGTAATGCTGCCATCGAAATGATGCAATTGACCATCGAGCTAAAGTCGGTTGAATGCTTAAATGCAGAAAATTCGGTGACACTTGAGGCGGATGCATTCGATTTCTAAAAACAGCGTAATTATAAATTTGTATCAGAATAGCCGGAAATAGGCTGATATCGTAGAGGACGAATTGGCGAACTTTGATTAGAAAAAGCAGAAGCATTCGCCTTCTTTTACGAAGAAGCGCCGACCTATTGTACAATTTCGCTAAGCTACCACCCCCCGAAAAGGGACTGCGCCGCGCCAACCATTGCGTATCAGCAGCAATATCGAGAAAATAAAGGTCTAGAGGACGATACTGGAACAGTGCCGGAGTATATCTGCAGTTAGAACCTTTAGCAGCTTGGAGATGTAAAATAATATAATCGAAAATGGACTTTTGATCAATGGAGCCCTCCTCAAAGCCCTGTCCTGCCAAAAGAAGGCTTAAATTCCACTATCAGCGGCTTACCATATACGAGGACGTGAACATTAATATTATCAAAACTGCCAGATGGTCTCCATCGCCCCTGCTGTGAACTGCTCCGGCGGCTATACCACTTCTTCAAGAAAGATTATTTAAAAAGTCACGGATCTTCCTAAGAAGATCATCATGACTGCCAAAGGAGGCTTTGCGTTGGCCTACTTGGAGTACGGCTTCTGTTGCTCAAAGTGCTACTGGATGAGCCATTAGAGGATGAACTGCTCCAGTACTTCCCAGCCCTCACAAGCCAGAAGAGCAGTGCAGCTGCATCCCTACTTGCAGCATTAAATAACCATGCGCCAGAATCTTCCCCGATGCAGAGTCCTCCTCCACGCTATCAGCTCAAAAAGACGCAGCTCCCGAGAGTGCACCCACCACTAGCGCTCCGGAATCTTCCAGACAAGCAAACCCCGAAGATAGATGGAATCTCCAGTCATCCCAGGGGAAAAGATAAATCTAGGTCCCTAACATTAATGACTGGATCAAAGGTCCAAAAGAAACAGCCTCATCAGACCACTAAAGAAGGAGGATTCATTATCCGAGACCTTGCCGGGCATAATCCGCCAACAGTTAGACTAACTGGTCGTGGGAAGACTACTCCGCACATATATACGAGGATATTTTAACGAAGAAATTGTATCTCGCTTTGAAATGTTAGAAATGCTCGGCTAGTTCTCGCTTGAGCAGGCCAGCCACCTGCCCCCTGGGCACCCGAAGTGGACCGGTGTTGACACCTCCACCCTCCCAGCCCACCCCCTCCCACAGCTTTACAGCGACTACATCGGCCGAAGGAAATTCTGGAACGATCCAGAAAATCCCTGTGACACCTCCTGGTCCTGCCGCATCTTTGCCCGCGGAAAGCTGCCCAGTTCTTCCCCAGAACACTCCAGCAGCCACCAAGCCTTCTGCTCCGGCGCCGAGCACCAGCGCGTTGCGATCTCTGCTAGCGCCTTCCGTGACTACTACTTCACCAACAGCGATCCCTATCAAAGATCAAGCCAAGCTGCACTAACAACGGAATCTTCCATTCTCAAACCACAAAACATACAGCCTCCTCGGCCCACTTCACAGAAGGTTGAGGATCTGTTTACGGTACTAGACTCTGACTCCTTCCTGGAGCCCCTCTATAGGGACTTTTATAGGTGCGAAACTGAGTTGACTGTTGTATACCTAACTAAGAGGGAGGACGTAGTCGTGTTTCTCTCGCCCGACCAGAGCTCTGCTCTAAAGAAATTCCTTGACATGGCAATCGCCTATGTCGGGGACAAGGACTCCGAACTAGGCAAGAGGCTGTCCGACTTCAGGGCAGAATGCGACATTGAACGAAGACACCCATTGGGATTCGTCTGATACAAATAATTATAAATTTTGGATATTTTGTTTATATAATTTTTTTAACTGTTGACTAGAAGTCTCAATAAACCTTTTTCATTGTCATTGTCTCTCTCTCTCTTTACAGATAAGTTATAGTCTCTTTACGGACGGCACAGTTTCGGTATACACAACTCTTATGACATATATGTAGTATATTTTAAACTGTAATATAATATAAGACTGTGCTAGTATATTTCACATATCTTATAATTAGTTTAGTTAGAGCCAATAATTTATAAGATCATACCCTCCTATTAAAATGTGCACTGCTCCTATTTACTACCGCCCCCCATATTTTGTACGATATGCTATATCTTTATTAATATAACCTGTACACCCTTATTGGTATTTAAACTCAAAATGATAACGTCAAAATAAAAACAGCAAAGAGTGGTCAGTTGGGGACAGCTACTTGGCAAAGCCAAAGGACATGACACGCCCCTGGGTCAACAGAACAGTTTTAGCTCAGAGGGTGCTATAATGTGTCCATCTACGCAGGCCGCTTCTGGCTCTCTCTCCTTGTCTCGGTGTTAGGCATCCAGGTTTGTGTCATGGCCTCCACCTCTGTCCCGTGGGTTGTCTCCGACACTCTCGGTGCTAATATCTAGCCTTGCCCCTGCTTCTTGTTGTCCGCGTGTGGGAAGAACATCAACACTCGCCTCACGAACGACTGCCAGTTTATTAACACGTCGGGTCTCACTCGGGATTTTACAACAGTAGACTTTTTTTAAGTCGACAGGATCATTATCAAAACGACATATATATATATATATGGCGATCACACTTTGCTTCAGCGAGCGCGGAGAAAGCTTCACTACACATACGGGCGGTAGTGTGGCGACTACACTATGCCTCTGCAAGATCGTGCTGGGAGAACACGTCCCTACGCATGCGCGAGCGTCATCCGGGACCTTTTTCTGGCCACTCGCGTCGTAAACAACAAGGCTAGCTCCCAACGGCCGTTACTTCTTTTCTCTTTATATATTTCTGGCTTTAAATAAATTAATTTTAATTATAATTTTATCAGCGGCCCTTCCACAAGCCACACCAACACGCACGCAACCATCCCACAGATATATATATATATTTCTACTGTCCTCAAACCCAATGAGATTATTTCCTTAAACACCGCCACCAAGCATTATTCTGAATTAGTCAGAGAGATAAATACAAGGGTTGTAACGAAGTTGATAAAAGGTTCACCACTGATGAACCAGGTCCTTCCACATATTTTTTTCCATCGCAGTAAGGGACAGCATAAAATTGTTCTACATACTGGTTTTTAATGAAATGTGCCACAAATTATGTATGATTACATCCGCACATAAAGCATTTTGTTTGTGTCCTTTATTGTGTGTTTATTGAAAATAAAAACATCTAAAGAGTATAAAACAAATTTATTAAAAGATTGCCGATATTTGAGGGTTTTGTAAAAAATTACCTCTGACATATCTATATATAGTTCGCACGTATACATACAAAGGAATATTGAGATACATTAGGTACTATTTGGTAACTCTTTGCACATTTAAAGGGAACAAATGCAACGTTTGGAAAATTATAATTAAGGCTTAATCATTTATTTAAATACACGTATATATTTATTACATCACTGACTTCAACTGTGTGCAATCCTTTATTATTTTGATAGTTTTAGTGAAAACCACCCTTTCCAATATAATGTTTATATGAAATATAAGAAAATAACTGTATTCTCATATTTATATTCGAATATATTTATTTTTATAATTTTATCGTAGGAATATTGATACACATATATAATATATAAATATTCCTTGAAAAGGAGCAAAGCACAAAAATATCAAAAGAAATAAAAGACTGCGAGAAGTTGATAGATATAATTTATATCAAACTACAAAACTGTCATAATTTTGATAACGTTTTAGCTTTTATGTGAAAAACATTTCATGGGGATATATAATTACAAATAAAATTACCGAGAAAAGTATATATTGAAAATAATATTGTATTGATGCCAATATAATAGCTAAGTCACAATAACTATATTGTCTAGATCTAGTGAATAGCTACAATGAAAACTTTCTGCAAGGAAAACATTTTAAATAAAATCTCGTATTTCTTGGTCAGGAAATTTTTGTTGTTCAAAGTTATAGTTTTTAATGAAGAGCTTTCCATTATCGGTGTTACTATTTTGAAAAGAAAATTTTAAATATTTTATAAATCCATTTTTCAATATTATAAGAGAGTTTACTTAGGATTAATCTACAAATTTCCATAAATATTTACGATCTATGTGTAATCAATGGAAATTTTCTGAAAGGACATTGATCTAAAAAAGACGGGATCTTTCTTTATATAGATAAAATGTAATTCGTGATTATTTTTACATCAGCCCAATATTATTTCTGACATTTAGGACTAAAGTTGAATTTTCAATAGGATTTTGTATGTATTGTATTTGTATGTATTTGTTTATAATAGGTAGACAAATTTCCATCTGTTCCCTTTCAAATAGCGTAGCTACCAAATGTAGATATGTAGTATTTATTCCGTCGAAGGAGGAACTGGGTCTTTTACTTTAAAGACGAGGGTGATGGTGCTGGAAGGGGGAACTTGGTAGATTTTCTTGCCGGTATATTCCTTCCAGCAGTCAGCGTCGTAGTCCGCTGAGCAGTTGTAGACGTCCTTGACCATGTAGCCGGCTGGGTTTTTGAGCTCCAGGAGATCCATGTCTAAGAGGATAGCATGGTGGGAGCCCATGGTGTTCCAGTTCACCAAGGCCACCAAGGCTGAAGGGTTGTTGCCATTCTGGGAGAGTGGAGAGATATACCTCCTCCAGACCTCGACGTTTTTTAGCTGTTGACACACCACACCTTTTAATACACTGTTGCATATCTACATACATACATGTCATATAGGTCATAAAAATCCATGTATTCTAGGCGGGCACATGTTCTCGAATGGACTGTTCCTGCCAGCTTATCACGATGACCACGCACACTCTACACTTGACCATCCACACTTTTTAACATATTGTTGCATACCTACATACATACATACATGTCATATATTTTATAATCCATATATTTATGGCGCGTACATGTTCTCGAACGGACTGTTCCTGCCAGTTTGTCACCATGACCAGGCACACTCCACACTTGATCATCCACACTTTTATATTCTATATACAGTTACGAGCGTCATGCGTTCTTAATTCTTCATCTCTGTCACCGTTTGCTTTTTTTTTTTTTGGAATGGGGCTCTCCTATTGGTTGGCTACGATCACGCCACCTTTGCCCCCCCCCCCCCACTCGCTTTCTGTTTTTTGTAACGATTGTGTTGGAGCGGGTCGCTCCCTAAATAAATGCATATATTAGATAATAACCAAATGGAATCCTCTCTTTCTTTTTCCCAGTAAGAGACGCCTACGGAAGCCAACAGTACATAGACAGATAAAGCACATAGGCAATAGTTATTAACTAATATATGCATTTATTTAAGGCGCCAATTTATAATTGTAACAAATAGTATTTGAATAAAAACATTCAATCGGGTAAAACACGAGGTTTGCCCGGGTCATTCGGCTAGTATAACATATATGTCATAGAATTTATAAAATCTCCATATATTCATGGAGCGCACATGTTCTCGAACGAACTGTTCCTGCCAGCTTATCACCATGACCATGCTGAATCTTCTATCGTTGCAACAGTATATTCTAAACCAGATTTTCTTTACCTTTGTTAGCCAGGTAAAAGTTGCGAAAAAACATTGTTTTTACCAACAACAACAAAAGCTTCATTAGGTTCTAAAACGAACTACTAACCTATGTTAGCTGTAGTAAAAAAATAAAACTATGGCTTCTAAACCCATAAATTACGGCATTCGGGTAAAAAGTTTGATCATCATTGTTTTGAATAGGATATTTCTAAAGGCGAACAGGTAAAATTTTCCACGGGCAATTCTCTGTGGACTGTCCACAGGACCTGCAGCAAGAATTACTGCTCTAGTAAACTACATAACACATCTATCTCAAATAAACATTCTAGTTACAAAGAAACAATGTCTGGATAGCACAAGATGCCTCTAAACCTAATTTCGGTAAGTAAAAGATTAGCTGGTTTGAGCCGCTATACAGAAGGTTGTCGTCTAAAACCAAGTCTTCCTAAGACAGTTGTGTGATTGTAATTTACATTTCAGTGTAGATTTCCATTTATTAAATTATAATTTTGACTCGGCCCATCTAAATTGCAAAGCTACATTGTATTACCGAAAGAAAACGAAAATCAGCATTACAGCAAGAATGAAAAGATTCCTGACAATTAAATAAAACAATTTTTAGTAATATAAAGCAATTTATAGTATATGAAATATAGTATATGTATAGTATAGTATAGTATATATATTATATGAAAGCATTAAAGCACGAATGTTTCTTCTGCGCATAAAACAATATGTTTATTATTATTATGTTCATAAAACGCTAAGTTTAGCTCTTCAACAGGTCTAAAGAAAACACCCGATGCTAAAGAGTAATTGTTTTAGGCCTGTGTGGAAGATATTTAGCTCGAGAGGTATCCAAGTACATAAAAAAAAAGAACATTTTGAAACTTTTAAAGTTGTATGGAATCTTTTAATTCTTGATTCAAGGCTGCACTATACTTTCGGCCTAATTTGCAGGAGTGTGTGAAGGCTAGGCTTACCTTATAGACCCGCTCTCCCATCATACCCAGCGGATCCTGGTTGGCAGCGATGAGGTCCTTGTTCTTCAGCACGGCCTCGTGGCAAGGAGGGACTTGCTGGAGGTCCGCGGAGATAAGCAGAGGGGCGGCCAGGATCGCCCAGATGGACATCTGGACTTGAGCCTCGGGGCAGCTGAGTCCGTAGTTCCCAATGACAAGCTGTCACACCACGGCTTGGACATCGAACACGAATCTTTATCGCTTTTACAGAAAATTTACCCAAACATTCGGTCAAATAGCCGAGATTTATAAACCTACAATCTTGCCCATTATACTCTATAACAGCACACATTCAATAATTTTGCGTAGGAGATAAGTCTTAATAAAGAGGGTAAAAGGTGAGATGTACTTGGAAGTAATGAAAACAATATTGTTTTTTTTTTTTCTCGTCCCAATTACACGTGGAACTGGCCATAGTGATCATGGTGGGTAGTACTGCGATTGCTTTTACTGTGTTTAAGTGTAAAATGTTGTCATCAAATGTGGTAAAATATTGTCTTTAGAGACTGCCACTTACCGAATATCTACATATGTATAAATTAATAAAATTATTGCTCTTCAAGCTGCCAGATCCTCGTCGGCTTATTTGCCCTCACTGATGCGATTTGATTTGTGTACGATTCAGGGGCCATCAAGGTATTTAAAAAAATACTTAATATCGGATGCGTTCCCGGAGCGTGTTTGTCGAAAATCGGGTTATATTATTCCTTCAACACAATAAAGGAAACAAAAAGAAAGATGGAGATGTAGTTAACTAAAAATAGAAACAAAAGTAGGACTGACATATCTAGTTGAAACCGAGATTCTCAACTGGAAATATTTTTGATGACGTTAGAATTTGTGTGAAACGCTTACCGTGTTCCTTTATTTGAGGGCGCATTAAAATATTTACAGTTTTCGAGAATCAATACAGATAGAGGTTGATCATTTTAAAAATTTAATATAATTATCCAAACTCATATGCTACTAAGAAACACTGAGATAACTGCTACCTAGGTTCAAGCCACGTTGGAATACGGCCAAGGTTGGACTAGAATTTCACCAGACAGGTATGTCACCCACCATGTCGGGGTCGTGGTAGTTGCCCGGACCAGCAGTCGGCACCATGGCATCACCTCGGTCCCCGAAGTACTTAGCGATGCTGGTGATACTCGCCCAGCTGTCCTCGATGTCGTCCCAGTTCCTCCAGATGTTGCAGTGCTCGGCGATGGCCACGTAGTCTTTCTGCCACATCAACTTTCGTGAGATACCTGCAATTATTGGAAACTGGAGTTAAGAGAATCGATTGTGGCTCCGTTATTCAAAGGGATTTCCACCAAGAAGTCTCTCAATTTGGTTTATTATGGGAGAAAACATTGCGACCTAGCTTTAACGAGAACGGATCTATTAAAATTTTCTTTTATGTATTCTGTTGATTGTTTTTATTGATATTTCAAATCAAAATAATCATTGAATTATCTACAACTGCCGAGCAGTCACACATTCTATCATAAAGAAAAATTCACTAGATGTACTATGTGCGCCATTTGTATTTATAAATATAAGATTTTAAGCGCGATTTTTTTTTAAATCAAATTTGCCTCTACTGACCTGATATGGTTTATATTTGTTAAAAAAAAAATACATTTCACAGTCTAGCAGTTATCTATTTATATATACTCATGGACAAAAGGAAGTTGTACCTTTTAGCATGTATATCGGGATTCAGTCAATAACTCTGAAAGATATTTGATACACAGTGACCTTTATTGAAGAAACACGAGAAAACTAAATGTGAACAAAATTGCCTTAAAAAACAGACACTTGGTTTAGTTTTGTCCATTAGTGTATTTTGTTATCTGATCAGCTACCTAGCCACCTGATTGGACGAATGGGAAATCGCCTTTGTAAGCTCAAAAGGCTTGACTCCTCAATGACCAGTTTTAACCAATCATTGGTCATCATTATAGCTAAACCATTGCCAGCAATCTCATCCAAAATCAGAACATCCTCTAGCAACAGCCTACAATTAAATTTTATTATAATAGTGCCAATTTTTTTGTTCGAAAATAAAATGAAAAGCATTTTTAAAACCTTAACTTTCATCAATTTTTAGTAATATGCCATTTTCTAAAATACATGGAAGTTGTACATACAGATGATGTTTTTAAATAATGAATTAAAAACAAATATAAAATGAATAACACATTTTTTATTTTAAAAAACGGTATAATTCACAATTATCCATTTCTTCGAGTATATAGTGGCCTTTAATTCAATGTATCATCTATCTAGAAGTATATAGAATATAACTCTAATGTTCTATTGACGGAGGTCACAATTGTTTTAAAATGTATCTCGAAGTGCGAACTCACATCCTTGTCATCCTGGTAAGCCGGCCAGCTACAGCTGTACAGGATTGGACGTCCAGTGTTGTTCAGGGACCTTCCCAGCGCCGGGTATTCTGCCACACACACCGTCACTCGGAGAGAACTAGATAAAATATCCTAACCTATCCTCTAGCGTCTCTTAACATTTATTAACCTCTCGGGTACACAGCGGTACGTTTTTATTTTTACAAATATATATATATTAGATATTAAAAGAATTCCTGTTCCTATATTTTTCTTATTTAAAAAAAAAATGAGGAATTAACGTGAAATATATATCGTACACACAAAATGTTATTGTTAGGAATATGCCCCCTTCCCAATAAGATTTTTTCAAACGGACAGGTAAAAATCTCCTATTACAGGTCAAAATGTTCTGCGGCCCAGCGGTTGAGAATTATTCTTCTACGTTGCAGATAAGCAGAAAATTCTAGAATTTTCATTTAGTGGTTTCTTTTTTTATGGTATGCTGTAGACAATGGAGAACGTCAGCATAGTTCCTACATACCAACGGCGAAGTCGGAAGCGTTGGCATAGCATCCGTCCACTTTGAGCATGTCAATCTCCCACTCGGCGAGGGTCTGAGCATCGATGTCGTAGTGGTCCTGGGTGCCGGGGTAGCCGCCGCAGGTCTTGGTGCCGATGTCGGTGTAGATCCCCAGCTTCAGCCCCTTCTGGTGCACCTACCGTGAACACGCGTCATAAGTATCATTTCCACCGCACGCATCATTTGCTCTTTGAAAACCATACAGAGTTCTCCTGAATACAAGGTTATTCAGAAAAGGTTTCCATCAGAGACCATATCCTAAAAATCGTGGCTAAACCCTAAAAGCGTTTTCTTATGTCAGAGACTCTGTGATGTTGAGCCAAGTTGTGATGAGTCTTTCAACCTAAACAGAGTTTCTGAAGAGAGACCATCTCCAGCATTAATCAGGTTTAGCCAGGTATTTAGGCTATGGTCTCACACATGTCAGATTTTCTACTGTTATATGGTTTATATATAGCAAGTGTAAACATGGAACAGTGGAACAGAGCATTCTGAACCATCCAATTGAGTATTGATCTCACATGGATGGCTTACTATCCATCACATCTCTATATGATATGAGAATAGCTTAGTACAAAATAATTTTAAAAATACGGGGTCGTGTAAGATGTAATAGTTTAGGTAGAAACTTACGTAATCCGCCAGAGCTTTGATGCCGTTGGGGAAACGTTTCTTGTCGGCGACGAGGCGGTCGGTGAGGTTGTCGCGCTGCATCTCCATCCAGCAATCGTCGATATTGACGTAGACGTAGCCCAGGTCCTTGTAGCCCAGCTCGACGAGGAGGTCGGCCTGGCGTCGGTAGAGGTTCTCGCTGTCCCACACAACTGCATAGGTAATGCATGGTCATAGGACCTGTTGGTCGTTGACACACATTGATACTACTTCACCTGTCAAGGGAACGATACGAAATAACTGAGCTAAATGTATCGGATAAATGCAGTACCTATTGTTTTCAGCCGTCTAAAATACGTTACCTTTAAAGACGGGTTTTACTATACCATATTTCAGCATACAAATCAACAAAACTTTGTCTTTTTAAAACTTCTTGATTTGATATTTGGCCTGAAAAAAAAAACATTTAGCGATAAATTCATGAAATCCAAGCATTAGATGTTTGGAAATGTATATTTTAATTGGAGAATTTAAAAAATCTCTATTGGATTCCGCTATATGGCAGCAGACGACGTCAAGTTTAAGGTCACCCGATCTCTTTGTAGAATCATTTGACTATTAGCTAATCTGTTTACTTTTCATATAAGTACATTGTACATATCTAGGTAGCATCGACCGTAACATGATCTTCAGAACGATGGCTTGGTTCGCTGGTGTCCCTAGAGATGGTTTAGGATAGCGCTTACAAATGAATAGCTACCGTTATTTGTAGATTATATATATATATATATATATATATATATATATATATATATATATATATATATTTAAAATAAAAGCATATTTTGGATCAATAAATTTTATTAAAATTCAATATTTCGACGAGGCTGTTCGCCTATCTTCTTCTTGGAAAAATTCAAAACCTTCTAAGCTTGTTATCCGCGTGATGCGCGCACGAGAAGTGTTGTTTTCTATAGCATATGTTGGTGTGACCAGACCATTTTAATTTGAATTATTGTATCTTTTCAAGAATAAAATGCTAAATATATTTTTGACTATTTTTGTTTCAACTGTAGGTATGATTGTGGTATTTCTATTTTCCTATTGATGCTATTTTTATCATCGTAAGATGCCCAGCTCTCCAAAAATAATCTTGAGTGTTTATCCTGTACATTGTTGTATAAAATTATTGCATTATCAAAATCTGGCATATGTCCTTTCCTAACTGCATGGTCTACAAGTAACGATAAAGGTCTATGGGTTTTGAAGGCTGTCCTGTGTTGATTGAGTCTCTCTATTAAGGTTTTGCCAGTTTCTCCAATGTAGGATGATGTACAGGATTGACATGGTATGCGGTATATGAGATTGAATCGGGTTTCCTGTTTTGGGTTTCGTTTGGTTATAGGATGACGGAGAAGGTTTCTTAGGTTTGGAACGGACTGGTATCTGATATTGATATTGTATTTTTTGAGAGTTCTGCCTATTTTTTCTATTCCATAACTGTAGGGAAGTATGCAGGATGGATTCTGGCTTTGAATATTGTTTGTAGATGGGTTTCTATTTCTATAAATATGCCTTTTGATGAATTGTTTGGGATATTCGTTGTATTGTAATTCTTTGGATAATAGTTCTCTTTCTTTTTCAATGATATCTATATTTTGAGAACAATGAGATATATACCGGAAGCCTACCCACACAGGATCATACCTCAATTTCAAATCCTTTGGCCCCATAAACCATAAAATCTCGGTAATAAAAACATTATCAAAAAGAATCCTCACCCATTGTCAACAGTACATAGACAGATAAAGCACAAAGGCTATAGTTTTTAACTAACATATGCAATTATTTAAGGCGCCAATTTATAATTGTAACAAATAGTATTTGAATCAAAACATTCAATCGGGTAAAACACGGGCGTTGCCCGGGTCATTCGGCTAGTATATTCTAAGACTATCTTAAAAGTGGGGGAATTGGACGTAGAGATTGGCTTGCAAGATCCATAAACCTCAATTCCATTGAATATGTCTGGGATCTTCTTGGAAGATGAGTATCAAGTGTCAGTCTCCTACCTAAATCTTAAATGAGCTTAGCACTGCTGTTTTACCAGAGTGGCCACAAATCCTTACAGAATTGACCTACAATATTGTGGACAACATAAGACGACGTTGTGAGTCATGCATAGATGTTAGGGATGATCATATCATTTATTGACAAAGTTTATATATTTTTTCAGTGTGTGTGTTGTGCGTGGGTCTCTTACCTGTAATTATACAAACATGATCATTAAACATACGATTTTGCTTCTTTTTTCTTTTGTATTTATTTATCACTAGGAAATCTGTAACCTATATTCTAATTTAATTCAATGATAATTCTGTAATTTGAAACATTTATAACTTGTGTTTTACCATTGCATATTTCACACAAGAATAAATATAAAACTGATGAAAACTGAACCATCCGTATTTATGTTTTCCATAAGTCAAATATATTTTGTTCCCAGAGGAAGTATGGAATTTAGCCAAACGAGCCTTTTATTATGAATATATTTGCCTAAATGGTTTATCCTAACTGCTCAATTGAAGATTTTCGAGCATTTTGGCATAGCATCATCTACCGGAATTAATATCAACTTAAAGTTTATTCCAAATTATTGGCCAAACTATTTTGTTGGTAAATTAAGAAAGCAAACACACCATGCTCCTTCTCTCAACATCAATCCCTCTTCTCACATATATTATAAGTATTAACATTCTGAAAGTGTTGGACGTTTGTGTTAGTCAATTTGATCTTTATTTTGAAAAATTCAATTCACCGCGGAATGAGATGCTAAAAAACTGCCTTTTGATAAGCCACTGCTGTCTTATCGAATTTTCAGAAAATATGTGTTTAATTGATCGCAATTTACGACTAGGTATATATATTCTAAAATTTGAATATTTTTTCTTTAAATTAAATAATGAATAAAACAATATTTAAGTCTATAAAAAAAATATGTCGAATTTATATTCTGATCATAAAAAAAAACTTGAAACGATGGTTATTGCAATTTCTCTCGCACGCGACATTTGACAATTCACCCTGGATTATCCCAAATAGACAGTTTTGTGGCTTGGATACAATCAAGGAGATGACGGGGACTGTTCATTTTGTAACTTGTTTCATGTTTTCAATGTTTTGATGTTGCTTGTAAACTTGAGAGATTTGAGGTGTCTCGTTTTAAATCTGAAATTTTGAAACTGTTCCTTCTATGTTATGTTTTGAAAGTTTTTTAAAAACAAAATGTTAAAGAGAAGAAAATTATATCGATGCCGCAGACAAAATCTTATTTTACTAATTTATCGGATACCTCATACACCCATCATATATGACTATATTCGTATTTGCCTTTTCTTGATTTATCAAGAAAATGGGTTGGCCAAATATCATGGAACAAGTTAAATATATATAAACGTTTTGTTTATTTTTATTTCAGTAGAGAGCGCTCTGCCATCTAAAATGCTAATGTGAATGGTCAGGATATTACTTTTTTGTTTTTAATATCAAAACACCTGACATTTTTCTTTCTTTTTTTTTTTTTTCATATTTTCACATATGACTCAATGTGAGTTAGAATTTCACTCCAATTAAAACTTTCATTTATTCAAGATATATTTTGAAGAAAATTAATAATTATTTAGTTGTTTCTTCTATGTGGTATTATATGGATATAGCTTTTTAAATGCGGCCATGGAGAAAGCTACTCAGAGTCCCATGGACAAATTAAAGGTGAAATGTTTCGACCTTTAATGAAATTAATCCTGGTATATTCCTAGATTACCAAATATATCAACAAGCATTGACCTACTTGGTACAGATAATGTGACCAAATAGTTTAGAAAATGATTTTGTGGAAAAAATTGAAGGAAGAGAGGAAGACCTTCAATGAGCTGGCTAGAAGGGGTCAAAACGCTACCAAAATGTGATATATGAGCTGCGAGTGATGACCACAAACATATAAAATTTAAGAATATTTATCGATATAGTCACCAAAAGTAGAACTCGAATTCATGGACACTAACAACAAGATTAAGGATAATTCTATAAAGGTTGAATTAAACACTCATGTCATATTTAATGAACCATTTGTTTTTTTGGCCAACTGATACTTCATTTAGCTCGGTTCATATGTCTAGGATAAATCAATCCATCATTGTGTTTCAATATTTTTATCCCTACTCTTCCCTTATTTATATATATCTGAAATATCAGTTTCCGATGGCGAATAAGCTAAAGTGGTGCGCAGTTTTCTACACTCATCATTACATATATTATTTTGTGCAATGTCAAATGTTATCTCTTTGTGCCAATAACGGAAAATGAATGAGATAACAAAAAAAAAACTTACAAGTGTTTAAATAATTTCTGAGAGTAGATTTTATGATAGAAAAGTCTAGTTAGGAGTAAGTAGGGCAGCATTTTTTTTTTAAATAGGCTTGCTTTTCATTTTAGTTTCAAAAGTAAAGTTATGAAAATGGTATCGCCTAATCGTGCAAATAAACGTTGCTACTTGCAGCATCTATCGGAATAAATATTACTAAAACGATTCAATCTAATTCCAGACTACTGGCTAAAAGTATTCAAAAACTAACCAACTTTACTATTATAAAGTGATTCATCTAATATTCGCACTATTGGCCCGCGACAGTGTGGTTGTACTATGGTGATACCTGGATTTGTTCTTCACCCGATTCATCTTTTCTAGGACGATACGTTGAAACTAGATTTTGTGTTCAAATGGAATTGCATTGTCAAATTTGTTTTTGTTGTTTTCAATCACCGTCTTCAGTATTAAAATTATAGAGTGAAATAAAATTGACTTTGATTTTAATATTGATAAATCGCATTTTTGATATCTAAATTTTGATAGAGATGGAGGCCTTGCTAAGGAATACTGGCGGCATAAAGACTTAAGGGAAATACTAGTTTAGATAAATATAAGAGAAAACGCAGTCTTGCTACACCTCTACTAACTGTATTTGGCTGGGTTGTAAATAAATAACCAAAAGTGATAAAAAAAAAAAAAAGGTTGGTAGATAAGCCTTAACATAAGGTCCTATCTCCTATGAAGAGACTACCCACTACTAGGAAGACAACGACCTAGAGCGGCTAAGTTAGAAGAGGTCCAAGTATAGATAGATCTCCACCACTCCAATGTCAAAGAGGGCCCCCAATTGTGACCTTGAAGTTAGAAACGGCGTTTAAATGCTAATAAGTCATACTATTAGGTTAACAACAAGCGGATAGGGAAAGCAAAGAAAAATCTTTTTGTCCCTTAAAAAGAGCGACAAACCATAGCAAAGATCGATCTTCTTGCAGGACTTTATTGAGGAAGCACACTATTCCCAAAACGAAAGATTCACCTGAGGTAATAACGTAAAAAATTCTGGGTTTTAACATAAAACAAAACAAAAATATTACTCTCTAACATACAGGGCTTAAAGCGGCGATCAAACTGGTAGCAGCAGAATTTACAGCCATCCCCCTCGTCGTCGATGGACTTGAGATGGAAACATATGGAGGGATATTGGTTTGAGGCTAAAGCGGCGAGACTTCCGCCACCAGTTGGGATGAGACAATACTAATAAAAATTCAATAAATTTCATTAATATCATTATTATTTATTGTATAGTTGTTTCTCCTGTAGAAGGGCTTTCATGCCCGAAAGCTAGAGATATGAATTAGAATTTTTAAAAAGAAACTTATCCCTGGAAGCTTGATATTTTCACCTTAATATTAATAACAAGAAGAGATGGTTGTTACCTGATGCAGGTGTCCGGGTAGGTAATGCAGTCAGTCTCACACAGGAAGCGCTCCCAGGAGTTGAAACCCATGGGTGGGGTCCGAGCGAGTCCATTGTCCAGCGCGAGGCCGGACCCAGCGAGGGCCAGTAGCAGGACGAGAATCATGGCGTCAGGAGAGGGGTGAAGTGGAACTCAGCGCTTTTATAGGAAATCCTCCTGACGTAACATCACCTCGAGATAAACCAAAAGATCCCCACAGATTATAAAAGACATGAGTATCTTTATTGCCAGTTCTTGAGCAGAAGTTAATCGAGAAGCCACACAAACTAGCAGTAAATTTATATACAAAGAATATTTTTTCATACAAATGATAGGTTTAACCTTGATATCAACTATTTATTTTATATAATTACAAAACCGTTTTTCAACGAAATAAATTCTATCATATAAGTCATATGACCAATGAAATTGAATCAAATATACAAAGATATAATGTCAGTGAAGTAATTCAGATTCTCTAGTTGTCAATCTCTATTTCGTAGTATTTATCGCCAGCCAAATACAACTTTAAACTATTATGCATGATCAAATACCATATTATTATAATGATGCATTAAGACGCCATATGTTATAATAAAATCAAATTATTTTTGCCGCGTATGTTTTTAAAAAGAAACATACGCGTCAAAAATAGTTTGAATTTCTCGAATATTATGTACTTGATTGATTTATAATTGTCTTAATACATTGTACATTGATTGATTGGTAGATAACTTACTGGCTGGATTTTCCTATTTACTTACTGACAAGATTAACTGGTTTGATAGCTTTTTGAGAGGGGTTTCGATTTAAAAAAGAATTAATTTGGTAGCAGTTTTTTAATATCAGTTCTCTAATATTATTCTTTAATAAGCAGTTCTTTAAGATTAAGTTCTCAAAAACGGTTCGCGAAATTTTTCACCCCAATTTTATCGGTCGGAGGGCTAAAATAGAGAAACGCCAAATAACAGTCCATCTCGAACCTACTCTAATATAATCCTTAGTCAGTTTAAATATATATATAAATTGCTGGATACCGTAAATGCAACACCCTTAAAGAACACATGCAAATAACATTAAATTTACAACATGCATTAGCGGAGAGGAGATATGCAAATGTTTAGAATTTCAACGCAGACGCACATCACGCGCGCCTATGGCTCCACTTCAAAGCACTATTTAAGATTTAATGCTTGGAGATTTCGATGATTTCAAGTTCGGCAATTGTGTTTTTCTTGTGTGTTTTTTTTTTTTTTTGAAAAAACGATCAATTATGCCTAGTAGAAAACAGCGATCATCTTTTGATCAAGTACCCTATTTCGACAGAGGAAGGATAGTGGCCTATCGCGATTGTGAATTATCTTTCAGGGAAATCGGTAGTCGTGTTGGACAAAACCAAACAACTGTAATGCGGATAATGCAAATTGTGCGCATCACGAACCGTACCACAGCACATACAGTCTGTAACGCATCATCCAGTGTCTGTGCGTACCATTCGACGCCGTTTACAGCAGAGTGATCTGTCCGCAAGACATCCATTGCTTCGTCTACCTTTGACGAAGAACCACAGACGTCTCCGCCGCCAATGGTGCGATGAAAGAAGGATGCAGACCGCAGAACGGAAATGAAATTGTTTTTACTGACGAGTCACGCTTCTGTCTGTAACACCACGATGGTCTGATTCGAGTCTGGAGACACCGTGGAGAGAGGATGCTGAACAGCTGCGTTATGCACCGCCACACTGGTCCTGCACCGGGTATTATGGTATGGGGCGGTATTGGATTTCACTCTCGCACTCCTTTAGTATGCATTGCCCGTACTTTAAACAGCCAACGCTATATCTCCGAGGTGTTGGAGACAGTTGTTCTTTCTTACCCTCAGGGCTTGCCCACAGCCATATTTCAACAGGCTAATGCGCGACCACACGTGGCACTCATTGTCCAAAGGTTCTTCGTCAATCGCCAGATTGAATTGCTTCCCTGGCCGGCTCGCTCTCCAGATCTTTCGCCGAAGAAAACATGTGGTCCATGGTTGCTCAACGATTGACCCAGGTTACAACCCCAACTGCCACACCAGATCAACTATGGCAACGTGTGGAAGTTGCTTGGTCTGCTGTACCCCAAGAACACATCCAAAGTCTCTTTGAATCAATGCCGAGGCGTGTGGAAGCGGTGATCTCCAACAATGGGGCTACTCTTGCTACTGATTCTGGCAGGAACCACACTTCGCAGAAGTCTATAAATTTAATCATTTGATACTTGGTCAACATGTTATCTACAAAATAAATTTTGTTGTGATATCTCTTGTCTTTCTTGGTGTTGCAATTTGGGTAGCCAGCAGTGTTATATACGTATATATATATATATATAGTGCAGGAAGACACACCTAAGGATAACAAGGCACTGTTAAAAAAACAATTCAAGATTCTTACACAAACAACAAAAAAGAGGCAAGGAGAAACACTTGCTGAGTAACAAAATATCGAAATTATGATATTCTGAGGAAACAGAAATAATAAATATTCTGTTACAACAGCGAGGGGTGGAGGAGGTTTCATGTAAATCCAATATATAAACTCCAACATACCAGTTGTGACAAATTCAGACAAAATCCAACAATCTGTATAACTTGGTTTCAAGGCTATGACCCTCATCAGTACAGAGGCAGCTTTGATTCCGTATCATTCTAATACGTTTTCATGCATTTACATAACCTTTTTTAAAAAATCATCCCTAGTACACGTGGTACAGGCCATGATAATCATTTATATTATGATGCACTAGCGCGCCATCTGTTATGAAAATTCGAAACTATTTTAGACGCGTAAGATTCTTTTTGAAATTAAACAATTTCTACTGCCCTTACTGCAATGGAAAAATTGAATTTCATGATAATCATGATAGGTAGTTAGCGACTGCTTTTACTGTAAGTGCACCACATGTCTACACATGTGAAAAGCAGTTCGACTTATGCACTTATAAATGTGCCAGAGCCCCGTTTGGTTACTTGCACTCGCTGGTGGAATGGACTTTTGCAAGAATCAGTGGCCATTGGAGCTTTTTTTTTTGTTGTTTATTGTTTGAAAAAAAAAAGTGCCTAATGCGGGATCCGATCCCGGTTCGAAGCGGTCGAAAACCAATGGTTTAGACCACCCTTCCACCGACCCCTTATTTTTACATAACCGCATCGTTTCAATGCATTTATTAAGGGGAAAGGTTTCTTTTTGCATCTATATGCGTATATGTACGTATTATTCTTTTACTTTCTTACATTTTCTATTTGAATATGTGTTCTTTATGCATGCTTATCATGGCCTGCGCCATGTGATAATCAACAACAACATTTACATATACGTCCTTTTATATTTCATAGATAACACACTGTGCTATTGTGTCAAGAAGAGCGCACAGTCCTAACTCGGCAATGTAGCCAGACCAGAGTCCGGGTGCTATCCCTGCCTGCATGCTGACAAACGTTTCAAGAGACTGTCCATGCAGAAACATTCAATACTTCTATGCACTCATTATATCGTGTCCCATGTGTAATGTTCCATGAGCTTTAGTCTTAGCTAGCAGCTCAGAACACAGCATCGAACTATTGATTCAAATCATTACAAATAAAATGTTCTTTCTAAATTCACATCTAAATCGTATGTCAAAACACTGTTTCAAATTTTAGAGGAGATCCCTAGGTTCCCTAAACACCCCTAAGCTGTCTTCTTTAGTAAATGTGCAAGGTAAATGAAAAAACTAATCCAATACAAGAGTAGAGCGGTCTGGAGATTAATTTGGCGAAACCGCTGAGAGGGTTCACCACTGATGAGCCAAGCTCTCTCATTCAATAACTTTTATCATTGGAATAAGGTTTGTAGAAATATTTCATAATTTATATTAAAAAGCACATTGCGAAAAAAATGAAGCTTTCAAATTTTAATTATAGATGACATTTGAATTTATAAGGTAATCCTATTATTCTTATAGTTCCTAATCTCCGAATTGTTTTTCACTTTATTTATAATTCTGGTTGAAGTAAATGCTTCTGGTTTTCTTTGGTCACGCAGCTCCAACAATCAGTAAGCTCTTAGCCGGGCTAACATCATCCTATTGTTACAAGAGAAGGAATCGCCAAACATCATCTTGAAGAAGGAATCAAAGTTTACGGCGACGAGTTTCTTTACTTGTGCAGTATAATCGGCAAGCTTTCGGACTATGACGTCCTTCAACAGGCTACTCAATTAGTATAGTAGCCTGTTGAAGAAGGTCATAGTCCGAAAGCTTGCCGATTATACTGCACAAATAAAGAAACTCGTCGCCTTAAACTTTGATTCCTTCTTTGAGACCATCCTATTGTACCTGGTCCGTTCATGCCGGTTGAAGTTGGTCTTAGTTCTTCTGGAGGAGTGAAATAGGACTTCCCAGGACTTGGTAGTGCTCTTAGGGACTGAACCCCCATTATAAATTATGTGGTAACGCGCCAAGAGGTAAATATATCCTGCATGTTACGGAATACAGAATAAAAAATGTATTATCTTAAATATGTATCTTTGAAATTCAAAATAATATTTGATAATAATTATGAAGAGAAATAAAATACATCTCTCTAAACTTGAATAGGACGTGCTAAACATATTTGTTGACACCAAACATTTTGCTTTTTTTTTTTATTATTCAAGGATATATACTATAAGGATATCTGGACATAAAGAGGGGCACTTCTCTCACTTTTAGTAAATTCCTTAAAACAAATTGTTCCATGAAAATAGTCACCATTGGATAGTGGGCTACTTAGACCGAAGTCTGTACGCCTGGGAAATAGTACACAAGTGAAATTATGCTGGAATCAGACGGATAAATAAAGAAAAAGGTATCTCCTGATCGTGCAACAAAAAGTTGCTGATGGCTTGCGCCATCTGTTGGAATAAATATCAACTACTCGTTGATTTATCAAGAAAGAGTATTTGCCTAATTCTGGAATAATTAAAAATAAACGATTAATTTATATTCATTTAGATGGTTAATTATTGTGAAATCCTATGCGAAACATATTTGATATAAACATATCATACCAACTTTATATTTGCAAACACATTTAACTGTCGGTCAGTTGTTTTAACATATACATTTTTTACTTGTAAAAAATATATAGTGCTATTTTCTTATATAATTTAAAAAGCGAGCGATTGTTACGTAGAAATATTTCAAAATAATTTTTAAAATACTTTTTAAAAACCTCACATACACATCTCAAAGATATATTTTTATAATTTACACATATAATATTTAAATAATTTATTATTTTATCTGTTACATATTAAACATATGGGGAAGGTAAGGAGCACGCCTTTGCGTCATTATATCATTCTAACTGATCAGGAACATGTGTTTTACATCTGCGGCAACTCTTGGCAACTCTGCTTCTTTTTTACCAACATCTACTACCTATATACGAAGTTGATTAAAATGGTTATGTATAACACTTTCAAAACATAAATTGGCGTTTTAACGAGCTCTGTTTTGAATTTAAAACTCTGATTGAAAAAAAGCAAAAGACGTCGTACTTACTTTGTGAAAAGGAAGTTATACACGGTCGTCTGCCCTTAAACACTTGTTTACAATATTTGGGGTGGAAGAGGAAAAAGGAAAAAAACGATTTATCTTTTGAAATGGATTTGAAATGCGTGAAGGGGAATAGCGCGACACAAGGTTGGGATGAAAGAGGGCTATTTTTGGCGGGAAATCTTTTATCATTGTTTATGTTTTAACTTGAATCATGAAAATTTCTCTTATAGCACTGTAAAAAGATTATAAAAACGAAGAGAAAATTATTTATTTTTACTATACATGGGCTACGAGCTTTCGGGCAGCCTCGCCCTTCTACAGGTAAAGATACATGGTGGCAAAAGGCTTTATATAAGATTCCATTTTTAAAATATATTTACATATAAGAAGAATATAGGACGGTTAAAATATAATATAAGATAAGAAATATTTTGCAAATCTAAAACTATTGAATATGATATTTACAAATATGCTAATCATGTAATGTCATATGACAATCAATTGGCAAATTAGCAGATGGTTATACTATGAAAATATACAATGAAACCGGACAACGAATGTTCAACCCGCCATCAGCGGCCACATTGGTTTAATGGTTATTTAGGTTATTACATATGTCTTGGTATTGTGTAGGCAAATCTATGTGTCGGTTAAAGCTGTTTGTTGATATGGATAATATGGCCTCTATGATCAGTCTTTGGTATTTATTGGAGATGTTATTGTATATGGTGGTGGGAGAAGTTAGATTGAATGAATGGCCGGTGGTGTTAATATGATTGAAGATAAGCGACCTGTTGTCTCTGTTGGTAATGCATCTACCGTGTTCGGTCATCCTGATGGCCACGGACCTACCAGTCTCGCCTATGTAAGATGCACTGCAATCGTTACATGAGACTGAGTAGACCGAGCCACCAGAGGACCGAGCAACGGTAGATCTAGGTAATCTGGTGATAGGGTGTCTGAGGATGGCGCCGATGCTATTGCTATTAGTAAAGTGGGTGTTAATTCCGTGGGTTCTGAGGATGCGGGAGATGGCGACTGATTGGGTGGAAAAGGGAAGTATACAACTGTTTCTGGTGATTGCAGGGGGTCTAACGGAAGAAGGGTCAAATTTATACTTATGTATGAAATGGGGGGGGGTATTGGGACCGGGCCAACTGTTTAATGATTAGGGAAAACTCAATGGTTCTAAACAGTGGAAGGGAGCAGTGGGTGAACAATCTCTTGGTAAGAGTACGGACAGTATTTATTTTATGCGATAGGGGACATGAAGATTTGTAGTCTGTATAAAATGTGGGATTGTTAACCTTGTGGTATACGGTGGTGTGGTAATGAGAGGCAGTACGGATGACCAGTATATCAAGATACGGCAATACGGACCTGTTTTCCAATTCTAGGGTGAAAGAGATCTCGGGATGATAGGAGTTTAGAGAGTTTAAGATATTGATTTCTTGTCCGGTATCACATATGCAGAAGATATCATCAATATATCTCCGCCACATGTGAATGCCCGGTGCAATTTGCTGTTGGACCCAGTGGTCTATGTTGGCCATGACTATTTCTGCAAGTGGGGAGGATAGTGGGCTGCCCATGGGCGAGCCTCTGATTTGTTTGAACAACTGGTTGTTAAATGTGAAAGTAGTAAAGTCCAAACACAGTGAGGACAGTGCGACTATGGACTCTGCGGTACGGTGATCTACCTGGTGTCTTATGATGTGGTTGCCATGTATCTTTCCCTCCCCCACCAGCTTATCATTAGGCACTTGACTAGTTTCTTACAGGATAACCAGGTAGATCACCGTACCGCAGAGTCCATAGTCGCACTGTCCTCACTGTGTTTGGACTTTACTACTTTCACATTTAACAACCAGTTGTTCAAACAAATCAGAGGCTCGCCCATGGGCAGCCCACTATCCTCCCCACTTGCAGAAATAGTCATGGCCAACATAGACCACTGGGTCCAACAGCAAATTGCACCGGGCATTCACATGTGGCGGAGATATATTGATGATATCTTCTGCATATGTGATACCGGACAAGAAATCAATATCTTAAACTCTCTAAACTCCTATCATCCCGAGATCTCTTTCACCCTAGAATTGGAAAACAGGTCCGTATTGCCGTATCTTGATATACTGGTCATCCGTACTGCCTCTCATTACCACACCACCGTATACCACAAGGTTAACAATCCCACATTTTATACAGACTACAAATCTTCATGTCCCCTATCGCATAAAATAAATACTGTCCGTACTCTTACCAAGAGATTGTTCACCCACTGCTCCCTTCCACTGTTTAGAACCATTGAGTTTTCCCTAATCATTAAACAGTTGGCCCGGTCCCAATACCCCCCCCATTTCATACATAAGTATAAATTTGACCCTTCTTCCGTTAGACCCCCTGCAATCACCAGAAACAGTTGTATACTTCCCTTTTCCACCCAATCAGTCGCCATCTCCCGCATCCTCAGAACCCACGGAATTAACACCCACTTTACTAATAGCAATAGCATCGGCGCCATCCTCAGACACCCTATCACCAGATTACCTAGATCTACCGTTGCTCGGTCCTCTGGTGGCTCGGTCTACTCAGTCTCATGTAACGATTGCAGTGCATCTTACATAGGCGAGACTGGTAGGTCCGTGGCCATCAGGATGACCGAACACGGTAGATGCATTACCAACAGAGACAACAGGTCGCTTATCTTCAATCATATTAACACCACCGGCCATTCATTCAATCTAACTTCTCCCACCACCATATACAATAACATCTCCAATAAATACCAAAGACTGATCATAGAGGCCATATTATCCATATCAACAAACAGCTTTAACCGACACATAGATTTGCCTACACAATACCAAGACATATGTAATAACCTAAATAACCATTAAACCAATGTGGCCGCTGATGGCGGGTTGAACATTCGTTGTCCGGTTTCATTGTATATTTTCATAGTATAACCATCTGCTAATTTGCCAATTGATTGTCATATGACATTACATGATTAGCATATTTGTAAATATCATATTCAATAGTTTTAGATTTGCAAAATATTTCTTATCTTATATTATATTTTAACCGTCCTATATTCTTCTTATATGTAAATATATTTTAAAAATGGAATCTTATATAAAGCCTTTTGCCACCATGTATCTTTACCTGTAGAAGGGCGAGGCTGCCCGAAAGCTCGTAGCCCATGTATAGTAAAAATAAATAATTTTCTCTTCGTTTTTATAATCTTTTTATTGTTTATGTTTGCCTTTTTTTTTTTTTTTGCAACAAATGCTATCAAGTGTTAATAATCTAAACTCACTATTTTTGTTCACAACTCTATGATTTTTTTAATATGTAAATATTTTTGTAATATGTTAATTATCTTTGTTAGTTTTAAAAACTATAATTAAAATATATTTAAATAAATTATTTCACTAAATATAAATTATATAATCGGAATTGACACCGTAGATTTAGGCTATATAAAATATACCAAAAGATAAATTGAAATATACATTTTGACACTTATTTTCTATTTAAATTTGCAAATAAAAGAATACGCGTTTTTATTTAATAACGGAGTAGACCAGACGATACCTCATATGATTTTTTTCTTCTTTTTTTTTACTTTTTATGACGTATTGAACGTTCGTGACGTCACTGATATCCATTTTAGTATATTCCTTTTGATTTTTAATATGGACATTTTGAATTTTAATACACACATTTTTTTAAATACACATATATATAGGTTTCTACTCTTTCAAGACAACATTTTACACAAAAGTTAACAAAACCAAATCTAAATTATTGAAATGTTTGCCACGTTTTGGTAACAAAACGTTCTTAACGTTAAGCGTAACGCGTCCCAAACATTCAAATAATTTTGATTCGGCCATTTAACCTTATTTTTCTAATCTATAATCCAAATTGTACCTTGACAGTATTTAGCGCATTAATAAAAGCCTTTTACATTTTAATGACCTCATTTTACACTTTAATAGCAACGTTTGCCTGCAACCTGCAACCCCAAAACACATTATTGACTGTATTTACTCATTCCCAGCATACACCATCAAAAGTCTCAAGCTCTACAAGCTTGATACCCTAATATGATTGAATGGAGATAAGAAAGAATAGAAGAAGAGATATCAACGTTTTAATTTTTTTACCGATAATTTCGATTTCATTTAAAAATTTAAGAATTGACTATTAATATATATATATATATACACTCATGGACAAAACTAAAGCAAGTGGAAAGTCTTTGATATCGACGGGCTTATGTTTTTTTACAGGAGACAGAGGCAATTTTGTTCACACTTGGTTATCTCGTGTCTTCAAATAGGTCACTGTGTATCAGATATCTTTCAGAGTTATTGTTTTAATCCCGATATACAAGGTTGGGTTAATAAGTAATGCACAATCACCCCTAGCAAAATATATAAATAATTTATTTTCATAACATGTTTTCTGGTAAATAAAAAACTCTGATTTTCATATCTGCAATCTTTTTTTTTTTTTTTTCAGATATGGAGCCTAATGTGAGCACAATATTCCGACAACGGTCGGTGACCGAGTTCCTCTTTAAGTCCGGTGACATTTCAGCCACAACAATTCACTCAAAACTTCAGCCAGTATATGGAAACGAAACATTGGATAGAAGCACTATACATAGATGTGTTCAGCGCTTCCAGAAAGGTGATTTTGATCTTCATGACAAAGAGAGGCCAGGTAAACCTTCAACTGCCACAACAGACCAAAATTTGGCTCTTGTTGAAGAAATTGTCGAAAATAGCTGGACAATAACGACATATTAATTGATGAAAAAGCTTTCAATCTCTGAAGGAAGTGTTCTTAAACTACTTTCAGATCTTGACTATCGAAAATTGTACCAAAAATGGGTGCCAAAGCTTCTAACACGAGAAATGATGCAATCTCGGAAAGAAATTTGTTTAGACCTCATCGAATCTTACGCAGGACTAGCTTTTGAGGCCTTTAAAGGAGTCATAACGTGTGATGAGACTTGGGTTTATCATTATGACACTTCTTCAAAGCGTAAATCAATGCAATGGACCCATAAAATATCTCCAGTCAAGAAAAAACCAAGGCTTTTCCTTTCCAAAGACAAAATCATGATCACGGTCTTTTGGGACCAAGATGGGCTCATATTCATGGACATGCTTGAAAAAAATACTTCTATCAACAAGAATAGATATTGTAAATCATTTAAAAAAGCTAAAAGGAGCCATTTTAATAAAAAGGCCAGGCCTAAAATACTGTAAAATTAAATTTCATCAGGACAATGTAAGACCTCACACCGCGCAACGGACATTGGTTCAATTTTCCAGATATGGGTGGAATTTGATGCCTCACCCAGCTTTCAGTCCTGACTGGCTCCTTCCGACTTCTATTTTTTGGTAAATTGAATAATGGGAGGGTCTGGCTCATTAGTTGTGAACCCTCCCTGCGGTTTCGCCAGTTTAATCTACCATACTGCTCTATTATTCTAAAGAGACAAGGGTCGCTTTCCCCGTCAAAATAGACGTCAAAACCAGACGCCATCTATTGACCGTCGCCGAAAACTAGCGGCCTCGGGTCGGTGACAAAGCCACAACACCAGCTTTGGCAAACTGAAAAGCGTCCACCTAGAGACCATGGTTTCGGACTAATGGCCCTCGTCAGCCTAGGACGGACTTTATTCCATGAGATCCACACGGGATCTAATGGAATCTTGACAATCTGCCAAAGAGGTTCTTAGCTGGCAAAGTGGCTGGGCCAAATCTATGGCTATTGTATTATTGTATTTTTATGTTTTGCTTTCATACTGATACGGAAGATCAACTCTCTTGGAAATTGTATTCTATTAAAACTGTGGATATAAGTTTTCGATATAAGAATACAAATACTTATAAATTTATCATGGATGGTGTATAGTTGGAAAAGTGGCGTAGCTAACTCTATAACCAACATATATATGGTCATTTTGACGTGAAGATATTGATCTAAAAATAAAGGCTTCTTCTTGATTATAGTCTTAGAGAGTTCAACCATCTTGGAGGTGACAGTAAATTGCCGTCAGCATCGACCTGTGAATTGAGATATTTTAAAATTATAAATGTCTTATCCCTGTAGTGTTTGATTTTTGCATAAATCCAAGCTCATCAATAAATACAAGGAACCAACCAGGGAGCTGGTACCTTATAATAACAGAAGACGAAATGTTTCTATATGTGTAAGCATGTGGTGGAAACTAGATCAAAGAAGACGAAACCAAGAGATATAAACTTTTTATTCATACACACAATAGATGTAAATCTTGAGTAAAATTAATCAGGCCTCCAGGGAAAGTGTCTTTTCAAGACATTTTTATTCTCTAGCTTTCGGGCACGGACGCCCTTCTACAGGAGAAAACTTGATATAATCCTGTAGAAGAGCGTCCGTGCCCGAAAGCTAGAGAATAAAAATGTTTTGAAAATACACTTTTCCTTGGAGGCTTGATATATTTTACTCAATGTTGATACAATATATTATTTTGTGAGATGTAAATTAATAAAATGCAACATATTTCTGGAGATAAGTTTTTATTTTAATTTTAATATTGTATTCTCAAGTTTTCGGGCATTTCCGCCTTACTACGGGAGTACAAAATGGACAACAATGAATGCCGTTGTACATTGTTCATTTGTACTCTTATAGAAGGGCGTAAATGCCTGAAAGCTTGAGAATGCAATAATAAAAGAAAAGACACTCATATCTTCAGAAACCTGTTGCAATATTTTACTTATAAAACTACATATTATATTATTTTCAATGTTGAATCGATAATATTAATAGATAAGTCTACGTCAAAAGATTGATTATAAAACAAGTCCTCATATGTTATAATGGCAAAGGTAGTTGAAAGCAAACCCCATACATTAGCTTTTCACAAATTCCTGAAAACAGCACACACGATAGGCGCAATAGAGATGATGAATTCAACTTGAAGATAGGTGGATCATATTCGACACTTTCTGTATATAACTGCTATATTACCCTGCTGGTTTACCCATCTGGGAGAATCCTGTATGGGACGATTGTCATTAATAAAGACTTTTGTTATTTTTGTTATATTAATAGCTTATATTTAAGGTTTGGAAGTTGCGGAGTAAGGGGAATATGGGGTAGGAATGGGGTGCCGCAAGGATTCTCGTCCTCAGGATGGCCCTGGTTATACTTACAGTATATGTATTCGCAAATTGCTACCCACAATGATTATCATGAAATGTACCATGTTTACTTGGGTTAAGTAACAACAAATATATTTTTGATTGATTGATCCTTTGTTTTGCAAGTCTTTGATTTGAACATCGCAGAAAGCTCACTGAGCATGCGCCGATCGAAACTTGGCTGGCAGATACTTGTGGGATATGGGTCAGCTGGCCTTAACTTTCCTGGCAGTTATTCCTGTAAGTATGAAATCCTTGTTTGAAATGTTACATGTTTTGAATACCGTGTTCTCTACAGCGCTATCTAATAGAATAGAAACAGTATATGCCATAGAGATATACAAAAAAGCCTAAAATAGAAACTATAAAACAATTCCCTGCTTCCTTAAACAAGAAAGTGAAATATATTGGGAAAGGCACCTTAATAAATTTCTCATTGAGGTAAAACAGTAAGAATTTTAAGACAACGATAATCTCCTTATTCGCTATAGAACAAGAAACACAAGTTGGGGAGATGAGCTTCTTTTATAAGAAGACGGTCGTACAAGGATTCGTGTCATTCTGTACCCGTAGAAGGGCATCTTTCCCGAAATCTTGTACGATCGTCTTCTTATAAAAAAGGCTCTTCTCCCCGACTTGTGTTTCTTCTACTATAGAAAGATTTTTTTTAAAGTATCGTTCTGAATATTTGTGTTCTCAAACACACACATACACACAAACTACACACACACAGAAGAACAAATTGTATTCATTTTAGCGATATTTTGACGATGTAGAAATGATTGTCAACACAAGCTTTATACAAGTAACTATACACTCATGAGCAAAACTTAAGGAGGTTGTACCTTTTAGCATGTATTCGGGATTCACACAACAACTCTGAAAAATATTTGATACACAATGACCTGTATTGAAGAAACACGAGATAACCAAGTGTGAATAAAATTTCCCCTTTCTTAAAAATATTATGACATAATATTAGACGACCGGCGATATCAAAGACTCTCTACTTCCTTAAGTTTTGTCTATGAGTGTATATTATTATTTTATAAATACCTAAACATAACACTTTTAGGCTAAAGAAGGAAAGCAATCTTGATATAATGAGACACACCTCTCTTCCGTCAAGGTAGGCGATAAAAACTATATCTCTTTTTTTTTTTTTGCGTCCATTGCATAAGAGAGGTGTGCTTTATATTTTAAAGAATGATCTTTCTACCTGGCAAAATACAAATCTAAATATCATCCATAAAACTCTCACAGCCACTTTGTCAGCTGAACATCTCTTTGGTTACATTTCTCTAAAACAATCCCTTGTATCAATATTAAGGTGAAAATATCAAGCCCTAGGGATAAGTTTACACAAAGCATAACGTGCCAACTCTATATATAAAATGAAAGGATTTAAAACACGAATGTTTATTTTATACACAATACATATATTATGAAGAGATCAATCTATA
The DNA here is from genome assembly GCA_030710605.1 of Cordylochernes scorpioides. Lineage (NCBI taxonomy): Eukaryota > Metazoa > Arthropoda > Arachnida > Pseudoscorpiones > Chernetidae > Cordylochernes > Cordylochernes scorpioides. The sequence goes on along the minus strand of CP092866.1, from coordinate 87,370,862 downwards.
TAATGAGTCCAAGGCAACACGGATTTACTAAACATAAATCAACGAACAGTGCAATGGAAGATATAATGGAAACCATACTGAAACACAGGCAAGGAGAACTGACTTCTGAACAGTCGACTTCTGAAATAACCTCATCAGCTCAAAACATCCGTCCCCAAACAATAATTTCCCAACCTATTTTTCCTCGCTGTCCTCACACAGCGACTAATTTCGAACTATTTAAACCTACACTCATGAACAAAACTTATAAGGAAGTGGAAAGTCTTTGATGTCGCCGGTCGTCTGTTTTTTTTAAGAGACAGAGGCAATTTTGATTTTGTTCACACTTGGTTTTCTCGTGTGTTTTCAAAAAAGGTTACGGTGTATTAAATACATTTCAGAGTTATTGTCTGAATCCCGATATTCATGCTAAAAGGTGCAACTTCCTTTAGTTTTGTCTATATTTCAATAGATGGCAAGTTATCAGCAACTTTTTGTTTATAGGTGTATATTTGATAGGATTTACTTTTTTTTGTCTCATTTATATTTTAAATAACTTTTTAACTATAGGTTGTGAAAAGGCAAGACACGAAAGCTCTCAATATAATTTAATTTTCAATTAATATATATAGTCACGACCGTCTGTCGTGGCCTCTGTCACGGATAATATACAGTTATCATCGTCATGCGTTCTTAATTCTGTCACCGTTTGCTTTTGGTTCAGTGGTAGAATGCTCGCCTGCCACGCGGGCGCCCCGGGTTCGATTCCCGGCCGATGCATTTTTTTTTTACAATTTTTAAACTCATTTATATATTATACAAGAATGACATCCACGGCGCCAATTTATAATTGTAACGAATAGTATTTGAATAAAAGCATTTAATCGGGTAAACCCCGGGCGTTGCCCGGGTCATTCGGCTAGTATCTACTTATATAATTGCCTTATTCTGTCTGTATTTCTGAAGCTCACGGATAGAATGCGCGCCCATTGGCTGCCGGCGAACACGTGTCCTCCCTGCCCCCCTCTAGACAACCCTGTTATCAGCAGTGTGTTACATCCACCTGTCTATACAGGTCACCCTGTCTATAGCGGTCACTCTAGACACCCCTGTTATCAGCTGTGTGATACATCCACCTGTCTATACAGACCACCCTGTATATAGCGGCCATTCTAGATAACCCTGTTATCAGCTGTGTGATACATACACCTGTCTATACAGACCACCCTGTATATAGCGGCCATTCTAGACAACCCTGTTATCAGCTGTGCGATACATCCACCTGTCTTTACACACCACCCTGTCTATAGCGGCCACTCTAGACAACCCTGTTATCAGCTGTGTGATACATCCACCTGTCTATACAGACCACCCTGTCTATAGCGGTCACTCTAGGCAACCCTGTTATCAGCTGTGTGATACATCCACCTGTCCATACAGACCACCCTGTCTATAGCGGTTACTCTAGGCAACCCTGTTATCATCAGTGTGTTACAATCACCTGTCTATACAGACCACCCTGTCTATAGCGGTCACTTCAGGCAACCCTGTTATCAGCAGTGTATACATACACCTGTCTATACTGACCACCCTGTCTATAGCGGCCACCCTAGACAACCCTGTTATCGGCTGTGTGATACATACACCTGTCTATAGCGGCCACTCTAGACAACCCTGTTATCAGCAGTGTGTTACATCCACCTGTCTATACAGACCACCCTGTCTATAGCGACCACTCTAGACAACCCTGTTATCAGCTGTGTGATACATCCACCTGTCTATACAGACCACCCTGTTATCATCAGTGTGATACATCCACCTGTCTATACAGACCACCCTGTCTATAGCGGCCACTTCAGGCAACCCTGTTATCAGCGGTGTGATACATACACCTGTCTATACAGACCACCCTGTCTATAGCGGTCACTTTAGGCAACCCTGTTATCATCAGTGTGTTACAATCACCTTTCTATACAGACCACCCTGTCTATAGCGGTCACTTCAGGCAACCCTGTTATCAGCAGTGTATACATACACCTGTCTATACTGACCACCCTGTCTATAGCGGCTACCCTAGACAACCCTGTTATCGGCTGTGTGATACATACACCTGTCTATAGCGGCCACTCTAGACAACCCTGTTAACAGCAGTGTGTTACATCCACCTGTCTATACAGACCACCCTGTCTATAGCGACCACTCTAGACAACCCTGTTATCAGCTGTGTGATACATCAACCTGTCTATACAGACCACCCTGTTATCATCAGTGTGATACATCCACCTGTCTATACAGACCACCCTGTCTATAGCGGTCACTTCAGGCAACCCTGTTATCAGCGGTGTGATACATACACCTGTCTATACAGACCACCCTGTCTATAGCGGTCACTTTAGGCAACCCTGTTATCATCAGTGTGTTACAATCACCTTTCTATACAGACCACCCTGTCTATAGCGGTCACTTCAGGCAACCCTGTTATCAGCGGTGTGATACATACACCTGTCTATACAGACCACCCTGTCTATAGCGGCCACCCTAGACAACCCTGTTATCGGCTGTGTGATACATACACCTGTCTATAGCGGCCACTCTAGACAACCCTGTTATCAGCTGTGTGATACATCCACCTGTCTATACAGACCACCCTGTCTATAGCGGTCACTTTAGGCAACCTAGTTATCATCAGTGTGTTACAATCACCTTTCTATACAGACCACCCTTTCTATAGCGGTCACTTCAGGCAACCCTGTTATCAGCAGTGTGATACATACACCTGTCTATACAGACTACCCTGTCTATAGCGGCCACCCTAGACAACCCTGTTATCGGCTGTGTGATACATACACCTGTCTATACAGACCACCCTGTCTATAGCGACCACCCAAGACAACGTTTTTAAAATATATTCTCACTCGGGTAAACCCCGGGCGTTGCCCGGGCCATTCGTCTAGTATATATATATATGTATTTAAAAAACCGTTAGTAAGTCATGTATATAATTTTGATTACTATATTTATCATGAATTTCCGACGTTTTTCTAGCTTATATGATACAGCAAAATCCTACCAACGATGCAGATCGACTCTATGTTAATAGATCAGTGACTCCCTTGACCTGGTTCTACTAGATTAGCTTTTTTTTTTTTTAATATTAGTTCTCCTTTTTATCAAGATAAATATGACGCCAATATTTTAAAAGATATGCGTGTTTATTAACGCCCTCATATACTCTCTTCAGAAAATATAATTTATTTTTAAAATATATACATTACAAAGTTTACTCCAAAAAAAGGCAGAAATTTTATATTTATAAAACATTCATTCATAGACAAAACTAAAGGAAGTTGTACCTTTTAGCATGCATATCGGAATTCAAACAATAACTCTAAAATATATTTGATACACAGTTATTGAAGACACACGAGATAACCAAGTGTGAACAAAACCTCTGTCTCCTTTAAAAAAAAAACAGACGACTGACGACATCAAAGACTTTCCATTTCTTTAAATTTTGTCCATGAATGTACTTCCTATAAAAGCGGGAAATATTCATATATTGATTTTTTTTTAGAAAACAACAAATAAATTTTGAACACCATGCGAATTTTTTAAACAGAAAAAAAAAAAAAACATACTTTTTTTTTTTAATTGACACTTTCTTTTAAATTGATAATTTCAAAAAAAGATTTAATGTCGATATTTTCTGCATAAGCGTAATTTCCACTGAATTAACAATCCAAAGGAATAAAAATCATTAAAAGGTCGATTTTTCAAAATCCAAAATGATATATGATTATATGATAAATCGAAAGTGAAATAATACAAATTTGAAAAATGTTCGTTTCCCCTCCTCCCAATCCATCACGTAGTTCATTAATCAAAGTGTAGAATGATCATTTGCAAACCAATGAGAATGTGACGTATAATACATACTTTTTATTAGAAAGGAAATTTTTCATATTTGCACATTGCAATCGATTTGCATATTCCTCCGTTAAATATTGATTATTTTGCCAAACCTTTCTGTGTAACTCATCCATTTATATTTTCATTAGTTAAAACCTGGTGTGTTTAGCTTACGATTGGAATTTCTAATGGTAAGTCTGTCCCACCATTATTTATTCTCCACAGGTGTTTTGTAAATGAAATATATATTATATAATCTAAAATGCAAATGTTTTTTTGAAACATGTTATTTATTTTCTTATCATTGACTCATATTTTATTTTTTTGACCATAGATTTAGATTATAGCACTTTTGAAAATTGTTGTAAATATGTATAGTTAAACCTACCTAATTTTTAATTCACTAATATAGGATTTTAATATATAAATTCTATATAATTGTGATAATATATGGTTAACGAGGAACGGAATAAGATCTTAAAGAACATTATCCAAGTCTACATGAACCCAGTTCAGCTATCAGAATAATGTCCGAGAAAAATATATAGCGATAGAATTGTTTAAATTTCATAAAGCGTTAGAGAACAAGGTAATCTCTAAGAACTGAAATTACAGAACAATTACCTTCCATAGTTAATTTGTATAGTTATGTTGAATACTTTGATTTCCTTTTCATTTTCACTTCTTTCCTTTGTTTGTGTTTTTTTTTCCCCTTTTCTCCATGAAAATGATGTATGGCGAGTCTTTACAGGACGGAAATGTCCTAATAAAGCTGTTGTTTTTGTTTTTGTTGTATAATTGTGATAAATATTTAATGTATAATTATTTTCAAGTAATTGAAAATAAAAACTACTTGATATGTAAATAACCATTTTTCCTTTTTCACGACTGCACCTCCAATTCTTTATCATTCCAACAATCAAAACATTATAATCATAACATATATATACACTCATATGGACAAAACTTAAGGAAGTTGTATATTTTAACATGTAGATCGGGACTCTGAAAGATATTTGATACGCAATGACCTTTATTGAAGACACACGAGATATAACCAAGTATGAACCAAATTGCCTTTGTCTTCTTAAAAACAATAATAACTTAACAACTGGCGACATCAAAAACTTTTCACTCCCTTTAATTTTGTCCATGAATACATATGAATGATATATTAAAACATTCTACGCCTTATATACTCTATCTATTCTATATATTTTTATTTTTTTTTCCTAACACACACAATTTTAGCTGATTTCTTCATTTTATGTAGTTACTACTTTCTTATTTTGTGATTGTTTGTTAAAGCATATAAGAATCAGGATTGGTTATAGAGTCATGTACTTGAAAGAAGAAAGTTAGAAACAATGAAATTCGTATTTTTATGCTCTCTAATATTTATCAATTATACTATGATGCATTAGCACGCCATCTGTTATGAAAATTCGAAACTATTATCGACGAGTATTGCAGTAAGGGCAGTAGAAATTGCTTAATTTTTAAAAGAATCATACGCGTCCATAATATATATAGTTTAGAATTTTCATTATCAATAAAAAAAAAACTAGACAGTAAAATACCCCATTAGTGACCGTTACTGATTAAAAATGTATTTTAATGAGTGAATAACTGATTGTATCCTTATCTCTTCATAATTCAAAATACGTATCAACAATTGACCATTTTAAGCATAAAATACTATTTTAACTTAATAAAGAAAGAAAGCATCTCCTGATCGTGCAACTGAATCCAAGTACAAATTCACTTTTGTACTATTTTGTGTTTTTACATTTGAAATTATTTTAAGAATCTTTAATAAAAATACTTTTTGTATTAAAATAATAGTACTAAAGCAGGGTCCTTATTTATTAAAGGTATTATTGTCCTTTAGGAAACAATTTCAATAGTCTCTGGTATGGTGAGGCGTTAGTCTCTATTGAGGACATTGTTTTAAAGGCCGGAACTCTAAATAAATAGTCGCTAATCTGGAATGGCCGTTAAAGAGGCTTGGTTACGAAGAAACATTTTATCCTATCAATGGAATTGAGGTTCAGGTGGAAAATTCTCTATACACGGTTTTATTTATAAATACTTCTGAATTATATGATAAAAAGCATGATCCCATTTTTTGTTGACGTTGACTAGTAGATTATAATCTACTAGTCAACGTCAACAAAAAATGGGATCATGCTTTTTATCATATCATGTTATGAATCACCACAGAAATTAATTGATAATTATCAATTAATTTCTGTGGTGGTTCATAACCCCATTTCAATAAAATTGGACCAACTGCGTATTTTTAATTGAGTGCTTCTGAAGTTATTATTTGGACAGTTTCTCTCTGACCGCGAGGGGAATTCTGGGAAATATAATTAAATTGGTGAGCAGACGAGACTTCTAATTAAAGTCAGACGATTGTTTAGCTCTAAATTATTAATCTTCACGCCACCTTCTGAATTATTGATAAAACCTTCATTAGAGATGTATAGACTTTTATATATAAAGAATATTGTTTTGAAGACACAAATGTGTGGGAAATGGAGATTTCAAATCTCTTAGAAATATTCTTACTGAGTTCGTGTTTTTCTTTCACTCTTAATAGGAAACTTAATACTGTGATAATGATAACACATTTCCCATTAATATTTTATGTTTATCTTTGAATCTCTCGTTAAGATAAAGTCTCAATCAGAAAAAAAACATAATTCTTATATAGTTAATTACAAAGAACAAATAGGATAAAAAGCTTTTGAAGAATATTTATTCTTATATCTCGATTTCAGAAGAGATTTGTGTATTTGTAGTAATAAAGGGTTTTAATACCCAAATATGAAGACAGAATAAAATTATTCAGGAATGCATTCAAGCTTAAGGAATCAAGGATTTACATAAATAAAGATTACACCTTAAAAGTTAGAGAACAACGTCGATTGTTGATTAATAAAAGAAAAGAACTCTTGGCTAAAGGAATCTCCTCTAAAATTCGAGATAGCAAGTTGATTGTTGGAAGTATTGTTTACCAAGTGATAAACGATAAGATAATGAGTTCAGAAGGAACTGAGACATAGCAAACACACAGGAATGAACTGGAAGGATCACATGATATCTCTTTTTACAGGCAAGAAAATATCATCATCAACCACATATAGCTAATAGGAATGGAAAACTAAACTACTTGATCGAACAACTATTAAAACTTGGTCACATTTATGTAAAAATTATGTATTGGTATATCAATGGTTTCTTTAGAATAAATTCCGTTTTCCCTTTCATTAATTATTTAAGTCAGTTCTGAAATATTTGCTAAAACGGAAACTCAGTGCCAATTTGTTCTAAAACTCGAGATTGAGGATCTTCAGGTTTACCAATCACTTGCTAGAAAAACCTTGGGTCAGGGAAGAAGCTCTGAAGGCATCATTGTAGGTATTAATAACAAAAATAACCAAACTTAGATTCATTGCTGACTTGTATAACCTTTACGTATCTACCCCCAAACGAACTCCAACTAGAGAATATATATACTACGATCAAGATACACAATGGACTGGAGATAATTTTATATGGTGAACTAAACATTCGCACCAACCACCTTGGAGACTTTCTTAACCTGCTGGATATCCTAACTTTATTGTCGCGTAATCTTTCCTCAAGAGATATAATAACATCTGCCCATGTTAATATTCTAGTTCCCCAGCAACCCCTTTCTTTATTCTCTCCTCCTTGACACATTGTAAATAGCCTTGCTAATTATTGAAACTATTGTTGTTATTCCTGTATATACCCTCTTCTACGTGGAGAAGTTGTATAAGACCAAAAGGTCATAACGGGGACTTTTGTTGTTGTTACTACTGTTATTCTTGTATGTACCCTACATTTCTGTGCTTGGAGAATCCGTGTAAGACTAAATTGTCTTAATAAAGCTTTTTGTTGTTGTTGTAATAAAGGGTTTTTTTATTGAAGACTGAACTTTAAGCAGGGAAGTAGTTGCTAAGAGAGAAATAAATTCAACTCTCAAATCAGAATAATGAGGCTGGGTATTATTAAAATTGAAATTATTCATCAACTCTAATTTACTTTATACCTTTAAACGTCGTTTATATAACTTACTGCAACAAATAACAATGTTTTTGTCAGTAGAGCTTGGTTCCTCAGTGGTGGAATCTCATGGATGTTTTGCCAATTTGAGAACGGTCAATCTCTTCATTTCAGAAACGTGTGTAGAAGTTCAATTATAAAAGAAAGAAATAGTTCGGAAATTGAATGCTATGAAAGTTCACCAGTAATGAGTCAAGCACTCCCATCAAAATGTTTGTTCTCATTGTAGCGAGGAGTAATTTAGAAGAATGAGAGTTGATATAATTAAAATTTAATAAATAGATAGCGTTTTAAACCATATTTGTTGCCTGATAAGAATATTCTAATTAATCTGAGCGACAATGAAAAAAATCAGTTACAGGCCATGATAATCATGGTGGATAGAAGTAGGCGACTGCTTTTACTGTAAGTCCACCACATGCGAAAAGTAGTTCGACTTTGCACTTACAAATGTGCCAGAGCCCCGTTTGGATACTTGCACTCGCTGGTGGGGTTGAACTTTTGCAAGAATTGGGGGCCATTGGAGCATTTTTTTTTTTTATCAGAAAAAGTGTTCAATGCGGGAATCGAACCCGGGTCGTAGCGGTCGAAACCCAACGGTTTAGACCATCCTTCCACCAACCCCCCGTGGTACATTTACAATGGAAAAAAAAAATGATATCATTCAACATTTTTTACTATTTATTCAAAGGATATTTCAAATTGCGTCATGCTTTGCGCTCCGATATTTTTCTTATCCTCTCATATTTCAGATTTTTAAGAGCACCTTGTTGACTTCTGAGAAAACTTGGCGCTTGTAATAGATATTCTTTTTACACTCTGTCGCGAATGGAACGAGTATAAAAAAGTTACCTGACATGAAATTCGAACCGACGAACTCCCGCTACTAGATCTCCCCAGTAATTTTAGAGGCGAAATAACTCAGAAGCTTATCTTGAAGTTTGGATTTTATTAATATTTGTAATTATCAATATGAACCTGTTTAATATTTGTGAGAAAAAGATAATGATGCTTAAAAGATGACAAAAAATACATTTTGCCTAATCATGCCACTACTCGTAAATGTTTCAAAGATGACTTACTGTTTTTTTCTACAAAATTGACTTCTGAAATAAAATTAGCGCATAATTTGTATTTAATTATTAATAGGCAATCCCATAATATTATGTTCAAATCACTAAGCTTGAGGGATAAGTCTCTTTCAAATAGATCTGTATATTGGAGACTGTGTCTTTTTAGTTGGGTCATAAAAGTGTCGCAATATAAAGGATATCGGGTATGCGCAGTCCCTGAGGTTAGCTAATATGTTCTGTGTTTCGAGGTTCTTGTACTTCTCGAGGGAGCAGTGGGTATGGACTCGTTTTGATAGAGCAATGACTGTGTTGATTTTGTGACTGATAGGACAGAAGGACGAGTATTGAACGTAATTAGGACGGAAGGATGGTTTATAATAAACGGTGGTGTGCAATTCATGTTGGTGCCGGATGATTTTAACGTCGAGAAATGGAAGGATATTATTGGTTTCTTTTTCAACGGTAAAGTGAAGATCAGGGTGATAATTGTTTAGATTGTAGAGGATGTCATCGGTTTTGGTGGTTGTGCAAATGCAAAAGATGGCATCGATGTACCTGCGCCAAAAGAATATATCATGGGGGAAATTGGCGGTAATCCTTCGGTCTATTGCGCGCATTTCCATATGTCTAGATAACTACATATTCGCAAATAACTCCGAATCATTCAGGCAAGCAAAAGGGTCCCCAATGGGAAGTCCTCTATCGACCACAATTGCTGAAATCTCTATGCGCGCAATAGACCGAAGGATTACCGCCAATTTCCCCCATGATATATTCTTTTAGCGCAGGTACATCGATGACATCTTTTGCATTTGCACCACCACCAAAACCGATGACATCCTCTTCAATCTAAACAATTATCACCCTGATCTTCACTTTACCGTTGAAAAAGAAACCAATAATACCCTTCCATTTTTCGACGTTAAAATCATCCGGCACCAACATGAATTGCACACCACCGTTTATTATAAACCATCCTTCCGTCCTAATTACGTTCAATACTCGTCCTTCTGTCCTATCAGTCACAAAATCAACACAGTCATTGCTCTATCAAAACGAGTCCATACCCACTGCTCCCTCGAGAAGTACAAGAACCTCGAAACACAGAACATATTAGCTAACCTCAGGGACTGCGCATACCCGATATCCTTTATATTGCGACACTTTTATGACCCAACTAAAAAGACACAGTCTCCAATATACAGATCTATTTGCAAGATGCCGTATTCACCATTATCCTCCACAATAGCGAGATTCTTATTGAAATTTAGAATCAAAACCTACTTCACCTGCGCACCTACCTCTGGATCCCTTCTCCGAAACCAGATCATGAAACTCAATGAACCTCGCAGCACACCACGAAACGCTATTTACTCCATAGAATGTTTGAACTGCCCAAAATTCTACGTAGGCGAAACCGGAAGACATGTCAATATTAGAATTCATGAACACAAAAGAAATATCGATAACTTAGACCATAGATCCTTAATAGTACAGCACATAAACGAAACTGGCCATTCCTTCAACATTACATCACCGAAAATTCACTATTCCAATATTGCCAACAAACACCAAAGACTAATCATTGAATCCATCCTATCAAGCAAATTCCAGAGCCTCAATAGAAAAATTGATTTACCTGAAATTTACAATGTAATATTCCCTGCAGCCACCAAACCCCCCTCGGTATCATGAACTCTGCGATTCAATAAGTAATCTTTTATTTCCGATATTTCAATGGGCTAAACGGCCATCTTTTTCAAAGATCTCATCCCCTCCCGCGGCAAGCCTCGCATTACACTTGAGACACGGGCGTCTCACAAATGTATATATAGATTAGATCCGAAAACTTTAGTAGCTAATATAATTTTTCCTGTCGAAGGGCGGTTGTGCCCGAAAGCTTGAAATAAATGTATTTGAAAGAGACTTATCCCTCAAGCTTAGTGATTTGAACATAATTTGTATTTATTCCGATAGATGGCAGTATCCTTCTTTACAAGATTCAGTTTCATCATCAACAGATGTGATATTTTTTCATGATTATCATCACTATTTGCACATTTTCTCAAGCAAAAAAAAAAAAAAATTCTACAATACCATAAACTAAATAATGGGAAGGCATGATTTCATAATGTTCCGATTAGTTGTTTTAGAAATGTGTTAAAAAATATTGCGCTTAGAAAAATTATGTGTCAATTTTTTTTTTCAGTTTAATGACGTTAGGTTTTGTGTTCAAATTATCAGAAGATGTCTTTGTTATCACTTAGCAAGTATTGAAAGTTAAATTCCTCACCAAATATTACGTGGTTCGTTTATTGTTTCTTTCTTTTTTTTTTAACTTATCTTTTGTCCTTTAGACAACTTCTCAATGCGTCTTTGATTTAGAAATGATTTCTTTCGAATTATTGTAAATGTGATCTCTATGTGACGCCTATGTTTTCTCAAATTTAGGGCGAAATGTATTTTCTCTTTATCTCCATTTACAATAATGATATGGATAGATATATGTGGCAATATAGTGGTAATGATGTGGTCAGGTGAGAAATAATGAAACAACAAGTTTGGAAGGAATTCCAGGCAATCAGCGAGAGAGAGAGCGGATCGACGGGCGACCGACCCGCTGAACGACCGTCTTCCCTGTGTACACAACCGGGGGGCTATCCAGAAATGTCACCAGGTGTTAACGGGCGGCCCCCTCAGGAATGTGGCCAAAATGGTCGTAAGTTAGTTGTCTTCTATCGACGTCTCTCTCTCTCGTTGTCTGTAGGTTTACTTTATTAATCCTGGAAGAGCATATATTATGACATATGGCCCCCGTTGAAGAAGGCTGAACATGGTTTGAGTATACTTAAAGCTGGAGAAGCCAGGAATAGAGAAAATAATTTACTGTTGAAATTAGTTAAGGTAATGGTGACATAATTTTATGTAAATAAAATATTGTATAGTACACAAGTAAATATTATTTACAAGCAGTTTTACAACACCGGAGAGTTTGACACTTAAGGAAATCTTTGAAAATATCAAGGTTATAAAAGGCTATATACAACAAAATCTAATGTACTATAAGGGAAATGTTATTGAGGAGTGTGAACAAGGGGAAGAAGAGTCACATACATATGATGGAATTCTGAAGATCATTAAGACTGGGGAACTCTACACTTTAAGATATTTTTCAGGCGGACATGGCAAGGGGAAACTTGTCATGGGCTTTCTATGCTATAAGTGTAGAGTACGAGAAATGAGATTGAGGTTGGCAATTGTGTGAGCTCAGGACTGAGGTAAATATAAAACTACATACAATGTTAGAACCTTGGCGAACAGGGCGAGGGGAAACTTGCCCTGGGCCATCCTACCTTATCTATGTAGTTACTTGTGTAGCGAGTCCGAGGGAAAAAGTCCCGTGTGTAGGTGAGGAAGTCGAATGGACTTATATTTAATTTGCGGAAAGTATGCGCGCACAGTGCCGAAAATTGGGACGAGGACTGCGTTGTCCGTTACAAGTGACAAGCTGCTCGGACACGAGGTGTTTGAACCGTCGTGGGAGCTTGTGCAAGGCGATGATTTCGCGGTGGGTTGAACGTGAAACCCATGTCTGCGCGAAATGATGACGGACCGGACAGAATCAGCGACGATGTTTAACGTACCTCCGTGGGAAATATCGAAGGTAGGCTATATCGTGCTGGTTTGGACAATGGACAAACATAGATTTGAAGACAGGGTCCGTGTGGCGAACGTGTGGCGCGAGAAGAAGAGGCGAACTGTGTCGCTCGATGCAGATTGTTCAAGTGCGAACAAAAAGGAGTTGATAAATATCTAACAGTTAGTCAATCTGCATCCTGTGACGAACACACCATTGGCTAGATGGTGTGGGTCGGTGGATATGCTAGAGATGAACTGCGAAATATATTATCATAAATGAAGGGCGAAGATTAGGATTTTGAAATGACAATATTGTTTGTAATAATGTTCGATAATTGATTAATCAATAACTCTATAAAGGTCCTGAGCTGGTATAAGGTTGACAAGGTTGTAAGAATGAGTGGGACATTAAGGGGAAGATAGATAAGAGTCACCAAGGGTTGGTTGTAAGCAAGGTTCACGTGGTGGTTGGAATTCTTCGACGCCTGAATTACAGGGTGAATTTTGAATCGATTAGGAAAGAAATTATTTTTCGTGAGCCGTGCTTACAAGTAGGAGAGGTCATATACAAATAGACATACAAAATTTTAGGTGCTGGAGGCATATTTTTATAAATAAATTGATTATGAAAAATAAATTGTTAATAGTAAAAATCGTAAAGCATTATTAGGTAGAATTCCTTTTTTTTAATAGTTACGTTAAAATGGAAATTATTTAATTAAAATGACGATTGTTAAATTCTAATGGTAAGATAACTAATTAAATGGGTTACAAATATCTAGCTAAATAGTATGGAGAATAAAATCATTGTTAATAGGCGTGGAGAGAATAAATGGAGCTAATTATGTAAATATTGGGACAATTTACAAGGAATGACTTATTTAAAGAATGAATGGTAGGAGTTAATACAATTACACTCACGAGTTATGTTGGTTTAGGGCGCAGGTAAGTTCATTGAGCTTCGGGAGAGTTCTGTCTGTGACACTGTGCGTACCAGTGTTGTACATCACAGTAGCGGCAGGGATATGGCGGAGTCTTGTCCATGATGATGGAAGGTGTCCTGCTCTGGCGCGGCGATTGTTCTTGGGCAGGTCTAGTGCTGGAAGAAGTGGGTGGCAGTTTCATCTCCGTCGTAGGTGAATACTTCTTCGGGATCACGGTTCAAAGGTTGGCGAAGAAGGGGTTGAGGGCTCGCAGAGGAGTGGTTACAGTTGAGTTGGGTTTGGCCGATCATCGTGGCTTGGCTTCTTGTTTCTTCATACTCTGGTATATGAGGGATTTGCTTCCCGGCCAGGTCTTATCCTGTCGACTTTCAATGTGGCAATATAGTGGTAATGATGTGGTGAGGTGAGAAATAATGAAACAACAAGTTTGGAAGGAATTCCAGGCAATCAGCGAGAGAGAGTGGATCGACGTGCGACCGACACGCTGAACGACCGTTTTCCCTGTGTACACAACCGGGGGGCTATCCAGAAATGTCACCAGGTGTTGACGGGCGGCCCCCTCAGGAATGTGGCTAAAATGGTCGTAAGTTAGTTGTCTTCTATCGACGTCTCTCTCTCGTCGTCTGTAGGTTTACTTTATTAATCCTGGAAGAGCATATATTATGACATATACGTATTTAGAGTTCTTAAAATATTAACGTTTATTGTGTTTTGAAATTAAGCCCTAATCCCTATTAAAAAAGTAACAAAACATATTTTTAGTTCTTTTATTCAAAATAACCTAATAAAAACGTTCGAAATAAATGCATTTTCATCGTGAGTGAGCAAATATTAAAAGAGATTAAATATAGAAAAACTTTGAAAGGTACGCCATGAACAAATATGATAATATAGAGTGGCAGCGTTTACCATATGTATAATTCTTCTCAATGTATAATTTTCTTACAA
>CP092866.1:87242008-87356172 GCA_030710605.1 Cordylochernes scorpioides | reverse complement strand
TTTTATAGATATAAGAATTACGTATTTATATATCTACACAAGGTTTTGAGCCTGCCAAAGTAAAACAACAACAAATAATTTATATAATGCAATGTGGCGTTATCTGGCGTTCGACTTCACAGAGTTGTTTTAGAAATAATATTTAAAAATAAAATTAATGTTTTTACATAACATATATATCATTTTAACAAAGAGAATTTAATAGTAATATAGACTAGTAGTGCTGATGATGATAGTAGAAAGAATGCGTTAACTTCATCATCATATTTAGGAGCCGAATGAATTCTTCGAGACCAAACTCTATGTACGAGGGCGTATTGAAAAGTAAGGTCTCCATTTTTTTTCCATGGAAAATCTATTGTTGGAAAAGTTTAACATTTGGCTATTTTTCAACATAGTCGACTTGACGATCAATCACATGTTTGCATCCTGGAAACCAGTTTTTTTAATGCGAATCGCGAAGCCAACTGACGACTGCTTCTTTCACTTCCTCGTCTGACTCCTATTTCTATCCCGCAAGGTGTTTATTGAGAGCGGGAAACAAGAGGTAGTGGCTGGGTGCAATATCCGGGCTGTGGGGAGGATGATCGATGATTTCGCAGCCGAATCCATTGAGTAGAGTGGTTGTTTGATGCGACACATATGGACGCGCATTGTCATGATGCAAACACACTCCTTTGGTGAGCCTATCTCTTTTTTTGTTTTGGATGGCTCGCCAAAGTTTCTTGAGAGTCTCGTAGTACCTTTCTGAGTTTATTGTTGTTCCTTTCGGCATGAAATCCGCCAGAAGAACCCCCTTCCTTTTCCAGAAAACGGTTGCCATAACCTTTCCCGCTGACTTCACCGTCTTGAACTTTTTCGGATTTGTGACTGGTTCTTCGTTTCCGGGGTGCAATGAGGTGCCCAAGTTTCGTCTCTAGTCACACTCGAATCCAGAAATTCTTCGCCCTCTTCCTCAAAGCGGCAGAGAAATTCTATGGCACTTTCCACGCACTTGATCTTGTGTTCCTCGGTGAGCTTCTTAGGGACCCATCTGGTGGACACCTTTTTGTACCCGAGGACCTCCGACACAATATTCTGCATGGAGAAGTAGCCACATTCTTCATTGAGACCTTCCATTATCTCATGAAGGGTTATTCTCCGGTTATTGCGCACCATCTCGTCGATTCGAGCCGCCGTTGATTCTGGCAAACTCGGCCGCCCTGACCGCTGCTCATCGTGAACGTTTTCCCGGGCCTCAGAAAACTCCCGGCACCACTTCCGCACGTTATTCACGTCCATACACCTTTCACTGTACACTCCCAATAACTGTCGATAAATTTTTATTGGGGGAACTTTTTTTGCATTCAAAAATCGAATCATTGAGCCGAGTTCGCACCTGGCGGGCGAGAGAAGCGGGCGCTCCATCCTAAACGGCTACTATTGCAGCGATTGTGTCCCAAGGTCACGCGGATTGTTCGACACTGTGGCGTGGAAACCGAGGATTACAGCGCTGTTGCCATATTTCGCCAACTGAAAATGGCGTAGTTGTAGACCTTACTTTCAATACACTCTCGTAGTCGATAAAAGTTCTTATCTTGTTGACTATATAGATTGTGATAAAAAAAATCACATCCTCTATACCAGAATATCTAAATTATCACATTATTGAGTGTTTAGCCAGGTCTATCTTCTATTTCAACCATAAATTATAACATTTATTTTTCATCAGTAAACATTTCCTGATAGTATAGATAGTGGCTCGTTCAATTCTTTCCCATATATGATACATTTCCTCTTTGTTCTTTTTTACATACAATTTCTAACTCTAAGTTCCTGCTTTACAACGCTAAAAAAATCACTTTTACTAGTATAGATTCTATTTAGAGAAATATAAATTTAGAGAAATGTATATATGTGATATCTTGGGACCTCTGGGACCAGTGTTACCTGATGCTAGGCGAACCTCGATGTCAACTCTACCGTGCAGTCGTGGTGGAAGGCAACTCAGCTGGGACAAAGGTGAAATAAACAAACAGAGATTCCACTAAGAAACGTCTGAACGTCAAGAAGGAATGGGACGAGGAGATTTCAGGTAGGAAAGGGGCGTCCGGCGGACTGGTGCTGAGACAAAGGCTAACTAAGGACTGACTAACTGAGGATCGGGGCCTCCTTTTATAGCTTAGCTGCGTCCGAACAGGTCGCTGCCCTTTTCTGACGTAAACAGGGGGGGATAGTTATATTATCCAGGAGGGCCACGACTTCGTGAAAATTGGACTGGGTTTGCTAGGCCTACTCTTACTATCTTCACCTAAGCCTGATTAGTTTTAACCTTAATTTTCTCCTGTTAGTCTCCATTCCTTCTATCTGTACAGTTGCTATACTTTATTAGATTCTTACGCGGTACAGATTGATGTTAGTTGAGGCTTTCTATTTGCAGTTAATAACAAGTTATATACAGTCACGTGGTGAAACATGTGGTAGTAGATATCTGGACTATTTACAACAATTCCATGGTCTTAAATAATCACAGATGGCCCCGGATGTGAGAGGGTTCATATGGAGGGATTCAAGTGAGCGGAATAGGAAGACTGTTATTAAGGAAGTAATTTTTAAAAATGATTTGAAATGAGTTGGTATATAACATGGGGTTGATTTCTGTATATCCATAAGAGATAATAAAGTATAAACAACTAATACTAAACCTACAAGTAAAAATAAAAAAGGAATAAAAGCTTTAATAGAAAACATATAATGATGATAGGTAACAATTTAAATGATTGGATGGGTAAATAATGATATCTTCGTTATGGGCTTAGAAAAGGTTGAGGGGTTAGTTGTTATTAGGTTGAGGCAATGTCACCTTGACTCAAGTTCCAAACCATTTAATGTGCATGGCGCGGAAAACCTAGGCCATGTTTCACATGTAAATTTAAGGATCTAATAAAATTACAGTACCACAATCGAATAGTAAGATAAGGGTGATTGTTATGGGTTTGATGAATTAATCGTTAAGACGTACGCATGCAGGATAAATGAGGGTGAAGATCAGTGACCAGAAATCAAAGTTTTAATTGGAGTCGTCAGGGGCTTAGCGAGAAAAAGAGTAATAAAAAGATGTGCCAGCGTGTGGCATAAGAGTGCCCTGGAATATATAAAAAATACTATTTTCACGTGTCCAAGCCAGAAGTTGGGATAGGTAAATCTGGGGGACGGTGTGTCAATATTGTTAATTACGAAATCAAAGTAGGTCAAGTCTAGCCTGCGAAGGAGTTAAAAGTTCCTACGTAAAAGGAATGTTAGTATTTATTAAGACGTAACCTTTAAAGTGGTTGATTAAGAGGTTATGGAAGATTGCCCTGTTTTAGATCATGATTTTTAGTTTGATTATAAAAGAATATATCATTGAGATATGAAATTGCGAAATTAAGGCTTTGCATATAGCGTTAAAGGATTTGGAAAATCGAAAATAGAATTGCGAAGTTAAATGCAAGGTAATCTTTTTAAAAAAAGCAAAAATAGTGATGACATAATAAAAAGATTAACACACTATAGCGGTATATAAGGGGTAATAGAAAGTTAACATATTAAATGAAAAAAATGAGCAATAATGTACTCGATAGCATTGAACAATGTAAATAACATCTAATTTATAAAGTGAGAGAAAATATAAAATGACAAATGCAAATTAGTGATATAAAACATGAAACATAAACTTGAGATTATTAGATATGAAAGATAAAATATATAAAGTTGATTATAAAATAGAGTCATAAAGCAAAAGTAAATAAGCTTTGGTAAAGGAAAATAAAATAAAATGACACTAATCTAAACTGATTGGTTGACGTAAATAAAATATAAGAGCTGGATAATGATTATATAAAGATATTAAAATGGCAATTTAAAAAAATGGTCATCGAGAAAGAAGAGCAAGTAAGATTATACATAGAAATTATATATCGGGAAAGAAGTTAAAATTGTAGGTCCAATGTATGTTCCTGTTTTTTTTTTTTTTTTTTTTTGATGGGTGGAGAGAGCTTTAAATTGTTCTAACTTAACGAATTTGTTTTATGTTTGACGCGGCTCGTGGATCACATTGTTCCCAACTGTGAATCTCACTGAGTCCTAATGTCGATTTTTTTGTTCCCTGCGCCACGTTTAGGTGAAAACGTGATTCTTCCTAAAGCGGCATTTATATTGTGTGTGCAGGAAACACGGCGATCTATTCTAACCGATCATGGGTTGTTGTTTTTTTTTTTAAACATATGTGGGGTGTGTGATTTTTGTAGGAAAAATGTTGTCCTTGGATCTAAGTGTCGATGTTAAGTGGACAAGTTAATCGAGGGCGATAGAATCTAGACCTGGTGACTTGGTGTTAGTTTATTAATGAAATAATAGATATTTTTATTCATTAGGGTTCAGTAGGCGGGATTAGTTATTGAATTACTTAGTTATTCTGTTAGTGGACTGATTTGTTAGTGAAAGTAGAATGAACGTGTTATACAATTTATTTGTATTTAATGGGTGCGGGGGCGGAAGACCCTGTGGGGCTGCCCTCTACGGTCACCCTAGAGGGGAGTGAGTGTAGAGAGGCGTCTCTACGTGTTGCACTCGCGAAAGCGAGGCGCACGTGTCTTGAAACTCTTGGGTCTTCGCTCTGTGTGTGCGCCATTGGGAGCGTCCTTGCCGTGCGCACCATGAGAAACCAAGGGGTGCACACAGTAGTACCACCCCCCCGCCTCCACGTCGGTGTCCCCGCGTCAACCTCGGCACCTCAGAGGTCCTTGATTCGACGGCAGATTCAGGGAGGACTGGGTAAGGGTGCGAGGGCTAAAGGGGGGGGAGTCCTATAGGAGCGTAGGACGGGTGGATCCAAGTCCGAACGAGAGGGCTCGGACAGTAACCTTGCCAATGAACTCTCGGAGACGCCTGTGGGTGAGTGGTCAACCCCATTGTAGCCGGACCATACTGGCGGGCGCGAGGGGCCTACCAAAGGCCGCTCGGTGCATGGAGAATGCATCATTCCTTCGGGCTGTGTGACGCTAGAGGGGACGCAAGGGCATTGCTGCCTATATCGTCCCTGGCTATGTGAGCCGAATTTTCTAATCTGTATTTAATGGGTTAATTTAACTAAGTCCGAACGAGAGGGCTCGGTCAGCAACCTTGCTATGAACTCTCGGGAACGCCTGTGGGTGAATGGTCAACCCCATTGTAGCCAGACCATAATGGCGGGCGCGAGGGGCCTACCAATGGCCGCTCGGTGCATGGAGAATGCATCATTCCCTTTCTGGCTGTGTGATCGACAGGGGATGCAAGGGCTTTTATGCCTATATCGTCCCTGGCTCAGTCTTTGATTGTGCCAAATTTTTATTCTGTATTTAATGGGATGTCGAAGTGGATTAATTGGTTAGGGATTAGAACGGTTTATAGTAAAAGGCACGCACTAATATTTGATTTCATAGCTGGTGAACATTCATCAGAGTGACACCGGGCAATAGCGATAGGTCGTAACAAGAAAATGTCAGATGTTTGTTTGCTCGTTTCCAGCGGAAGAGGGGGGAGCGAACCTATTTTTGGTGCGATTCCGGATTTAGGTCAGGGGCCTCTTGCGGGAACAGCTGGTTCCTTCTAACTTATTGGAAGATCTCTTCAGTGAGATGTAGAAAAGGGGCTGAACAAGTCGAGGTATAAGACAGGATTTCTGAGCGTCAAATATCGTGGGACATAAATGGTTAAATTCTACTAAGTGCACATCAGGTGTTACACGAGGTGTTTGAATTAGAGGCTGGGGCGCGAGGAATAAGATATCTTCTGTATAGTATTTAAGTTTGTTCACATGAACTGTATCATCTTCTTTATTTAGGGGTCGATTGGGTCTGTTAATTCGGACTACGTTCGGAGATATTATTTCTATAATTGTATACACAAGAGCGTTTTTATTTGTCACGTTTGGTGACAAGCGTTATGGGACTGACATAGGGAGATACAGAGGTTGTAATTATCCCGTGTTCAAGCATTTGTTCGATTTGTGTTTGTATTTCGAAAATCCGGATATTGTATCTATTGATATTAAATAGAATGGTTGTTGTGTTTCGAGGTTATTGCGGACTTAGTAAAAATGTTATATTTGGGGATATCAGGTTAGAAGTGAGTGAAAGTGCGACTTTCGACGTGGACACGCTTTGAGGTGAGATGTGTCACAGGCGTGAAGGCGTCTTTGGCCGGAAAAGTGAAAGTTTTGTGGTGTGGCTCTATGACACGAAGCGAAAAAATTGTAAATGAAAAGGTGTCACGTGAAGTCGTTTGTTTGTACAAAATCTAACCTGTTTCACCATGAATAACAAATTTACTAAAGTCATGGGTGCTGGTTGTACGAACATATATCGAAAATTTTTATATTGTTAGTGGGTATGGCACGTTTAATGTGAACTTTTTTTGTGTGTGTTTAGTGTGGCGACGTTATGGAGCTTTTGTGGCTCGAAATTAGATTTGGGTGTTAAGTCGCGGACTAAAAATTGTTGCCAATTGGAGAAAGTGATGTGAGAGGGCGTTGTTTATTTTGTTGAGAGAGATTTGTCGATGATTAAATGTGCATGTAAAAGGAAGGTACGAGGGAGTGTAGCTATGTTGGAATTTAAAGATTGGAATAGTTTTGGAAGGCTGTGACTTATGTTACTTGTGTCCAAAGCTATGAAAGAAAAGGACATAGGGGCGTTGAAAATGGGATTAGGAACAGTACAATGAGGCCAAATAAGAGTGTTGGAGTTCACCACGTGTGAGCAACCCGTTCCAGGAGGGGAAAATTCAGTAGATGGGACAGTTGTATTAACCTGTCCTTGGGACACGTGTTGCTTACACGAGGTGAATTTGTATATTGTAGTTGGTAGGTGTACATTATCTTGATACAGGAGTAGCTGAGGACAGTTTATAATTAGTAGAAATATTTTTATAGAGAGTTAAGGGATAATATGCCAAAAGGCAAGGGTATATCTATAATATGGAATTTTAGGTTCTGCATTATGTTACCTATTTTTACGTTTAAAAAGATATCACCTCAAAGATATTCTATTTTGCAAACTGGTTTCTATTATTTTAAAAGTGTTCCGCCTAATTATATCGATAGATGCTCCTGTATCAAGTAGTAGAGGTAGGTTTACATTATTGGACAGTTCAGCTCGAACGAGCAATTATTCAACAAAAGTTATGTGAGGAGGAACCTACTGTTGTGATGCCTTGTATGTCGGAACAGGCCTGGTTTGGTGCCATAGTTGGAGGATCTTTGGGACAGTCAGAGTTAACTGCTTGCGCTGGGCTCGTGGTTTAGAGATGGTCGGGGGAGCAGGTAACATACGCTCGCGTGTTGGTAACTCGGAGGGGTGCTTGCAGGAGGTTTGGTGGCTTTCTCAGTCTTGTAGCGTGTTGTAGTTGGAACCGATCTGCTTGGGCGTCGTAGTTGGTGAAGAGGTTCTGCGCCTCGTACGAACCATCGTAGTGCGGTAGCTCCACATCTCGAGATAGTCCGGTCGACGTGAAAAGTTGATGTAGCGTCCTAGTCAAACTCCCCAGGACATCTGATACCACCAGCGGGGGCGTGGCGTCTTCCTGGCTGGGGGCAATTTCCTGCGTCCTACCGAAAGTGTTTTCCATCTGTGGAAAAGTGGTGTTCTCGCCACTTTCGTAGTCGGAATCGGACTCCATGTGCTCCTTCGAATCCTCCTCGCTTCCCTGTTCCGTCTTTCTGTACAGACAGTGGTCTACTTGCTTACTTGTACCTTGTGGTCCACAATCCTGTCGGCTCTTCGGACGGGGGGAGTCTGTGATATCTTGGGACCTCTGGGACCAGTGTTACCTGATGCTAGACGAACCTCGATGTCAACTCTACCGTGCAGTCGTGGTCGAAGGCGACACAGCTGGGCCAAAGGTGAAATAAACAAACAGAGATTCCACTAAGAAGCGTCTGAACATCAAGAAGGAATAGGACGAAGAGATTTCAGGTAGGAAAAGATTTACCTCTTTCGGAGCGTCCGGCGGACTGGTGCTGAAACAAAGACTAACTAAGGACTGACTAACTGAGGATCAGGGCCTCCTTTTATAGCTTAGCTGCGTCCGAACAGGTCGCTGCCCTTTTCTGGCGTAAACAGGGGGGGAAGTTATGTTATCCAGGAGGGCCACGACCTCGTAAAAATTGGACTGGGTTTGTTAGGCCTACTCTTACTATCTTGACCTAAGCCTGATTAGTTTTAACCTTGATTTTCTTCTGTTAGTCTCCATTCCTTCTATCTGTACAGTTGCTATACTTTATTGGATTCTTACCCGGTACAGATTGATGTTAGTTGAGGCTTTCTATTTGCAGTAAATAACAAGTTATATACAGTCACGTGGTGGAACATGTGGTAGTAGATATCTGGACTATTTACAATAATTCCATGGTCTTAAATCATCACATATACATTTCCATTTTTAATATATATATATATATATATATATATATATATATAAATAGTTGTATAGTTTTATAGTTAAGTATTCTATTAAAATTATCTTCATTATTTTGATTATTCATCATATTTATGATTTATCATTCTTATCAGTTTGCTCCTTAAGTTTTAAATGTAGAATCACTGTTATATTTTTATTATATAGTTTTTACACTATATATATATATATACTAGCCGAATGACCCGGGCAACGCCCGGGTTTTACCCGATTAAATGCTTTTATTCAAATACTATTCGTTACAATTATAAATTGGCGCCGTGGATGTCATTCTTGTATAATATATTTTATCCGAGTGAAAGTTTGCCTAACGAATATTATATATTATGAAGTATAATAAACAATGTTAAAGATTAGTTTTAATTATTAATCAATATTGTGTGTAAATATGTGAGAAAGATATAATATCGTTGTTGTTTTCTTGGCCGACTGTTTTACATATGGTGTTATCTTAAAATTGCTTGTATTGAATATTTTTTTAGATTGAGTTGAATGAATTGCTGATTTTTTTTGTATTTATATATAAATAAAATTAACTCTGTTGATTTTTTTTGTATTTAATCGATAACAGCGAAGTTACGCATGTTAAAGTTAGGAAAAGTATTTTGATGTTAAGCAAAACCTGCTCCATCTCGTTTTACATAAATGTTGAAAATTTGGTCGAAATTGATGCATTGTAACGAAAGTTTTTAGCGAACACCACTTATGAAATTTGCATTTTATTAATATAGATATAATTGTGATAAGGCCCTATCGACTTATCTGTGATGAGGCATCCTGTCGACTCTCGATATAAGCTGTGGTAACCGAGGGTAAAACCTGTAGTAACCGAGAGGGACAGTCAGGGCGTGGAGAGTTTTCCAGTACCTCTCTGCACTTTGGAAGACCTTTAGCAGTTTTCACAGAGTACAGGCAGTCGTGGTCGAGGCAGAATGGAAAGCTTGGGAATGTCCACACACACAAAACGAAGAGACACAGCTGTAGTAGGAAAGTTCCATGAACAGATAGGAGTCGAGCTAAGAGCAAGATGGAGTTAGAATATTTCTTACTGTTTTACATGGTCGATGAGGTGGACCTGGCTAAGACCGACAAGGGCTCACGCCGACGGTGAAGTGACTCTCTAAAAAAGGGCTAAAACCGAGGTTTTTTATATACCATTCCCGAGGAGGGGGGGGGGGGGGGGGGGGGGGGAGATGTGAGAATTTGGACTTTGAACGTCTGCGGAATTTTGCACCCTTTGATCTTAATGGCAACGGGCTGCCACATTCCTTTTTAAGGTTGTCGGATTTCTCTCTTGATTTTAGACGTTTTTGAACTTCTCAATCTTGCTTAACTCAGCTCTTAATCTATTACATAGTTTTATTTATTTATCCTTAGATTGTACAAAGTACATTACATATGGTGATGCAATGACACATGTCAATCATGCGTATAATTATTTATAGATGTGTCTCTATATACAACATGACAATCTTGTTATAAGTAGTATACAATATAGGGTTGTTGGCTTAAATTACCATATATATCTATATATATATATATATTGTTGGAATATTTAATTTCATAAAAAATAAATATATATATGTGGAAATATAATAATAAGGTCGGAAGAGAAATAATCACACCACAAGTTTGGAAGAGGAACCCAGGCAATCAGAGAGAGAGGGAGAGACGGGTCCGGTACAGCAGGACGTCCGTTCGTGTCGCACACAATCCCCAACTGTCTTAATAGTCCCGAGAACTCACGGGCCCCTTTCGTCGCCCCTTGGAATGTCGCTGGTGTCTTAAATGACCGGACTTTAGCTGCCCGTCTCTCTCTGGGTTGACTGTAAGTTTGCTTTATTATTCCTGGAAGAGTATATATTATATATACATATATATATGTCATAATATATACCCTTCCAGGAATAATAAAACAAACCTAGAGCCATCCCAGAGAGAGATGGGATGTAAAGTCCGGTCAATTGAGAAAGCAGCGACATTCCAAAGGGGCGGCAAATGGGGCCCGCCCGTCAACACCTGAGGACTATTTTTGGACAGTTTGCGGGGGGGCGTGCGACACAAACGGCCGTTCAGCGGTGGCGCTCCCTCTCTCTCGGATGGCTTCCAAATTCCTCTACCAATTTGTGGCGTGATTATTTCCCTTTCCCCACATTATCACTATATTGTCACATTGAAAGTCGACAGGATAAGACCTGGCCGGGAAACAAATCCCTCATATACCAGAGTATGAAGAAAACAAGAAGCAATACCACGATGATCGGACAAACCCACAACCAAGTTCCACAAGACTCAACGACCGACTCTACTGTAGCCGCTTCCCTTCAAACTCTCACCCTCTGCCTCGACCAACTTTTAAACCGTGAGCCTGAAGAAGCAATCACCTACGACGGAGATGAACCTGCCGCACACTTCTTCTCACAACTTGAGTCTCAGCCGAACTTCCACAACTTAGAGCCAGCACGCCAAGCTCGAAAGGCTCTATCATCACTCAGAGGCGAACCTCGCAAAATTGCACAAGACTTAGCTCTACTCAATAAGACTTATGAAGAGGTCAAGGAGTCACTCTGCGCCGTCTATCCCCGACGCCCTAGCTTCACTCTTCAAGAGTTCTATGAGCTTAAATGCACATCGATGGCCGAGATCGAGACCTACTACAAGAACAAGGTCCGAATAGGATTGGCGATCAACCTCCCTAAGAGTGCCATCGTACAAGCACTATCCAACGGTGTGCCACGTAACTATGGCAACCTTTTAAAGATGGCACAACCCTAGGAACCAGAAGAATGGTTGTGCTTAGCCCAACAGCTGACCTACGAAGGGGATAACACCAGCACTAAAGCTGCCCAACAACGATCACCGCGCCAGAGCAGAGCACCTTCCACCACCGTGGACAAGACCCCACCATATCCTTGTCGTTACTGTGGCGGACAACACTGGCACGCACAGTGTCAGCAGCGAGGGCCCTACCAGCGGCCCTTTCGGACCTTTACACCTGCGGTCCACAACGTCGAGCAACCCCAAAGATCGACTCGCCCTGCAGGTGTCTACGAGACCGCAGCAACGACGAGCTCGGGAGAAACCAAGTAATGCCAACTTCGGCAGCAGAACTCCTCCGAAGCTCAATGAACCTACCTGCACCCTAACCCAGCATACGCCTGTAAGTGCAATTGTTTTAACCCCTATCATTCATTCTTTAAAGATGCCATTCCTAGTTGATTATGGAGCCAATGTCTCCATAATTAGTTTAAATCAATTTGAATATATTAAAAATTTTAATAGTTTCATTTGTTCCACCCCTATTAACAATGATGTTATTATCCGTACTATATCTAGTCAGGCCAAACCAATCGGATTAGTTACTTTACCAATACAATTTAATAATTTTAATTTTAATGAAACATTTTGTATTTTAAATTCACCCCTTGAACTTGGTATTCTATCTATTCATGTTATGCAATTCTTAAGATTAAAAATAGATTTTCATAATCAATTGACACTTCAAAATAGTGTTCCAGTACCTAAACATTTGTACCATTTTGTATGTGACCTTCCCACTTGTAAGCACGGCCCGCGAATAATAACTTCTAACCCTAAACGACCCATAATTCACTCGGTTAACTTAGGCGTTGACGATTTTCAACCTCCACGTGAGCCTTGCTTACAAACAACCCTTAGTAATATTTATCAACCTTCCCCTGAATGCCCCTCTCACCCTTACAACCTTAATAACCTTCCTACCAGCCCATGCCCCTCTAGAGAATTAATGATTAAAGAATTTATCGAACAACGCCCAGAACTACCTATCCCTTATCAGCAATTATTGTATTCTTTTAAAGATATTTTCCCTATCAATAAATTCAATGTATTACCACTCAACATAACCCCTGTAAAGCTCAAAATTATTTCCGATAAGGTTATTTCCCTCCGACCATACCGAACTCCCTATGCCTACCAGAAGGAAATTCAGGACCAGGTATCTCAACTTCTAAAACATGACATAATCACCTCCTCCTCTAGCCCATATTCCTCCCCTGTGACACTCGTTCGCAAACGCGATGACACCATGCGTCTCTGCATTGACTTCCGTCGCGTGAACGAACTAGTACCCTCGGATTTGCATCCTTTGCCATTGATAGAAACGGTACTGGATAACCTGTCGAAAGCCAGAGTATTTAGCACCGTTGACATAAGCAATGCATACTATCGAATCCCCATCGCGGAGGAGAGTCAACCACTACTCTCTTTCGTGACTCAACAAGGGCAATATAATTTCAAACGCTTACCCTTTGGATTCAAATCAGCACCCCAAATTTTCGAACGTGTGATTACCCAGTTGATCCACAAACACCACCTCTCTTTCATAGCCCATTATTATGACGACTTCGTTATCTTTTCTGACTCCTCAGTACAACACCTTACACACCTTCGACTTTTCTTTAAATTCTGTTCAGAGGAAAATCTCCAGCTTAACCTTAAAAAATGTAATTTTTATCAAAATGAAATAGATTTTTCTCGGCTACCACATCACCGCAGGGACTTACAATCAAGATGATCAAAGATATTTGAACCGCTTATCCCCTGAAATCTTCACCAATTACTAACCTGACAACGAGACTTTACGAACCCAGTAGTATCTAAATAATTAAGGTAGAAGGCCCAGGGCAAGTTTCCCCTCGCTCTGTCCGCCTATATTCTACCTTTGCATATCGAACTATTTTATCTTCGAAAATTAAATATAAGTCCATTCGACTTCCTCACCTACACACGGGACGTTTCCCCTCGGACTAGCTAAACAAGTAACTGCATAGATAAGGTAGAATGGCCCAGGACAGGTTTCCCCTCGCTCTGTTCGCCATGGTTCTAACATTGTATGTAGTTCTATATTTACCTCAGTCCTGAGCTCACACAATAGCCAACCTCAACCTCATTTCTCGTACTCTACACCTATAGCATAGAAAGCCCATGCCAAGTCTTCCCCTTGCCATGTCCGCCTGAAAACATATCTTAAAGTGTAGAGTTTCCCAGTCTTAATGGCTCAATATTTTCATCATGTGTATGTGACTCTTCTTCTCCTTGTTCACACCTCTCAATAGCATTTCCCTTATAATACATTAGAATTTATTGTATATAGCCTTTTATAACCTTGATATTTTCAAAATTTCCCATAAATATCAAACCCTCCGGTGTTGTAAAACTGCTTGTAAATAATATTTACTTGTGTACTATACAATATTTTATTTACATAAAACTATGTCACCATTACCTTAACTAATTTCAACTGTAAAATTATTTTCTCTATTCCTGGCTTCTCCAGCTTTAAGTATACTCAAACCATGTTCAGCCTTCTTCAACGGGGGCCATATGTCATAATATATACCCTTCCAGGAATAATAAAACAAACCTAGAGCCATCCCAGAGAGAGATGGGATGTAAAGTCCGGTCAATTGAGAAAGCAGCGACATTCCAAAGGGGCGGCAAATGGGGCCCGCCCGTCAACACATGAGGACTATTTTTGGACAGTTTGCGCGGGGCGTGCGACACAAACGGCCGTTCAGCGGTGGCGCTCCCTCTCTCTCGGATGGCTTCCAAATTCCTCTACCAATTTCTGGCGTGATTATTTCCCTTTCCCCACATTATCACTATATTGTCACATATATATATAATTATCATTGTTATCAGTTTACTCATTAAATTTTAAATATAGAATCACTATTATATTTTTATTATATAGTTTTTACACTATATATATATATATATAACGACACTTGAAGTTACACCGCATGAGTTTATTTTTAACGAAAAATCAGATTCTTATTTCAAGGTGAAATATCGACTATTTCTAACCTTTTTGGATGAGGTATGAAAGGATGAATTATGAAAAGTAGTGATGAACGGAAAAATAAAAGTGTCCAGGGATGGAATCGAACCCACAATGTCCCGCGCACCGGGCAGATGCCATGTCCACTAGGCTACCCTGGACGTATTTTTCCGGTCGTAAATGATACATAAAGTAACTTATAATACAATATAATACACTGCGGCCTGTGATTGTAAAACGACACTTGATGTTACACCGCATGAAAAAAAAAAAAACGTCCAGGGTAGCCTAGTGGACATGGCATCTGCCCGGTAAGCGGAACATTGTGGGGTTCGATTCCCATCCCTGAACACTTTTATTTTTCCGTTCATCATTACTTTTCATAATTCATCCTTTCATACCTCATCCAAAAAGGTTAGAAATAGTCGATATTTCACCTTGAAATGAAAATTTGATTTTTCGTTAAAAAGAAACTCATGCCGTGTAACTTCAAGTGTCGTTTTACAATCACAGGCCGCAGTGTATTATATATACAGGGTGATCCAAAAGTCCCGCACAACTTTAAAAATTAATAACTCCGCGAATATTTGCGCTAGGGCAGTGCGGTAAACACCATTGTGTTCAGGATGCAATGGGATTTTTTATGGCAAATAATGAAAAATTCGAAATTGATTTTAGTTACAACTTTATTTTCTAGATGGCGCTCTACCAGAATCAGCGATTCAGCGGCCAAGTTGTTTGATAAATTGAAAAATATAACTGAACGACACGTATTTTTCCTTTTTGAATACCAGGAAAGAACCCTAATAATATCAAATGATAAATAAATAAAACACCATTTTGCCAAAAGTTAGAAGAAATGGGTTAACGATTTTTAAATACAATCTGAGATATGTAAAATAGGTATATGCAAATTGAAACATGTAGCAAAAAAAATGACCTTATATTTTAGATGCGGTTTGCTGGAATCCTCTCAGCTATTTAAATTTCGAAAATAATAATTTTCTAATTTTTTTAATTCAAATCTCTCTCAGTATCGATTATATTTATTTTAATTCATTTTTAAAATATTTATCTATCCCTGATGATTTATTTTACTCTGGAATGCCGTTGTTGTTTTTGTCGTGTCCAATAAAGAGCCTCAGATGTCTCCATGCATCTCTATCACAGCAGCATTGTCCACTATCTTGGGTGTGTAAAGCAGCTGCACTGGGTCTATGTCAATTTTCTGCAAGGCTGCGGGCATGAGAATATGTGGGTAGGTGTTAGTTCCACACCAGGACAGTTGTTGCATGTTCTATAGGTTCTTGTGCCATCTGGATGTTGTTCTACCGCGTTAGGGTAAAGGTTCGAGCTGCAGTGAGAACTATAAATTAATAATTTATTTTTAATAAGTCCAAAAATTACATACATTTATAAGAGGCAGATGGAGTACAGTTTTTACTCCACCAGCGCCTAGAGTATTATATAATAGAAGGAACCGCTGCAGGTTGTAGCGACGCGCGGTCAACACCAGGCGACATCAGGCGGTGTTCGAAAAGTGCGCGCGCAGCCTGCGCGCGCAGGCCGGCTGGCCAGCCGCCGGCGTCCCAGGCCAGCGTCGCCCGCTGGCATCCTCTTATCTCATGCCCCCCCTGGAGATTGGGACTTGGGACCGATCCAACGTAGTTGCTATAATGCGGGTTCGGTTCTCGGGTTCGAGGGGATAAGGTCTGCTGATGTTGAGCTGAGTTGGGTGGGGTGGTGTACGGTGGAGGCACGAAAGGTCGTAAGAATCTGCGATTACGGCGAAGAAGGCGTCCGGCGTCGGTCCGGATGAGGTAGCTGCGACCGCGTGGAAGTTGTTCGAGAACCTTAGCAAGGAGGGTCCAATGTTTTTGTGCGGTGGATCCTGGACAAGGACTATTGCTCCCACTTCCAAATGTGAGAGTGGCTTGGCGTTGCGATTGTATCGCTTCTGGAAGGAATGTTCTCTTACATTTTGCTGCAAGAGGTACTGGGCCATCTGGATCTGCTGGGGCGTGCCAGAGGTGGTGATGACCCGTTCGTTGCTACCAGGTTGAGACTCATCTATGGTGATCCCCGCACCAGACTCGCGCCGGATCTTCCTGATGCGTTGACCACCTTTCCCAATGATGGCACCGGCGAGATCATTTGGTATAGTGACTTGTGATGAGCCTTTTTTCGGGACGACTACCATAGGATGGCACCAATCGATGGCTTCGCCGACGGGTACCTGTTCGATTATCCCTTTCGCTAACATGGTATCGAGTTGAGTTTTGACGGGGTCTCTCCAGTGAAAGGGAACGTTGTATGCCCGGTAGCGTTTGCAAGGAACGGCATCTTTAACTAGTTCGATAGACATGGGGGGGTCCTTGCATGGGTTTTAAACACTGTGTCGTCGAACGCTCTAGCATAATGGGTAAGGATAGACTGCTTATCGATCTCATTGGCTCTCACCGGGGTCGGCGGGAACGTTAGAACTTGTCCGTTGGTTATGGCATTGACGAACATTGAATGGGGCCAGTTATCCGGCAGAAGTCCTAAGGCTTTGCATCCGCTCTTGCTCAAGAGAGGGGCGTTCAGGTGCTTGCAGACTCCGACGGTAGTGCTGTATGTTTTCCCGTTGAGATGCAGTGCCGCGACGAACGATCCACAAGGACTTAAGCTGATGCCGTTGGCTCCTACGCAAGGGACGTTCTTCGGGTTGAGTGCTGATCGGGTCTGCTCATCCAGTAACAGGAATTCTGATTCTGGGATTAGATCCAGATCTGACCCCGGGTCCGCCAGCCAACGGATTTGGTGTAACTTATGGTTGATATCGGTCGGAATGGTTATGAGTTCGTTGCGTACTCCAGCTGCAACAACTGTGTTTGAGGGTCCTGGTTGGGACTGATTGTTTCTGGTTGCGGGGTGGCGGGATATTAGGTTTGGTTGTGGGTTTCCGTTTCAGTTGTCGGCAAACCCGTCCGTAATGCCCAGTGGATGCCGCATTTGTTACACTCTATGTCTTTTGCTGGGCACTGGTCACGGCGGTGTCTTGGGTTCGCCCCACATCCGGAGCAGGGGTCGTTAGGATCATAGGGTTTCTGAAAGAAACGGTTGGCCTTAGGTGAGGTTTCAGACGAGCTGGCTTGTTGATGCTTGTAGGTTGATGGTGCACGTCTGGTTGCAATGAAGGCTTCGGGGAGGTGGTTGGGGAGGGTGAAAGAGGTCGCGCCCACGGCGGTAGCACTCTCATGTGCGATGCAAATTGAGAGGACTCGGTCCAGGGAGAGGTCGGAATTGTACTGCTCCGCCAGTACTTTTCGTTGGAGGTCTTTATCAAACAGGCCACATATTAACCTGTCACGGATACAGAGTTGCTGTTGATAACCAGCAAGGGCAAACGTTTTCCCACAAGCTCTTTTTGTGCATATTGTAATACACGGGTCGCCGCATGTGCTGCACTTAAAATCCAGCTCATGTGCACACGAGTCATCAAGAGCTTTAAGGGCTGCGAAGTAGCGATCCACCGATTCTCCGATTTGTTGGTCCCTACGATGAAAATCTTGCCGATCGAGGAGGGGGTTTCGCTTCTTGCGTAGGTAGGCCTCGAGAGCATTCACGGCTTCATCGAGGGTGGTGGTGGTAGAAATATGAAGGCGGCCTGATTGCCAAAGGATGGTCCATTCGGAATGGAGGGCGGCACGCAAAGTCACTTGCTGTGTGGATAGCGGGAAGGTGGCTACTTGTTGGGCGTCCACGTAGTCGTTCCAACGTTGTTTCCAAACGCGGGAAAAGAGACATCGTTAACTCCTCCGGGAAGCCAGTTAGGAAGCTGGATGATTTTTGTGGCGTGGTGAGGAGGAGCTCCTAATGGGACTGTCGGTGTCGGATTCCGAGTAGCCATCTGCTGCAACAGTGCGGCTATGGAACTGAGGATGTCGGTGCTGGTCGGCGAGGCAGGGTTCTCTGGAGGGGTTTGGGATGGTCGGCGATTCCTTCTTGAGGGCATCTTCATTACTAATTTGTCACTGAGCTGTCACTTAAAAAACGGCTATAATTAACCGAATGTCGACTGCGCCATGTTCTACCGCGTTAGGGTAAAGGTTCGAGCTGCAGTGAGAACTATAAATTAATAATTTATTTTTTAATAAGTCCAAAAATTACATACAATTATAAGAGGCAGATGGAGTACAGTTTTTACTCCACCAGCGCCTAGAGTATTATATAATAGAAGGAACCGCTGCAGGTTGTAGCGACGCGCGGTCAACACCAGGCGACATCAGGCGGTGTTCGAAAAGTGCGCGCGCAGCCTGCGCGCGCAGGCCGGCTGGCCAGCCGCCGGCGTCCCAGGCCAGCGTCGCCCGCTGGCATCCTCTTATCTCAGATGTATTGTCATCCTTTATAATGTTTTGTTCTAAATCTTCTTATAGTTTTGTCATTTTTCTCTCGGAGTTTATTTCACATTTTGGTCTTTTCATATTTTTTATTTAATTATCTTGTATTTTGCAAAAGCATTAGCGTTAAATAATGACATTTGTTCTTTCCTTTGGCTCAACTTTCTGGCTTCCTTTGCAAATTCAACTGCCATTTCATTACCCCCAATCCAAACACTGGCAGGAATCCATTGTAGAATGCAATTATTCTCCAATGATATCAGTTGAGTGAGTAAAGAATGTATTTTCTGTGTGATTATAGTATTGCTCTTCTGAATTGCTTCTAGATCGGATATGAAGTCGTTGTACGGTATATTATAATTCCTTCTGCTTGATGCAGGGATGGTTGGTTAAGGCATACATCAAGAGCTTTCCAGATAGCTGTCAGTTCACAAGTGAAGCTTGACGAAATCTTTCTTGCTCCTTCTTTGATTTTGATGTATGTTCCATCTTGCAGTATTATGTTACTTCCAGCCCCTCCATTACTTATGGTAAGGTCTGATGATCCATCTGTTTATGCTGTTAAATAATTTATCTGATTGCATAAACCAATTGTATCAAGTCCTTTCTTTTTAAGTATGTTTTTTTTTTCTCTTTTTTTTTTATTGTAGGGTACATTCAGGTTAAGATTGATGATTACATTTAATGGCAATGGGGTAGGAAATATTGGTTATTGTCGAATTTGAAATTCATTATGTTTCATATTTATGTTCTTTCTAATATTGTTGTCGTACTGAAGTGTTGAAGATCTTTTGAGCCTTTTTTTTTGTCCAGTTTAAATAGGTTCTATGGAATATGTGTTCGGTTTCTTTAGTTTTTAAGCTAATGGTGAATTTTATTGTTTTTAATTGTCTTCTGCTTTCAACTAGGTCTAGACCACATTCTCTCTGAATTTTCTAATTGTTGGTATTTGAAACAGAACCAGTGATTAATTTGGCCGCTTTTGCTTGAACACTGTCTAGTCTTCTTTTTAGTGATGAACTTGAGGGAGCCCAGACGGATGTTGCATATTCCATTATTGGCCTTATTGAGGTGATATATGTTGTTCTGAGAATTTTGGGTTTTGCTCCCCAATTTGTTCCACATAGCCTTCTCAGAATGTTTAGGTTTCTGGTAGCTCTATTTGAGGTGCTAATTATGTGTTCTGTAAATCGCAATTCCTCATCAAGTATCACACCTAGGTAATTTGGAGATCTAATTTTATCAATTATATGGTTGTTTATGCTTATTTTGAAGTTAAATTCATGCTTTTTTCCTGTCAGTGAAGGAGACCTATAGGTTTGTGTTTATTGGGTTTATTGTCATTTTGAGTTTCATTGCCCACTTCTCTAGTCCTCTCATTGATGTGTTCAGTATTTTTCTGATATTTCTATACTGCTACTTGTGTGCCATATGGCTATATAATCTGCACAACAGGCAGCTTTTGTGTCTTAAGTGAGGATGTATGTTGTTGAGGTTGTGTCGTAATTAGATGTAAACAATTCAAACTTAACCATGACTCTTTTTTTAGCTCTTATTCTTTTCGTTTGGCCAACAAAAAATGTCCAATTTATATACACATATATTCTTACATAATGAGACTTGAGAATGCAAATAATCTTCATCTATTTACATACACAACACATCTCCCCCCTTAATAATACTCCAGTCGGTCTGGGGGTTTCCTGGCTCTCTGAGGTCTAGAACTGCGGACGGGCACTTGCACAGCGGCAGGCTCCGGTTTAGGAGTGCAAGAGGGCAAGTGCACAGCAACAGGCCCTGGTCTAGGAGTGCAAGAGGGTACGTGCACAGAAGTAGACTCCTCCTTGTTTCCTGATGTAACCTCTGGAACCTCCTTTCCACTTTATTTCTGACTTCCACCTACAGGCTTCTCTCCTGATGTTCGAGGAAGTATCAAATTTCTTGTCTCCACTTGTTTCTTTCTCACAGGTCGCAATTGATTGATATGCCTCTTATACACGACGCCCTCGCAACTTATAAGGTAGTGACGGTGGCCCAATAATTTCAAAATGGTACCTTTTTAACCGTTTAGGTCCAGTTTCATAGTTGCGGAAATAAACCTCGACCTGTAGTAAACTGCTCCTGCCTTCTTACGGCCTCTCGCGGATTTTCCATCTTGGTATTAAATTCGAGAATCTTGATCTTAAAATTCTCTTCATTAGCGGTTCCGCGGTGTAATTCCTTTATTACAGTTTGGGGGAATGCTCTATTAGCAAATAGGAATCTTTGTAGATTCGTCTCTAAATCATCTTTCCCATTATTATTTCTCAAAAGGTTTTTAAACTCTCTTACATATCTCTCAGCAAACCATTTGTACTAGGATTATACGGACTGGTCTTAGTGTGCCGTATACCATTCATTTTAGTAAATTGCTCGAATTCACCGGAGACAAACTGTCTTCCGTTATCTGTAACCAAAAATTAGGGCAATCCAAATCTGGAAAAAATTTCTCTAAGATGATTTATAATCGTTATGCTGGTAATATCTTTGATGATAAAAATTTCTATCCACTTTGAGTATGCATCCACGAGAACCAAAAACATTCTTCCCATGAACGGACCCGCTAGATCAAGATGAAGTCGATGCGACGGTTTTTCGGGCCAAGTCCATTCCGAGATGGTGCCGGGGGCATGCTTGCCGATTCTTGGCATACTCTACATTCTCTAGTTAACTCCTCGATGTTACTGCCTATGCCTGGCCACCAGAAAATACCGTCTGGCAATCATATTCATCCCCATGAGCATTTAATGCAAGTCATTTGAAATTAAATATCTTAATTTTTGGGGAATTACCACTCTTTCACGCCATTGAAGACAACCAAACTCCAAACTTAATTCCTCATTGATCTTATAATGAGGAGCTAGTGGGTTTTCTCTCGGTACCCTTGTGAATTTCCTCTCTCTCTCTGTTGCCTTCTCTAACCTTCCTTAATACTATAGACAGTGTTTTATCTAGGGGCGTCTCATATGCCCCTTCCATAAAAGAGAACGGTACCTCATTCAACTTCCTGAGAAGAAGTACCTGGTCTTCATCAAGAGACTCCCTGAAACTCGATTCTAAAGGAAGACGTGGCAATGCGTCAACATTGGAATTATCACTAGTTTTTCGAAATTCCACAGTATAATTACATGCAGCTAATTTTAAGGACCATCTTTTAATTCTGGATGATGCACATATGGGAATTTGTTTATGAGGTGAAAATATATGAATTAAGGGTCGGTTGTCTGTGACCAATACAAATATTCGTCCCAGTAAGTATTGCCTGAATTTCTCAACGCCAAAGGTTATGCTCAACGCTTTCTTTTCTAGTTGAGAGAAACGTTTTTCCGCTTCAGTTAATGTTCTAGAAGCAAAAGCTATAGGGCATTCTTCCTTTCTATCATTTCTATGATTCAGAATTACGCCTAGTCCATAGTCCATTAATAATGATTTACATTTTTAAAATAACATTCGATATTCTTTCGTCCAATTCCATCTACAATTTTTATTCAAAAGTTGATAGAATAGCGCTAAAATGTTTGCTATATTCTTTATGAATCTATAATAATAAATTAAGAGTCCTATGAAAGATCTTAATTGCGAAACATTCTTTAGGTTTAGGCGCCTCTATCACTGCTTCAATTTTATTTTCTAAGGGATGCAGTCGATATTTATCCATTTTAAAACGCTAAATATTCGCCGATTTCTTTTTAAATTTACATTTATATCTGTTTAACTTTAAACCTTTTTCTAGCAATCATCTAAACACTAGATCCAACTCTTGTTCATGATCTTCAAAGTCTTTTCCTGCAACCAAAATATCATCTATGTAGCAGGCCACACCTGTCAAATCAGCAAATATACCTTCCATAATCCTCTGAAATTTATTTGGTACTACCGCTACGTCATATGGTAATCTTTTATAAGAAAACAACCTATTTTTTGTGTTTATATTAACAACAGATGATAATTTCTTGCTTGCTTAACTAACCTGTTTACATTATTTTTAGAGTCCTGCCTTCATTCGTATAGCTGAGTCTGGAAGTGCTTGAAAGATATTCAGCATTATTTCAGCCATCTGTTTGTTCGTTCTCGCTATTCATATCGGTTAGAGTATTGGAGGATTAGTGTTGGTCTTGATTGTTTTATAACACTAATTATATTCCAGTGATGGCTTTCCTTTTTTGGATCAATTTTATCGCAGAATTCTGCCCATTTTTCTCTCTTGTTTGAATATCCAAATTTCTTGTTCTATTTTGTGACTAATTTCAATGAGTTCCTTTATGATTTCTTCTGTTTTATTTGTTTTAAGAAGTTCATTGTAATTGTCTCTCTCTGCAATCATTGCCTCGATATTGTGGTCCTTCCAGTAAAGTATTCACAGATCTTTACGTCTACCTCTAGGTATCGATACTTTTGCAGCTTTGGATATGTTCGAAGAGAATTTTTCCAATTTTTTGTCAATCGTTCTGTGATTTAATTCTTCGTTGCACAGTTCTTCAAGCTTTTCTGTGAATTTTTTTCCAGTGTTCTTTTATTCTGTTGAAAATTCTCAATTTTGAATTTTAGGGTTGTTAAAATTGGTCTGTGGTCACTGATTGCACTTTTCAGAATTTTCCATTGTGCTGTGGGTGCGATGTTGTAATTTATCGCTGTGATGCCTATTGCGGATTATGTGCCTGTGGACCTGGATAGATAGGTGTTCTTTTCGTTATTTAACGGTGTAAGGTCCTCAACCTGCTGACCTTTGTTATCCTGGACAGGTGATCCCCAAGTTGGTCTTTCGGCGTTAAAATCACCAAGTATGATTGCGATATCCGAAGACGCTTCACTCAATGTCTCTATCAGGCCTGTATTGATGCTAGTATTATCGTGGTGATAAACATTTATGATTGGAATTATTTTATCTGTAAGATAGATTTCTATTGCCTGAGCTTCTGTCGTGCTTTCTCTAGGCTTACTCTGATTATAGGCGATTTCCTTAAATTTGATTTCTAGAGTTTTAATCAAAACGGCAAGTCCTCCTCTGAATTTTCCCGGTCTGTCCTTTCGTAGTGTTGTATAATCTTTGATATTGAATCTCAGATTCTGATTCAATTTTGTCTCCTGAGGACAAGTAATATGTACATTGTTGTCATAGAGAAGACAAGTCAGCTCTTTATTTTCCTCTGGGTACCATTTATATTGAGTTGTAGTAGATTGAATTGTGTCCTCGTAGTAGATTTCTCATCATGAGCTCTGGCTGCAGCTCCTGACGCGGGGGTTACCCCGGACGCGGTATCATTACTGGAGATATCAGGTTTGCTCTTCATTTGAAAATGGGTGCCGTTGCAACGTTAGTCATCTTGGAAACGAACCGAAATTTGGTCAAATATTCCAAGGGTCCAGGGGGGACCGCAAGAAGTTGTGGTCGGACTTCTCCCCTTCCCCCTGGAATGCCGTCACTACAGGATAAAGCACTCTTGGTGAATTTTTTAAATTGTGATTCAGAATCTGCCACTGAAGCTTTACTAGCGTTTCGTTCCCATTAAAGATATTCGAAGCGGTAAATGACCAATGAGTTGTTACTCTCTAAAGCGATTGATTAAAAGTTTTGAGGAAACTGGATCTCTGGAAGCAAAACCTCGGAGTGGAAGACCATCGATATGCAAGTCAGTGGCTGTTACTGTTTTGCAGAATGCTGAAGCTATTGAAACGTTATCCATGTATGGAGAAGTAAGTGCTAGACAAGTTTCTCGACAAACGGGGATTTCGTATGGAACAGTTTGGAGAGAACACACATTTAGAATTTTTCTATAAAAATACCCTAACAAAATTCAAAGTTTTCACGAGTTGAAAGTCAGCGATTTTGAGAAGCGTAAAGAATTCGCTGCATGGGTTTTCCGGCAAATTGATATTGATGAAAACTGGCTGTCAAATGTTCTAAGAACAGATGATGCTCACTTTCATTTAAAGGAGAATTAACATTCAAAATTGCCTCATTTTGGCAACAGAAAACCCTAGGATTTTTACAGAAATACCACTTCATTAGCCCAGAGTTACAGTTTTGTGTGGGTTCACTTCTTCTTTTATTATTTGGCCATTTCTCTTTGAAAAATGAATGGAAGAACTTTCAAAACCGTTTTTGTAACTGGTGAACGTTATGTTCAACTTTTGAGAGAAAAGGTTATTCCCATATTGCAGGACATACAAGCACTAAGCGAAATAACATTCATGCAAGATGGAGGACCTCCTCATATCTCCCGCGGTGCCAAACAATTGCTGAAGGATACGTTCGGTGAAATTCGTTGATAAGTCGCCACTTTATATACCAGTGGCCTCCAATATCACCAGACTTGACGCCTTACAATTTCGGTTATGGGGGTACATTAAGTCGCGTTTTTATCGATGCCGGCCTACCACATTGGCCATGTTTAAGGCTTCTATCAGATGGCACGTTTTATAAATTTCAACTATTTAATTGTGACCATTCTGTCATCTATCGTCTGCAGGCGGTGTTTGGAATGAAGGGCGCCACATTGAGCAAGGATTGGGACCTAATACAAGAGAGAAGGCAGTTACCTCATGTGTTATATTTTGC
The DNA here is from genome assembly GCA_030710605.1 of Cordylochernes scorpioides. Lineage (NCBI taxonomy): Eukaryota > Metazoa > Arthropoda > Arachnida > Pseudoscorpiones > Chernetidae > Cordylochernes > Cordylochernes scorpioides. Next base: position 87,330,896 of record CP092866.1, on the reverse strand, counting down.
AGCTCTTTCTTTTGGGTTATGGGAATAATAAATGCTGTCCTCATATCTTGACTCTTTTTTTTTTCTGTGAACAGTAATTTTTTTGTTTGTCATTTTCCCACATCTTATATTATGTCGTGCAGGCCAAAGTGTTATAACTTATCGAATAACACTGGTATACACAATTTTACCCCTTATGTTTAGTTTATCGCTTTTTTCGCTCATTAGAAGAAATAGCATAAGGAATATTCTCTGTATCCCCCCCCCCCCCCCCAACTTTAGAAATTTTGTGCAAAAAAATAATACAAAATGATTTTACTACCACGTTTTTCAACGCAAAAGGTCGATTTAGAAATGTTTTTTTTTTTTTGAGGGATACATTTTCAAAATTATGTACAGTATAATAAACAATGATAACATTTGACAAAACCATAGGATATTTGGAATAAAGTACGACAAATATATTTTGTCTCTCCCCTCTATATTTCATTTATTGGATCATGACAAATATCCAGTTAAATAGTCAAGTGTCGCCAATTAGTCAAGGAACTATACATTCCTTATAGCACGAAATCCTATTAGTAGTGCCATCATAATTTTTGGTACTATATTAACATTTCAAAAATCGTGTATTGATATGTGTTTATTTTCAAACATTCAATCTTTTTAACAAAACTCCATCTAAAATATAAATATTTTTTGCTACATGTTTCAATTTGCATATACCTATTTTACATATCTCAGATTTTATTTAAAAATCGTTAACCAATTCTTCAAACTTTTGGCGAAATGGTGTTTTATTAATTTATCATTTGATATTATTAGGGTTCTTTCCTGGTATTCAAAAAGGAAAAAATACGTGTCGTTCAGTTATTTTTTGCAATTTATCAAACAATTTGGCCGCTAAATCTCTGATTCTGGTAGAGCGCCATCTAGCAAATAAAGTTGCAACTAAAATCAATTTCGAATTTTTCAATATTTGCCATAAAAAATCCCATTGCATCCTGAACACAATGGTGTTTACCGCATTGCTCTAGCTCAAATATTCGCGGAGTTATTAATTTTTAAAGTTGCGCGGGACTTTTGGATCACCCTGTATATATTCTGTGAGATTGGATATGATGATAACCTAATATAAAAAAGTTGTTGTTGTTAAAAAGTGACGAACAAAACTTGATTAAAAAAATATAAATAGCCACTATTATCTTTTGTATTTATTGTGTTTTCATATTGTATAATGTATGTATAATAAATAATGCATTTAAACGAGAAGTATGTCAATCATCAAAAAACAACATATATATATAGAAGCATAGGGCGCTTCTCCCGTCAAAATAAACGTCAAAAACTGACGCCATCTATTGACCGTCACCGCGAACTAGCGGCCTCGGGTCGGTGACAAAGCCACAACACCAGCTTTGGCAAATTGAGAAGCGTCCACCTAGCGTCCTGCCAAAGCTGGTGTTGTGGCTTTGTCACCGACCCGAGGCCGCTAGTTTGCGGTGACGTCAATAGATGGCGTCAGTTTTTGACGTTTATTTTGACGGGAGAAGCGCCCTATGCTTCTATGGATCAATTTCCTCCCGGCAATTTTTCCATCTATATATATATATATATAATTACTATACCATCAAAATATATTTGGATAAATAATATTTCATAAATATAATATCTGGAAGAGTAGGGTAAATAAAAAAAATAGTTTTAATCTAGTTATAAACTATTCTTTTAGAACAAAGATCTTTATAGGACTAATACCGCCATCTATGAATCGTTTTTGTAACTATTTATGGATTAGATGATTAGAAGCTCTTGTCCAAATGATTATATTTATACCTAATAAAAGCATCATAAAATCATAAGGTTGTCTCAAAATTTCGTGTTTTTCTTATTACTTGACGAATAATATTAGTACGGCGAATACATAATACAATTACTTTATGCTTAATACAAAGACATTAAACATAACGGCGATAATGTTGTTATTTCAATTTTTGGAAGTGTTTATAAGCTTTTGGGACAACCTTGTATAAGGTACATCACTTTAAACAAGATTGATCTTAATTTTCGTGATAATTTGTGTGTTGTTCCTAATTAAATAATTTCCTGCCATTTACCCCAACGGAAAGGTATTTGGAAGTTGGTTGCGGAACTATCAATATGAAAAATTTAATTATTTAATATATATATTAGACACAGATTTGAAAGTATATACCAGAGGTTGGCTTCTTGTGGGGTAAGTTATTGCAAATGTACTAACAGTTATTTGCCAGGTAATGTGAGGTGTTAATTAGTGATGTATTTTATTTTTAAAAAAAGGTAATAAAACTAGTAAATAAAGTGATAAGTGAAAAAAATGAGTACATATTGTGGAGCCCACTTCTGCGACCTCCAAAAAGTTCACCCACAGTACCTCATAGAAAGCTGGTGGACCATGATGAAACTGCCTCGACATAAATAAGTGGACGTCGGGCATTCATCATTGTGAAACCAACACATCTCTTTCCTTTCTTTTATTAGTTATTTCTTAAATATATATAATTCATTTCCCATTAATAAATTTCCTTTTTTTTTTTTAAATAAATAATCAGCTATTTTTTTGTTTTAATATTTTAAAATAATATATACACTGGTCCGAAAAATTAAAGGAACAATACATGTTTAAGAAAAATAAAGTTATATTAAGGGATACATATCAAGTTCTGGTATATTCAGAAGCTTCCGTGAATTAAGAGAGTGTGTAAAAAAGAAAAACAAATAAAGTTGTTCCCAATATGCAAAATACCACCGTCTACGTTGACTCCGCCTCTAGCACGTGCCTGAGTCTTTCTCAAAGCGTCCTAATTTTACGCTCCACTAGATTTTTATTGACCCTTTTTGTTTTTTAAAGTTTTCATGGCTCATAGGCAACATTCATCACAATAAAAAAATGGCCAGCTATTGGAAGGATGGAAGCAGGCCAATCACAGGCAGAAGTAGCAAGATGGCTTGGAGTGACAAGAAACGTTGTCTCAAGGCTTTGGAAAAAATTTCAAACGAGCGCTAATATTGCCAGAACACCCGGACAAGGACGGCCAAGGGTCACAACGTTAAATCAAGACCGTTATTTGAGTCTCCTTGTGCGTCGCAATAGAAGAATGACAGCATCGCAACTACGAAGTGACCTCAATGCAGCTACAGGAGTCTTAGTATCAACTGATACAATACGCAGAAGGCTTCACAAGAAGGGCCTCTATGCTCGACGACCCATAATTTGTGTGCCACTGACACCACCTCAAAAGAGAGCAAGGAAACTTTGGTGCAGACAACATGTCGCCTGGAAGGATGAATGGAGGCGTGTAATGTTCACTGATGAGTCCAGATTCTCTCTAAACAGCGATTCTCGTCGTGTCTTGTCAGGAGAGAGGTAGGAACCAGAAATAATCCCCGGAATATGGTTGAAAGGGATTCCTACAGAAGCCAAGGTTTTATGGTCTGGGCTGGAATCTTCTTGGGCGGGTCGCACAGCACTCCATATTTTTCGGCAAGGAACCCTGACAGGACAGAGGTATCGGGACGAGATCTTGGCAGCATATGTGATGCCTCAAGCATTGGAAATGGGAGAAAAATTTCTTCTATTGGATGATAATGCCCGTCCACATAGGGCTGGTGTGGTCGACACTTTTCTCCAAAACCATGCAATTGCTCGGATGAATTGGCCAGCTCGATCCCCAGAACTAAATCCCATTGAGCATGTATGGGACAACCTAGGACGGCGGATCTCATCCCTCCAATCCCTCCTAGAAACACTCATGAGCTAGAAACAGCCTTAACACAAGAGTGGGCGTTGATTCCACAGGAGCTGATAAACTCCCTAATTCTTATTATGAGTCACCGATGTAGAGCCTGTCTATCAGTTAAAGGCGATCACACCCCATATTAACAACAATATCCAAGATATTTATGCACTGACTGCAAGATCATTGCTTGACCGGCTAATTTGCATAAAATACGTGGTAGAATTCTTTGATTTCGGGTATTCTAATCAATAATGGAATAATAAATTTGTGTATGAAATTTCATTGATAAATGTTCAATAAAATTTGAGATAAATGAAAAAGAAATGTTGTTCTTTTAATTTTGCGGACCAGTGTATTTTGAATAATAACACTAGTACACAAAATGAAAAAAAAAATTCTCCTCCTCAAATAAACAAAACATTTTCTGGGTTAACTTTTTGTGCTGATTAACGTGGTACCAATATTTCTTTTTTCGATTAGCTCAATTTCTCAAGTTATGGATATAATGCCATTTGCCCATGATATTCATCTATTAGAGGAAAAGTTATGACATTAAACTTATTACTATATAAATAAATGTACCAAAGATAGTGCAAATGAAGAAACAATATTATACATATATGCATGTTTATATATTTTACTTCAATAACTGCCCTTAAATATATATATTTATCAAACTACTTACTCTATATCCATATAAATTTTCATTAAAAAAATCTAATTTCTTTCCCTTTCTTTTTCAAAATTATCAGGAGAAAAAGCTGTGTATACGAAAAAACATTTTATTTGGTTTGATAAACATTATTTATAAAGATGCAGTAATATTTAGGAAGTAATACAAAATTTATATTCATGTATTTAAAGATTATTTCTGTGAAGTCTATTATATTTTGCTTGTTTGTCCTCACGCATCAGATTCCAACAATAATCCGCCACCATATGTTGATTCCAAAGACCATTGTATCGTTGCTCAATGATTTTAATATCTTGGTGGAAGCTTTCACCTTGTTCTTCGGTCTCTGCACCGAGATTATCGGGAAAAAAGTTTAAATGTGAATCCATAAAGTGAAATTTTAGATTCGTTATGCACTCGAGCTTGTGGAATTTGGAAATCAGATTTTCGACGATTCTCGCATAATTCGGTGACTTATTATTGCCTAAAAGGTTTTTGACAACGTCAATGAGTGCAAGCCAAGCATTTTTCTCATCTTCTTTTAATCGTTATGTAGCGTATTGGAGTGAAAAAGATTTGTCAAAGAGGTGGTTACTGAGTTAAAGTTTGAATTAGGACGGATATAGATAGAGCAAAGGGTTAGGTGTAGGTTTGGAAGGTCAAGGATATGGCAACGGTACGATCTGGAGATGAAAGGTTAGGTAAGAAAATAATTGGCAAGGATTGATTTATAATAATCATACAAGAACCCAGTTTGTTCCCTTTAATGGGATGATGAAGAAAGGATGATCGAGGAACTGGAAAATTGCCGGGAATTTTTCCTTTTGATACTGGGGGGTTCTTGTATGAATATATATCAACCTTCTCAAGACTAGCAGTGTGAATGATAGAAGCAAGGCAATGGGGTGAAGGACGGCAGTTTATTTGTAAAAATTTTAACATATCAAGCCCCTATTGAAGCTGTCCCTCCGCAGCTTTGATCATAGGGCAGGACATTGAGTCCGCCTTGTGTTTGTTGTTGGTGGAGTTGCATCGGAAGCAGGAGGGAGTGAGGTTGGTGTTGGGGCAATCTGATATTGCATGTGGGAGGCCGCAGTGCAAATATTTGGGTTTGCTGTCGCACCTTTCAGGGCGATGTCTCAGGCTACCACATGTTATTCATGGGAAGGTGACCCTGGATCTAGAGATGGGTAGGATCGAATATCCGAAATGGATCTTTTTCAGTTTCAGTAGTTGGGTCGAGGTGGCCTCGTCAGTCTCGAAAATTGCGTGTGTGTTCCCGTTCCTAGCAGGGATGGTTTTGACCACCCTGCATTTGGGGTTTTCCCGGTAAGAGAAGATCGGAGGTTGTCCTCCAGCTTTATTGTGTTGTAGCCTTCTGGAATATTGAAGATTGTAAAGCGGGGTTGTAGTGCAGGTGGTAGGGCTACCTTAATGTCGGTGCTTGTAGTTGCTTTCTGAATTTTGATTAGAAGTGTTTCTAGCTTGTGTGCTGAGTCTGTATGTATAAGAATTTTATCTCTTGTAACCTTAGTGTGTTTTATAAGACCTTCTAGGGAGGTGGTTGGGATGAGGGCCGAGAGGCGATTAGAAAGTGGGGATTGTTTTGTGTCGGTGTGTGTTATGATGAGGTGGTATGGGTTTCCTTTTGTGTCGAATTTTTGTTTTGTGTTGGTGGTGGTATTGCTAGGTAGAGTTTGGGTTTTATTTGGTTGAGAGTTGGGTGGTGGGGGAGTAGGGGTGTTGGAGCTATGTTTAGGGAGGTGTGCGTTGTTTGTGTTATAGATAGATAGGTTTTCGGATGTTGTTTGCGGTGTTAAAAAGGAAGGTTTGTTATTTGGCGTGTTTGTGGGATTGCGGAAGTTGGTGGCATGTTTAGTATTTCCGTTTACTCTATCTTTGGTGCTGGGTGTAGGGATATAGATGTTAGTGGGGGTGTGGGATTTGGTGTTGTGTAAAAAAATATTTGTTCATAATCTCGTCGTATGCTATTTTGGTGTAGTAAAGTTCTTGTTTTCTGTGTGTTAGTGTGTGTTCGAATGCTCTAATGATGCCTTCGCACGCTGCTGCGGTGTGTTCGATTATAATGTTATCGCATTTGTGATGCTGGAGGTTTTTGCACAGAATAATATTAGTGTTGCGAGCCTATTCTATTATGTCATCGTTAGTCATGGTATTGAGTTGTTCAGTATCTGGTAGGTCAGGATATTTAAAAACTTCAGATAAGACGTGGGTAGGATGGTTTATGGGTGTTGTGGGCGTTGTACAGTATGTGTTATGGGTGGGCGTAGCGTTTACTCGTATATTATCCATTGTTGTTAGTTGAGGGGTATTTAGGGTACACAGTGGGGATTGACTGAGGGCGGTATATAATCCGCTCCTTAGTTGCATGTGTATAACAGTTATTTGTATAAACTCTTTTAGTGTGACTAAAAATGTGTCAATATTTTAAAGAGGCTAGGACGAAGGTTTGGTTAGATACTAACAAAGAGAAAAAAATAAACCTTTGGCGGCCATTCGGGAGAGCCTAAAGGGCAGTGAACTTGTAGTGTTCAGTTCTTGGGAGGTTGGTAGCGGTATATCTAGTAGGGGGGCAGTAGAACCAGTAGGGTAGCAGTAGAGCCAGGAAGGCATTCAGAAAATATATCTTCACTGTTTGAGATTCGGGGGTGTACTGACGCCCCATACCATAGCCCCCTTTATATACAAACATGGCCACATTCGTCCAATGAGAAGGTGGGAGAGATTTGTTCACAAACGAACGAAAACAAAAATTCTTTCCACTAAAACCTGAGATAAGATATGATAAGATTGCAAATATTTGTCAATATAATTTAACAGTGTGAGCGCTGAAGGAATGGCAGACGGTAAGACTTGCCGATCAAGCAGTCTTCGCACTTTTCTGGCTTTGCCGGGCTGCAAATCAACTCCTCTTATACTTTGGTTCTTGGCCATTTTGCTATCGTATATGCATTTACATGCATCAGACTTTTGTGCCAAAGTTCCAGTGTAAGCTCTTCCTTGCATTCAGATGCAAGAGAAACAAGATCATTCTGATCTATCGGAGAAGATGGAGTAGTCTGGACGTAGTAAAGTCTACCCAGCTTCTTTCCCTCTATCAAGTGTTTACCTTTCATGTCCATAATGTGGCACCCACTCTTGTTGAAGACAACTTTTCTACCGTTTTCTATCATTTGGAGTACAGACAGAACACTGTGACGCATATCTGGAATGTACAAGGTGTTCTGGGCAACCAAATTGCTGGCATCTCCCTTGTGTCCAACAATATTGGCACTGACAGTACCGATACCACATGCTTCTATAGAAGAGCCATTCGCAACAGTGATGGAACTCATATTGCTTGTGCACTCTTTCAGACATGTGAAGTAATCTCTCTTGGGAGTCATATGGTGCGTCGCTCCAGAATCTATGATCCAGGTCTCGGCGGTAGCTCCAAACAAAGTGTTGCACATTGCCGACATATTTACGCCTTTGTTTTGGTCAAACCTCTTTGGTCTTTGTTAATTCTTTCCTTTCTTCCTGCATTCCCTTGCATAATGGCCTTTACCTCCACATTTGAAACAAACAACCTTTGCTTTAAATTGTTTTTCTGTTTCAATGGGCTTCGAAGAGGCATTAACGACCATGGCACCCACATATTTTGGTAGATTTGACGAACGCCTTTCTGCTCCTGCCAACAGCCGTCTTTTAACTGTGGCGGTCGTGAAGTCTGAATCAGGCAAGTTACATATGGTTGAGACAACGGTGTCCCAATCCTCTGGTAATCCACCCAAAAGAACCATAGCCAAATCGCCATCATCAATTTTGTCGCCAATTAGGGCTAGTTCGTTTACTGTGTGGTTTATCTTCCCCATATACCCTTCCATATTGCTGTGCTGAGTCAACCTTTCGCCATATAACTGCCTTCTTAGTTGTACGGCTCGATATCTATTATCCTTTGGTGCGTATAATTTTTCCAGTTCCTCCCAGACCTCTTTCGGAGTATTCAAATGTTGACATGCAATTGTTGTTCATCATTAATCCCGAGGCAAATTTTTGCAAACGCCTTACCCTCCCGCGACAAAAAAAAGTTTTGTTGCAACAAGGTCACTAGGGTCAGGCTTAGCCTCTCCTGGATTGATCAAACTCCACAAGTCGTTTTCGATTAGAACGAGTTTCATCTGGAAGCTCCAGCTGGAGTAATTAGCACCATTTAATTTTGTAATCGTCGTGTCTGCCATTTTACAAAATATTTGGTAAGTAGAAAAAAGGATGGGCCAAGTAATCAAAGAAAATTTGGTTAATCACGTTTTAGGCCTTGCGCCTCTTCCGTCTGACGTTTTAGGTCTTGCGCTTCTTCAGTCTCATAATCTTTGTTGTATTTCAATTTGATTACACACACAGCTCTTAACGTTAATTATTCTTTAATTAACTACAACAAGGTGAAAGGATTATATATATATTGATGAAATGGTAATCATGGGGAAAGAAAATATGAGTAAGCGCGGCTACGCCGACGCAGGATACAAAAACAGAAAGTGAAAGTACGGGTGTGTGACGTCAGCTCCGGTGTTGCCGAAGTTAGCCGCCCGCCGTCACGGTCCAGCAAAATTAAATATTTTCAAATATTTTTTCAAAAAAATGAGCTAATTTTGAAAAATGAAGGTTATATTCATGATCTACGGGTTAAAATTTACTAGAAACAACTTTCAAATATTGAGAAGGAAAAAGTGTGTGTACTAGTGAAATTTTTTAAATTATAATTATATTTTGTATTTTAACAGTTGGAATATTTCAGAAAATTTGGAGGAAAAAATAAGCAAAAAGAGGGAGAGAAGGCAGCAGTAGAGACAGATCGGGGAGAGAGGTTTTAAGAAAATCGTCTAAAAATGTAGTTTTAATATTTTAGTGGAGGAAATTTTCCAGCCCTCCAACTGAAGCACCAAAAAGATAAGTAACTTCGCATAATATTTTTTAAAATGTTAATTTTTTGTATATTCCCCCATTTCATTCTCATTGCCTTTTTTTCCCTTTCTTTTTGACCATTCCAATAGAACAATAAATATTTTAAAAATGTTTTGAATATCAACTTTGGCTTTGAGTCTTTAATTTGGTTTAGAGTCAATTATTTTTAACCCCAGTGCGTGCAGAATATTTGCAAGTTATTTTGTTTTTATTAAGCAGGGTATATATATATATATATATATATATATTGTGAACTCCCTGAGAACGAAAGAGTCGTCATGGATTTCGGGACAGAAGACGTCAGAAATCCCCGGTACAATACTGAGGAAATAAAATTTATAAAAAGGAAGATTGTTTGCGGAAGAGCATTATATAGTTGAAATATAGACTAACGAGAACTTTAAACTGTAACGAGGTTTTCCCGTATTTCAATACAACTGGGCCACGAGCTTGCAAGCCTAAACGCTCTTCTTCACGGACCTAACATCGATACTAGATATATCCACCCATAGACCAAACTTAAGTTTGTCTATGAGTGTATGTGATGAGTCGAGATGGAAGTGGCAACGACAGGAGACAGGGTTACAGGCAATAACCCGTGAAGAGTAGGTGGAGAGGAGATAGAAAGTCCGAGAACTACCAAAGGCGCATTTGGCGCAGAGATTGACTCGGAGAGATCTGTCCCATAATCATAGAAACCAGGGTGTTTTATACTCTTCCCCGAGCGAGACAAGGCGGTGACTTCTGAGTTTTTATGATTTATCGAGATTTGTGAATAATGGCAAGACAATGTGGTCTACTAGGCCTATGTCAATCTCTCTCCAAATGAACTCTCGAATCTATGGACCAAGCCGACCTCGTCAACGTCTCCAGCTTATTCGATGCTGCTCTGGAGCACACCAGGGCTGTCACTATCGGAAGCAGGGTCGACGCGCGTCTTCTGGACAGAATCCTACTTCCATCAGGCTTCTGCGACCGCGTCACCCAATACCAAACCACCGACTACGCCTACTCAGACCACCGTGCCGTATTGATCCAAGTGGTAAATCCAGCTCCTACAAGACCTGGCATGTTGGAAGACCTGGAAAATCTTTCATCCCTGATGTTATGTAAACAATGGACCACGATCAAGGCATATCATCTGCCAAACCTCGGACTCCAATATCAGACCTACGCCATTCCAGGACGGTCTTTCTCCTTCAGCATTGCGCGAATGTCTGACAAAGTCGTCTGAACCTGAAGTCGGCGTTCGACAGCCTTAGCAGGAGCTACCTGTTCGCCCTGTTGGAGAAGCTGGGCCTATCATCTACCTTCCTCGGGTGGATTGCTCTCCTCTACGGAAAGACAGACGCCTTCATCCGGGTCGGAAATGTCTATACCAATGCCTTCCCACTTCTTAACGGGGTGAGGCAGGGCTGACGTCTCAGCGCCGCTCTCTACAGCATCGGGCCTCTACTACGCCGCCTCGAGAGGATCTTGAGCCGCGGTTGCGTGGTCGCCTATGCGGATGACATCGTACTCTTCATCAGGAACAACGCTCAGTTTGAGCTCGTTCTCCATTCTTCGAAGAGTTCTGCATGTCCTCCGAGATAATTCTCAACTTCAACAAGAGTTGCGGGCTCTGGTGCGGGTACTGGAAGCACTTGGCGGATTCTCCTCTGGGAATCTCCTGGACGTCCGAGTCGCTGACTTTCTTGGGCTGCACCATCACCGCCGGGAATATCCCAGGCCTCCCACCTGATGGAGCTGCTGGAGCGAGCCATAGCGAGGTGGACTCCTTTTACTCGCGGCCTGTGTCGGTAGGTCGTGCACCACCTCCACGGCTACGTTCCACCTGAACCGCCATCGGCCGGTTGCAGGCGCGGCTGATTAGCTTCGTGTGGGGTACTAGTATCGGGCTTCCCGGGAGAACCCTGGCTCGCCCAGTCTCCGAGTGTGGATTCGGTCTGCTTGATATCGCAGTCCAGCTTCGGCTCGTCCGCCTGAAGGGGTTCCAGCCCTCACTGCGCGTCGCAGCCATCGGCTACTCTTGGCTGGTTACCAGCCGAGCGTGGCTAATTCCACTGGCTCCTGACGTCTGGCTTTCACCGAAGAGAAGGAGGCTCCTGAGCTTCTGGGAAGCCGTGTCCAGCGTTCTTGAGCTGAACCACCGGGTTCTTCACCCTGCCAGCCTGAGGACTCTGCGTCTTCAAGACGAAAACATATTTCGTCGGCCGCCAGACATCCTGGCTCCCGAGCGCTGGCTACAAGCGGGTATTTCTTCGATGCGGAGTACGAGGGGGGAGACCATCGTTCTGCGGGGTTCAACAACGCCCATTACCCGCCTAACCAGACAGAGTGCGCGTCGGGCACTTGACTCGGCACGGCTTCAGGCACATCCTGTTGCAGAGCTGGCTACGCGGTGGACTTCCAGCGTAGATCTGCTCCACTCCATCTCCTGCGCCGACCTGCGTCGCAAATGCTTCTCGAGGCACAAGGCAGATGTCGCTCTACGACTGGCCCTCCGCGCCCTACCCGACAGATATGGTAGTTGCCAAGCCGTGCGATGCCTGATCCGGAAGTTATCACTGCATGGGATTTACCCTGGATCTGAAGTCCTGGCAGGTCCGCGTCGGCTTCCATCCCGAGACAACGCAACTAACAAGTGTAGCGAAGGCTACCATCTACAAGTACCATCTTGGTCTTCAGGTCGGTAACGCCAGCTACCTCATCGACCTGCCCATTCCGTGGGAAAGAACCCTTATATATCACACATCACATATATTTAAATGTATATTTTAATCAATTATTTATATATATATTTATATTTAATCATATATATTTATTAATTTTTATAATCACAAGGTAATAATTATTACCTTGTGTTTATAATCTACAATCCAAATTGTGCCTCATTAATTTTTATAATCTTATTTATATTCACATATTTACATATTTAACCCTATATAATATTATATGAAGGATGTAATAAAGTAATTTTAATTTCAATTTATCTATTTTTATTTTACCATATATAATCATATATAAACGGATGTAAAGAAGAAGTTCTAATCCTAATCTTTCTCTCGGCCGTGCGGCAACGGGTCGCCCGAGCTCCGCATTTTCGGCGTTAGAGAGGACGGATATTTCTACCCCTTTTTGGTATTGGCGGATATCCGGAAAAACCTTCGACATGATGGTAATGCTGCCATCGAAACGAATCCAATTGACCATCGAGCTAAAGTCGGTTGAATGCTTAAATGCAGAAAATTCGGTGACACTTGAGGCGGATGCATTCGATTTCTAAAAACAGCGTAATTATAAATTTGTATCAGAATAGCCGGAAATAGGCTGATATCGTAGAGGACGAATTGGCGAACTTTGATTAGAAAAAGCAGAAGCATTCGCCTTCTTTTACGAAGAAGCGCCGACCTATTGTACAATTTCGCTAAGCTACCACCCCCCGAAAAGGGACTGCGCCGCACCAACCATTGCGTATCAGCAGCAATATCGAGAAAATAAAGGTCTAGAGGACGATACTGGAACAGTGCCGGAGTATATCTGCAGTTAGAACCTTTAGCAGCTTGGAGATGTAAAATAATATAATCGAAAATGGACTTTTGATCAATGGAGCCCTCCTCAAAGCCCTGTCCTGCCAAAAGAAGGCTTAAATTCCACTATCAGCGGCTTACCATATACGAGGACGTGAACATTAATATTATCAAAACTGCCAGATGGTCTCCATCGCCCCTGCTGTGAACTGCTCCGGCGGCTATACCACTTCTTCAAGAAAGATTATTTAAAAAGTCACGGATCTTCCTAAGAAGATCATCATGACTGCCAAAGGAGGCTTTGCGTTGGCCTACTTGGAGTACGGCTTCTGTTGCTCAAAGTGCTACTGGATGAGCCATTAGAGGATGAACTGCTCCAGTACTTCCTAGCCCTCACAAGCCAGAAGAACAGTGCAGCTGCATCCCTACTTGCAGCATTAAATAACCATGCGCCAGAATCTTCCCCGATGCAGAGTCCTCCTCCACGCTATCAGCTCAAAAAGACGCAGCTCCCGAGAGTGCACCCACCACTAGCGCTCCGGAATCTTCCAGACAAGCAAACCCCGAAGATAGATGGAATCTCCAGTCATCCCAGGGGCAAAGATAAATCTAGGTCCCTAACATTAATGGCTGGATCAAAGGTCCAAAAGAAACAGCCTCATCAGACCACTAAAGAAGGAGGATTCATTATCCGAGACCTTGCCGGGCATAATCCGCCAACAGTTAGACTAACTGGTCGTGGGAAGACTACTCCGCACATATATACGAGGATATTTTAACGAAGAAATTGTATCTCGCTTTGAAATGTTAGAAATGCTCGGCTAGTTCTCGCTTGAGCAGGCCAGCCACCTGCCCCCTGGGCACCCGAAGTGGACCGGTGTTGACACCTCCACCCTCCCAGCCCACCCCCTCCCACAGCTTTACAGCGACTACATCGGCCGAAGGAAATTCTGGAACGATCCAGAAAATCCCTGTGACACCTCCCGGTCCTGCCGCATCTTTGCCCGCGGAAAGCTGCCCAGTTCTTCCCCAGAACACTCCAGCAGCCACCAAGCCTTCTGCTCCGGCGCCGAGCACCAGCGCGTTGCGATCTCTGCTAGCGCCTTCCTTGACTACTACTTCACCAACAGCGATCCCTATCAAAGATCAAGCCAAGCTGCACTAACAACGGAATCTTCCATTCTCAAACCACAAAACATACAGCCTCCTCGGCCCACTTCACAGAAGGTTGAGGATCTGTTTACGGTACTAGACTCTGACTCCTTCCTGGAGCCCCTCTATAGGGACTTTTATAGGTGCGAAACTGAGTTGACTGTTGTATACCTAACTAAGAGGGAGGACGTAGTCGTGTTTCTCTCGCCCGACCAGAGCTCTGCTCTAAAGAAATTCCTTGACATGGCAATCGCCTATGTCGGGGACAAGGACTCCGAACTAGGCAAGAGGCTGTCCGACTTCAGGGCAGAATGCGACATTGAACGAGAAGACACCCATTGGGATTCGTCTGATACAAATAATTATAAATTTTGGATATTTTGTTTATATAATTTTTTTAACTGTTGACTAGAAGTCTCAATAAACCTTTTTCATTGTCATTGTCTCTCTCTCTCTCTTTACAGATAAGTTATAGTCTCTTTACGGACGGCACAGTTTCGGTATACACAACTCTTATGACATATATGTAGTATATTTTAAACTGTAATATAATATAAGACTGTGCTAGTATATTTCACATATCTTATACTTAGTTTAGTTAGAGCCAATAATTTATAAGATCATACCCTCCTATTAAAATGTGCACTGCTCCTATTTACTACCGCCCCCATATTTTGTACGATATGCTATATCTTTATTAATATAACCTGTACACCCTTATTGGTATTTAAACTCAAAATGATAACGTCAAAATAAAAACAGCAAAAGAGTGGTCAGTTGGGGACAGCTACTTGGCAAAGCCAAAGGACATGACACGCCCCTGGGTCAACAGAACAGTTTTAGCTCAGAGGGTGCTATAATGTGTCCATCTACGCAGGCCGCTTCTGGCTCTCTCTCCTTGTCTCGGTGTTAGGCATCCAGGTTTGTGTCATGGCCTCCACCTCTGTCCCGTGGGTTGTCTCCGACACTCTCGGTGCTAATATCTAGCCCTGCCCCTGCTTCTTGTTGTCCGCGTGTGGGAAGAACATCAACACTCGCCTCACGAACGACTGCCAGTTTATTAACACGTCGGGTCTCACTCGGGATTTTACAACAGTAGACTTTTTTTTAAGTCGACAGGATCATTATCAAAACGACATATATATACAGAGTGTACCAGGTAAATTGGGACTAACTTTGACAGTCCATAAAACAAAAACTACTTGAGATTAAAAACTTGTTTTTTTTTTTCATTACGTAGCCATATTCATGTAAAATGCAACAATACATGTGTGCGCAGTGTAGTGATGAAGAGTAACCGAGAATTTGAAAATCGAGCTGCCATCATCGTTGCTCTGCGCGCCGGAAGGAGCCCCAAAGAGATAGTGGATTTTCTTAAGTTGCCCAAAACCACTATTTATCGTGTCAAGAAGCAGTTTGATGAGGCCGACAGTAACAAAGAGGGGATAGCTACAAGGAAAAAGCACTCGCGTCGATCGGACAGGGTAAGAGGCGAAGAATTTGTCAAAAATGTCAAGGAGAAGATTGATGGAAACCCTGGGAAGAGCATGAGGGCCATAGCCAAGGAAATGGACGTTGGCTCTATGACAATTGTCAGAACTATCCATGAGGACCTTGGTCTCAAGTCTTATGCCCTTCGGAAAGGTCAGTTGCTGACTGAGAATATGAAGAATAACAGAAAAGGAAAGGCTGCTGCCCTCCTCAACAACCTGAAACACGACTCTTTTGGCATGCTAAGGTTCGTCTCTGACGAAAAGAACTTTGACGTGGACCAAAAGGTAAATCCCAGGAATGATCGCTGGATCTGTAAAGACCCCTCAGAGATACCTGTCGTGATGCACACGAAATTTCCTGCCTCCGTAATGGTCCTTGGCGTTATCAGCAGTGAAGGTGATGTCATGCCTCCCCATTTCTTTGAGAAGGGCCTTAGGATGAACGCTGACACCTACATCAATGTTCTGGAGATCGTTGTGAAGCCTTGGATGGACATGGTGGCCGCAGGAAGGAAGTATGTCTTCCAACAGGACTCAGCTCCAGCCCATAAGGCAAAAAAGACACAATAGTGGCTGACACTTAACGTCCCTAGTCACTGGGGTCCTGATATTTGGCCCCCTAATTCTCCAGATTGCAATCCCCTCGACTACTATGTATGGGGCGTTGTTGAGAGAGATGTCAACAAAGCTCCTCATACCACCATCCAGTCTGTCAAGAAAGCAGTTCACACGGTGATGACCCAAATGGACAAGGTCATCGTCGCCAAGGCCTGTGCTTCATTCCGCACTCGCCTCGAGACTGTTGTAGCTACTAATGGAAACTTCATTGAATAAATAAAACTATATCCTTTTATCTACTACTGTGTCAAATTTCATTCGGATATTTTAATTTTTACTTGCAAAAAATTTCAGTTAGAATACCATTGTTGAAATTCCTAATTTACTACCTGGTACACCCTGTATATATATATATATATGGCGATCACACTTTGCTTCAGCGAGCGCGGAGAAAGCTTCACTACACATACGGGCGGTAGTGTGGCGACTACACTATGCCTCGGCAAGATCGTGCTGCGAGAACACGTCCCTACGCATGCGCGAGCGTCATCCGGGACCTTTTTTTCTGGCCACTCGCGTCGTAAACAACAAGGCTAGCTCCCAACGGCGGTTACTTCTTTTCTCTTTATATATTTCTGGCTTTAAATAAATTAATTTTAATTATAATTTTATCAGCCGCCCTTCCACAAGCCACACCAACACGCACGCAACCATCCCACAGATATATATATATATATATTTCTACTGTCCTCAAACCCAATGAGATTATTTCCTTAAACACCGCCACCAAGCATTATTCTGAATTAGTCAGAGATATAACTACAAGGGTTGTAACGAAGTTGATAAAAGGTTCACCACTGATGAACCAGGTCCTTCCACATATTTTTTCCATCGCAGTAAGGGACAGCATAAAATTGTTCTACATACTGGTTTTTAATGAAATGTGCCACAAATTATGTATGATTACATCCGCACATAAAGCATTTTGTTTGTGTCCTTTATTGTGTGTTTATTGAAAATAAAAACATCTAAAGAGTATAAAACAAATTTATTAAAAGATTGCCGATATTTGAGGGTTTTGTAAAAAATTACCTCTGACACATATCTATATATAGTTCGCACGTATACATACAAAGGAATATTGAGATACATTAGGTACTATTTGGTAACTATTTGCACATTTAAAGGGAACAAATGCAACGTTTGAAAAATTATAATTAAGGCTTAATCATTTATTTAAATACACGTATATATTTATTACATCACTGACTTCAACTGTGTGCAATCCTTTATTATTTGGATAGTTTTAGTGAAAACCACCCTTTCCAATATAATGTTTATATGAAATATAAGAAAATAACTGTATTCTCATATTTATATTCGAATATATTTATTTTTATAATTTTATCGTAGGAATATTGATACACATATATAATATATAAATATTCCTTGAAAAGGAGCAAAGCACAAAAATATCAAAAGAAATAAAAGACTGCGAGAAGTTGATAGATATAATTTATATCAAACTACAAAATTGTCATAATTTTGATAACGTTTTAGCTTTTATGTGAAAAACATTTCATAGGGATATATAATTACAAATAAAATTACCGAGAAAAGTATATATTGAAAATAATATTGTATTGATGCCAATATAATAGCTAAGTCACAATAACTATATTGTCTAGATCTAGTGAATAGCTACAATGAAAACTTTCTGCAAGGAAAACATTTTAAATAAAATCTCGTATTTCTTGGTCAGGAAATTTTTGTTGTTCAAAGTTATAGTTTTTAATGAAGAGCTTTCCATTATCGGTGTTACTATTTTGAAAAGAAAATTTTAAATATTTTATAAATCCATTTTTCAATATTATAAGAGAGTTTACTTAGGATTAATCTACAAATTTCCATAAATATTTACGATCTATGTGTAATCAATGGAAATTTTCTGAAAGGACATTGATCTAAAAAAGACGGGATCTTTCTTTATATAGATAAAATGTAATTCGTGATTATTTTTACATCAGCCCAATATTATTTCTGACATTTAGGACTAAAGTTGAATTTTCAATAGGATTTTGTATGTATTGTATTTGTTTATAATAGGTAGACAAATTTCCATCTGTTCCCTTTCAAATAGCGTAGCTACCAAATGTAGATATGTAGTATTTATTCCGTCGAAGGAGGAACTGGGTCTTTTACTTTAAAGACGAGGGTGGTGGTGCTGGAAGGGGGAACTTGGTAGATTTTCTTGCCGGTATATTCCTTCCAGCAGTCAGCGTCGTAGTCCGCTGAGCAGTTGTAGACGTCCTTGACCATGTAGCCGGCTGGGTTTTTGAGCTCCAGGAGATCCATGTCTAAGAGGATAACATGGTGGGAGCCCATGGTGTTCCAGTTTACCAAGGCCACCAAGGCTGAAGGGTTGTTGCCATTCTGGGAGAGTGGAGAGATATACCTCCTCCAGACCTCGACGTTTTTTAGCTGTTGACACACCACACCTTTTAATACACTGTTGCATATCTACATACATACATGTCATATCTATATATATAAAATTGAATGTCTGTGTGTCCTCTATGGATTCGAAAACCATACATCCAATCGCCGTGAAATATTGGAATATTATTAGGTGTATCTCCGGAAAGGTTTACGAAAAATAATTTCTTGAATATCTTTAATATCCTTAGAGTTATTTGCAGATTTGTAGCTTTAACTCGCAAGCAGCTCCACCATTGAGACCGAGATAGGCTTAGGTTTTGGTCCACGCCTGATGACCTTGGGTCTTTCAGGGCTAATATATTAAGTAAAACTAATTCAAATATTAGTGCTTTAGTGCTATCTCCTTGAGGTTACCGATTTAAAAGTTTATTTTCTAATTTTAGATTTATAAGAAACATATTTTATTTTAAGTATTGTACTTTGTGAAACATATTTTATTTTAAGTATTGTACTTTATTTTAAAAAGTTTAAATAATTGTGCAAGACGATATATATGATATATAATAATCAAAAGAAATACAGAGTATCGTTTAAATATAAAATTCGCATAAATATAAATGCGTTTAAATAATTGTGCAATACGATATATATGATATATAATAATCAAAAGAAATACTGAGTATCGTTTAAATATAAAATTCGAATAAATATAAATGCGCTACTAAAAATTAAATTTTAGGATGCAATTATTAAAGGTATATATATAATAGGTAAATTATTAAATTATTTAAATAAAACTAATTCAAATATTAGTGCTTTAGTGCTATCTCCTTGAGGTTACCGATTTAAAAGTTTATTTTCTAATTTTAGATTTATAAGAAACATAAGGATGACACGGCACACAGGGACCGGGAAAAAATGTTCACTTTATCGAGAGATTCAAATATACGAGTTTCGAATTATCAAAATATATCTTTTTTTTTAATAAGTTTATAGAGAATTGTTTTAACAAATGTTCGTTAGAAAAACCTTTACTCGGGTAAAACCTCGGGCGAAGCCGGGAACGTCCGCTAGTAGGTCATAAAAATCCATGTATTCTAGGCGGGCACATGTTCTCGAATGGACTGTTCCTGCCAGCTTATCACGATGACCACGCACACTCTACACTTGACCATCCACACTTTTTAACATATTGTTGCATACCTACATACATACATACATGTCATATATTTTATAATCCATATATTTATGGCGCGCACATGTTCTCGAACGGACTGTTCCTGCCAGTTTGTCACCATGACCAGGCACACTCCACTTGATCATCCACACTTTTATATTCTATATACAGTTACGAGCGTCATGCGTTCTTAATTCTTCATCTCTGTCACCGTTTGCTTTTTTTTTTTGGAATGGGGCTCTCCTATTGGTTGGCTACGATCACGCCACCTTTGCCCCCCCCCCCCCCACTCGCTTTTTGTTTTTTGTAACGATTGTGTTGGAGCGGGTCGCTCCTTAAATAAATGCATATATTAGATAATAACCAAATGGAATCCTCTCTTTCTTTTTCCCAGTAAGAGACGCCTACGGAAGCCAACAGTACATAGACAGATAAAGCACATAGGCTATAGTTATTAACTAATATACGCATTTATTTAAGGCGCCAATTTATAATTGTAACAAATAGTATTTGAATAAAAACATTCAATCGGGTAAAACACGAGGTTTGCCCGGGTCATTCGGCTAGTATAACATATATGTCATAGAATTTATAAAATCTCCATATATTCATGGAGCGCACATGTTCTCGAACGAACTGTTCCTGCCAGCTTATCACCATGACCATGCTGAATCTTCTATCGTTGCAACAGTATATTCTAAACCAGATTTTCTTTACCTTTGTTAGCCAGGTAAAAGTTGCGAAAAAACATTGTTTTTACCAACAACAACAAAAGCTTCATTAGGTTCTAAAACGAACTACTAACCTATGTTAGCTGTAGTAAAAAAATAAAACTATGGCTTCTAAACCCATAAATTACGGCATTCGGGTAAAAGGTTTGATCTTCATTGTTTTGAATAGGATATTTCTAAAGGCGAACAGGTAAAATTTTCCACGGGCAATTCTCTGTGGACTGTCCACAGGACCTGCAGCAAGAATTACTGCTCTAGTAAACTACATAACACATCTGTCTCAAATAAACATTCTAGTTACAAAGAAACAATGTCTGGATAGCACAAGATGCCTCTAAACCTAATTTCGGTAAGTAAAAGATTAGCTGGTTTGAGCCGCTATACAGAAGGTTGTCGTCTAAAACCAAGTCTTCCTAAGACAGTTGTGTGATTGTAATTTACATTTCAGTGTAGATATCCACTTATTAAATTATAATTTTGACTCGGCCCATCTAAATTGCAAAGCTACATTGTATTACCGAAAGAAAACGCAAATCAGCATTACAGCAAGAATGAAAAGATTCCTGACAATTAAATAAAACAATTTTTAGTAATATAAAGCAATTTATAGTATATGAAATATAGTATATGTATAGTATAGTATAGTATATATATTATATGAAAGCATTAAAGCACGAATGTTTCTTCTGCGCATAAAACAATATGTTTATTATTATTATGTTCATAAAGCGCTAAGTTTAGCTCTTCAACAGGTCTAAAGAAAACACCCGATGCTAAAGAGTAATTGTTTTAGGCCTGTGTGGAAGATATTTAGCTCGAGAGGTATCCAAGTACATATAAAAAAAGAACATTTTGAAACTTTTAAAGTTGTATGGAATATTTTAATTCTTGATTCAAGGCTGCACTATACTTTCGGCCTAATTTGCAGGAGTGTGTGAAGGCTAGGCTTACCTTATAGACCCGCTCTCCCATCATACCCAGCGGATCCTGGTTGGCAGCGATGAGGTCCTTGTTCTTCAGCACGGCCTCGTGGCAAGGAGGGACTTGCTGGAGGTCCGCGGAGATGAGCAGAGGGGCGGCCAGGATCGCCCAGATGGACATCTGGACTTGAGCCTCGGGGCAGCTGAGTCCGTAGTTCCCAATGACAAGCTGTCACACCACGGCTTGGACATCGAACACGAATCTTTATCGCTTTTACAGAAAATTTACCCAAACATTCGGTCAAATAGCCGAGATTTATAAACCTACAATCTTGCCCATTATACTCTATAACAGCACACATTCAATAATTTTGCGTAGGAGATAAGTCTTAATAAAGAGGGTAAAGGGTGAGATGTACTTGGAAGTAATGAAAACAATATTGTTTTTTTTTTCTCGTCCCAATTACACGTGGAACTGGCCATAGTGATCATGGTGGGTAGTACTGCGATTGCTTTTACTGTGTTTAAGTGTAAAATGTTGTCATCAAATGTGGTAAAATATTGTCTTCAGAGACTGCCACTTACCGAATATCTACATATGTATAAATTAATAAAATTATTGCTCTTCAAGCTGCCAGATCCTCGTCGGCTTATTTGCCCTCACTGATGCGATTTGATTTGTGTACGATTCAGGGGCCATCAAGGTATTTAAAAAAGTACTTAATATCGGATGCGTTCCCGGAGCGTGTTTGTCGAAAATCGGGTTGTATTATTCCTTTAACACAATAAAGGAAACAAAAAGAAAGATGGAGATGTAGTTAACTAAAACTAGAAACAAAAGTAGGACTGACATATCTAGTTGAAACCGAGATTCTCAACTGGAAATATTTTTGATGACGTGAATTTGTGTGAAACGCTTACCGTGTTCCTTTATTTGAGGGCGCATTAAAATATTTACAGTTTTCGAGAATCAATACAGATAGAGGTTGATCATTTAAAAAATTTAATATAATTATCCAAACTCATATGCTACTAAGAAACACTGAGATAACTGCTACCTAGGTTCAAGCCACGTTGGAATACGGCCAAGGTTGGACTAGAATTTCACCAGACATGAATGTCACCCACCATGTCGGGGTCGTGGTAGTTGCCCGGACCAGCAGTCGGCACCATGGCATCACCTCGGTCCCCGAAGTACTTAGCGATGCTGGTGATACTCGCCCAGCTGTCCTCGATGTCGTCCCAGTTCCTCCAGATGTTGCAGTGCTCGGCGATGGCCACGTAGTCTTTCTGCCACATCAACTTTCGTGAGGTACCTGCAATTATTGGAAACTGGAGTTAAGAGAATCGATTGTGGCTCCGTTATTCAAAGGGATTTCCACCAAGAAGTCTCTCGATTTGGTTTATTATGGGAGAAAACATTGCGGCCTAGCTTTAACGAGAACGGATCTATTAAAATTTTCTTTGATGTATAATGTTGATTGATTTTATTGATATTTCAAATCAAAATAATCATTGAATTATCTACAACTGCCGAGCAGTCACACATTCAATCATAAAGAAAAATTCACCAGATGTACTAGGTGCGCCATTTGTATTTATAAATATAAGATTTTAAGCGCGATTTTTTTTTAAATCAAATTTGCCTCTACTGACCTGATATGGTTTATATTTGTAAAAAAAATACATTTCACAGTCTAGCAGTTATCTATTTATATATACTCATGGACAAAAGGAAGTTGTACCTTTTAGTATGTATATCGGGATTCAGTCAATAACTCTGAAAGATATTTGATACACAGTGACCTTTATTGAAGAAACACGAGAAAACTAAATGTGAACAAAATTGCCTTAAAAAACAGACACTTGGTTTAGTTTTGTCCATTAGTGTATTTTGTTATCTGATTAGCTACCTAGCCACCTGATTGGACGAATGAGAAATCGCCTTTGTAAGCTCAAAAGGCTTGACTCCTCAATGACCAGTTTTAACCAATCATTGGTCATCATTATAGCTAGACCATTGCCAGCAATCTCATCCAAAATCAGAACATTCTCTAGCAACAGCCTACAATTAAATTTTATTATAATAGTGCCAATTTTTTTGTTCGAAAATAAAATGAAAAGCATTTTTAAAACCTTAACTTTCATCAATTTTTAGTAATATGCCATTTTCTAAAATACATGGAAGTTGTACATACAGATGATGTTTTTAAATAATGAATTAAAAACAAATATAAAATGAATAACACATTTTTTATTTTAAAAAACGGTATAATTCACAATTATCCATTTCTTCGAGTATACAGTGGCCTTTAATTCAATGTATCATCTATCTAGAAGTCTATAGAATATAACTCTAATGTTCTATTGACGGAGGTCACAATTGTTTCAAAATGTATCTCGAAGTGCGAACTCACATCCTTGTCATCCTGGTAAGCCGGCCAGCTACAGCTGTACAGGATTGGACGTCCAGTGTTGTTCAGGGACCTTCCCAGCGCCGGGTATTCTGCCACACACACCGTCACTCGGAGAGAACTAGATAAAATATCCTAACCTATCCTCTAGCGTCTCTTAACATTTATTAACCTCTCGGGTACACAGCGGTACGTTTTTATTTTTACAAATATATATATATTAGATATTAAAAGAATTCCTGTTCCTATACTTTTCTTATTTTTAAAATATAAATTTTTAAAAAAATGAGGAATTAACGTGAAATATATATCGTACACACAAAATGTTATTGTTATGAATATGCCCCCTTCCCAATAAGATTTTTTCAAACGGACAGGTAAAAATCTCCTATTACAGGTCAAAATGTTCTGCGGCCCAGCGGTTGAGAATTATTCTTCTACGTTGCAGATAAGCAGAAAATTCTAGAATTTTCATTTAGTGGTTTCTTTTTTTATGGTATGCTGTAGACAATGGAGAACGTCAGCATAGTTCCTACATACCAACGGCGAAGTCGGAAGCGTTGGCATAGCATCCGTCCACTTTGAGCATGTCAATCTCCCACTCGGCGAGGGTCTGAGCATCGATGTCGTAGTGGTCCTGGGTGCCGGGGTAGCCGCCGCAGGTCTTGCTGCCGATGTCGGTGTAGATCCCCAGCTTCAGCCCCTTCTGGTGCACCTACCGTGAACACGCGTCATAAGTATCATTTCCACCACACGCATCATTTGCTCTTTGAAAACCATACAGAGTTCTCCTGATTACAAGGTTATTCAGAAAAGGTTTCCATCAGAGACCAAATCCTAAAAATCGTGGCTAAACCCTAAAAGCGTTTTCTTATGTCAGAGACTCTGTGATGTTGAGCCAAGTTGTGATGAGTCTTTCAACCTAAACAGAGTTTCTGAAGAGAGACCATCTCCAGCATTAATCAGGTTTAGCCAGGTATTTAGGCTATGGTCTCACACATGTCAGATTTTCTACTGTTATATGGTTTATATATAGCAAGTGTAAACATGGAACAGTGGAACAGAGCATTCTGAACCATCCAATTGAGTATTGATCTCACATGGATGGCTTACTATCCATCACATCTCTATATGATATGAGAATAGCTTAGTACAAAAATAATTTTAAAAATACGGGGTCGTGTAAGATGTAATAGTTTAGGTAGAAACTTACGTAATCCGCCAGAGCTTTGATGCCGTTGGGGAAACGTTTCTTGTCGGCGACGAGGCGGTCGGTGAGGTTGTCGCGCTGCATCTCCATCCAGCAATCGTCGATGTTGACGTAGACGTAGCCCAGGTCCTTGTAGCCCAGCTCGACGAGGAGGTCGGCCTGGCGTCGGTAGAGGTTCTCGCTGTCCGACACAACTGCATAGGTAATGCATGGTCATAGGACCTGATGGTCGTTGACACACATTGATACTACTTCACCTGTCAAGGGAACGATACGAAATAACTGAGCTAAATGTATCGGATAAATACAGTACCTATTGTTTTCAGCTGTCTAAAATACGTTACCTTTAAAGACGGGTTTTACTATACCATATTTCAGCATACAAATCAACAAAACTTTGTCTTTTTAAAACTTCTTGATTTGATATTTGGCCTGAAAAAAACATTTAGCGATAAATTCATGAAATCCAAGCATTAGATGTTTGGAAATGTGTATTTTAATTGGAGAATTTAAAAAATCTCTATTGGATTCCGCTATATGGCAGCAGACGACGTCAAGTTTAAGGTCACCCGATCACTTTGTAGAATCATTTGACTATTAGCTAATCTGTTTACTTTTCATAAGTACATTGTACATATCTAGGTAGCATCGACCGTAACATGATCTTCAGAACGATGGCTTGGTTTGCTGGTGTCCCTAGAGATGGTTTTGGATAGCGCTTACAAATGAATAGCTACCGTTATTTGTAGATTATATATATATATATTTAAAATAAGAGCATATTTTGGATCAATAAATTTTATTAAAATTCAATATTTCGACGAGGCTGTTCGCCTATCTTCTTCTCGGAAAAATTCAAAACCTTCTAAGCTTGTTATCCGCGTGATGCGCGCACGAGAAGTGTTGTTTTCTATAGCATATGTTGGTGTGACCAGACCATTTTAATTTGAATTATTGTATCTTTTCAAGAATAAAATGCTAAATATATTTTTGACTATTTTTGTTTCAACTGTAGGTATGATTGTGGTATTTCTATTTTCCTATTGATGCTATTTTTATCATCGTAAGATGCCCAGCTCTCCAAAAATAATCTTGAGTGTTTATCCTGTACATTGTTGTATAAAATTATTGCATTATCAAAATCTGGCATATTTCCTTTCCTAACTGCATGGTCTACAAGTAACGATAAAGGTCTATGGGTTTTGAAGGCTGTCCTGTGTTGATTGAGTCTCTCTATTAAGGTTTTGCCAGTTTCTCCAATGTAGGATGATGTACAGGATTGACATGGTATGCGGTATATGAGATTGGATCGGGTTTCCTGTTTTGTGTTTCGTTTGGTTATAGGATGACGGAGAAGGTTTCTTAGGTTTGGAACGGACTGGTATCTGATATTGATATTGTATTTTTTGAGAGTTCTGCCTATTTTTTCTATTCCATAACTGTAGGGAAGTATGCAGGATGGATTCTGGCTTTGAATATTGTTTGTAGATGGGTTTCTATTTCTATAAATATGCCTTTTGATGAATTGTTTGGGATATTCGTTGTATTGTAATTCTTTGGATAATAGTTCTCTTTCTTTTTCAATGATATCTATATTTTGAGAACAATGAGATATATACCGGAAGCCTACCCCCACAGGATCATACCTCAATTTCAAATCCTTTGGCCCCATAAACCATAAAATCTCGGTAATAAAAACATTATCAAAAAGAATCCTCACCCATTGTCAACAGTACATAGACAGATAAAGCACAAAGGCTATAGTTATTAACTAACATATGCAATTATTTAAGGCGCCAATTTATAATTGTAACAAATAGTATTTGAATCAAAACATTCAATCGGGTAAAACACGGGCGTTGCCCGGGTCATTCGGCTAGTATATTCTAAGACTATCTTAAAAGTGGGGGAATTGGACGTAGAGATTGGCTTGCAAGATCCATAAACCTCAATTCCATTGAATATGTCTGGGATCTTCTTGGAAGATGAGTATCAAGTGTCAGTCTCCTACCTAAATCTTAAATGAGCTTAGCACTGCTGTTTTACCAGAGTGGCCACAAATCCTTACAGAATTGACCTACAATATTGTGGACAACATAAGACGACGTTGTGAGTCATGCATAGATGTTAGGGATGATCATATCATTTATTGACAAAGTTTATATATTTTTTCAGTGTGTGTGTTGTGCGTGGGTCTCTTACCTGTAATTATACAAACATGATCATTAAACATACGATTTTGCTTCTTTTTTCTTTTGTATTTATTTATCACTAGGAAATCTGTAACCTATATTCTAATTTAATTCAATGATAATTCTGTAATTTGAAAAATTTATAACTTGTGTTTTACCATTGCATATTTCACACAAGAATAAATATAAAACTGATGAAAACTGAACCATCCGTATTTATGTTTTCCATAAGTCAAATATATTTTGTTCCCAGAGGAAGTATGGAATTTAGCCAAACGAGCCTTTTATTATGAATATATTTGCCTAAATGGTTTATCCTAACTGCTCAATTGAAGATTTTCGAGCATTTTGGCATAGCATCATCTACCGGAATTAATATCAACTTAAAGTTTATTCCAAATTATTGGCCAAACTATTTTGTTGGTAAATTAAGAAAGCAAACACACCATGCTCCTTCTCTCAACATCAATCCCTCTTCTCACATATATTATAAGTATTAACATTCTGAAAGTGTTGGGCGTTTGTGTTAGTCAATTTGATCTTTATTTTGAAAAATTCAATTCACCGCGGAATGAGATGCTAAAAAAACTGTCTTTTGATAAGCCACTGCTGTCTTATCGAATTTTCAGAAAATATGTGTTTAATTGATCGCAATTTACGACTAGGTATATATATTCTAAAATTTGAATATTTTTTCTTTAAATGAAATAATGAATAAAACAATATTTTTCAGGTCTATAAAAAAATATGTCGAATTTATATTCTGATCATAAAAAAAAACTTGAAACGATGGTTATTGCAATTTTTCTCGCACGCGACATTTGACAATTCACCCTGGATTATCCCAAATAGACAGTTTTGTGGCTTGGATACAATCAAGGAGATGACGGTGACTGTTCATTTTGTAACTTGTTTCATGTTTTCAATGTTTTGATGTTGCTTGTAAACTTGAGAGATTTGAGGTGTCTCGTTTTAAATCTGAAATTTTTAAACTGTTCCTTCTATGTTATGTTTTGAAAGTTTTTTTAAAACAAAATGTTAAAGAGAAGAAAATTATATCGATGCCGCAGACAAAATCTTATTTTACTAATTTATCGGATACCTCATACACCCATCATATATGACTATATTCGTATTTGCCTTTTCTTGATTTATCAAGAAAATGGGTTGGCCAAATATCATGGAACAAGTTAAATATATATATATAAACGTTTAGTTTATTTTTATTCCAGTAGAGAGCGCTCTGCCATCTAAAATGCTAATGTGAGCGCTCAGGATATTACTTTTTTGTTTTTAATATCAAAACACCTGACATTTTTCTTTCTTTTTTTTTCATATTTTTCACATATGACTCAATGTGAGTTAGAATTTCACTCCAATTAAAACTTTCATTTATTCAAGATATATTTTGAGGAAAATTAATAATTATTTAGTTGTTTCTTCTATGTGGTATTATATGGATATAGCTTTTTAAATGCGGACATGGAGAAAGCTACTCAGAGTGCCATGGACAAATTAAAGGTGAAATGTTTCGACCTTTAATGAAATTAATCCTGGTATATTCCTAGATTACCAAATATTTATCAACAAACATTGACCTACTTGGTACAGATAATGTGACCAAATAGTTTAGAAAATGATTTTGTGGAAAAAATTGAAGGAAGAGAGGAAGACCTTCAATGAGCTGGCTAGAAGGGGTCAAAACGCTACCAAAATGTGATATATGAGCTGCGAGTGATGACCACAAACATATAAAATTTAAGAATATTTATCGATATAGTCACCAAAAGTAGAACTCGAATTCATGGACACTAACAACAAGATTAAGGATAATTCTATAAAGGTTGAATTAAACACTCATGTCATATTTAATGAACCATTTGTTTTTTTGGCCAACTGATACTTCATTTAGCTCGGTTCATATGTCTAGGATAAATCAATCCATCATTGTGTTTCAATATTTTTATCCCTACTCTTCCCTTATTTATATATATCTGAAATATCAGTTTCCGATGGCGAATAAGCTAAAGTGGTGCGCAGTTTTCTACACTCATCATTACATATATTATTTTGTGCAATGTCAAATGTTATCTCTTTGTGCCAATAACGGAAAATGAATGATAACAAAAAAAAAACTTACAAGTGTTTAAATAATTTCTGAGAGTAGATTTTATGATAGAAAAGTCTAGTTAGGAGTAAGTAGGGCAGCATTTTTTTTTTAAATAGGCTTGCTTTTCATTTTAGTTTCAAAAGTAAAGTTATGAAAATGGTATCGCCTAATCGTGCAAATAAACGTTGCTACTTGCAGCATCTATCGGAATAAATATTACTAAAACGATTCAATCTAATTCCAGACTACTGGCTGAAAGTATTCAAAAACTAACCAACTTTACTATTATAAAGTGATTCATCTAATATTCGCACTATTGGCCCGCGACAGTGTGGTTGTATTATGGTGATACCTGGATTTGTTCTTCACCCGATTCATCTTTTCTAGGACGATACGGTGAAACTAGATTTTGTGTTCAAATGAAATTGCATTGTCAAATTTGCTTTTGTTGTTTTCAATCACCGTCTTCAGTAATAAAATTATAGAGAGAGAAATAAAATTGACTTTGATTAATATTGATAAATCGCATTTTTGATATCTAAATTTTGATAGAGATGGAGGCCTTGCTAAGGAATACTGGCGGCATAAAGACTTAAGGAAAATACTAGTTTAGATAAATATAAGAGAAAACGCAGTCTTGCTACACCTCTACTAACTGTATTTGGCTGGGTTGTAAATAAATAACCAAAAGTGATAAAAAATAAAAAGGTTGGTAGATAAGCCTTAACATAAGGTCCTATGAAGAGACTACCCACTACTAGGAAGACAACGACCTAGAGCGGCTAAGTTAGAAGAGGTCCAAGTATAGATAGATCTCCACCACTCCAATGTCAAAGAGGGCCCCCAATTGTGACCTTGGAGTTAGAAACGGCGTTTTAAATGCTAATAAGTCATACTATTAGGTTAACAACATGCGGATAGGGAAAGCAAAGAAAAATCTTTTTGTCCCTTAAAAAGAACGACAAACCATAGCAAAGATCGATCTTCTTGCAGGACTTTATTGAGGAAGCACACTATTCCTAAAACGAAAGATTCACCTGAGGTAATAACGTAAAATATTCTGGGTTTTAACATAAAACAAAACAAAAATATTACTCTCTAACATACAGGGCTTAAAGCGGCGATCAAACTGGTAGCAGCAGAATTTACAGCCATCCCCCTCGTCGTCGATGGACTTGAGATGGAAACATATGGAGGGATATTGGTTTGAGGCTAAAGCGGCGAGACTTCCGCCACCAGTTGGGATGAGACAATACTAATAAAAATTCAATAAATTTCATTAATATCATTATTATTTATTGTATAGTTGTTTCTCCTGTAGAAGGGCTTTCATGCCCGAAAGCTAGAGATATGAATTAGAATTTTAAAAAAGAAACTATTTCCTGGAAGCTTGATATTTTCGCCTTAATATTAATAACAAGAAGAGATGGTTGTTACCTGATGCAGGTGTCCGGGTAGGTAATGCAGTCAGTCTCACACAGGAAGCGCTCCCAGGAGTTGAAGCCCATGGGTGGGGTCCGAGCGAGTCCATTGTCCAGCGCGAGGCCGGACCCAGCGAGGGCCAGTAGCAGGACGAGAATCATGGCGTCAGGAGAGGGGTGAAGTGGAACTCAGCGCTTTTATAGGAAATCCTCCTGACGTAACATCACCTCGAGATAAACCAAAAGATCCCCACAGATTATAAAAGACATGAGTATCTTTATTGCCAGTTCTTGAGCAGAAGTTAATCGAGAAGCCACACAAACTAGCAGTAAATTTATATACAAATAATATTTTTTCATACAAATGATAGGTTTAACCTTGATATCAACTATTTAATTTATATAATTACAAAACCGTTTTTCAACGAATTAAATTCTATCATATAAGTCATATGACCAATGAAATTGAATCAAATATACAAAGATATAATGTCAGTGTGTGTGTGAAGTAATTCAGATGCTCTAGTTGCCAATCTCTATTTCGTAGTATTTATCGCCAGCCAAATACAACTTTAAACTATTATGCATGATCAAATACCATATTATTATCATGATGCATTAAGACGCCATATGTTATAATAAAATCAAATTATTTTAGCCGCGTATGTTTTTAAAAAGAAACATACGCGTCAAAAATAGTTTGAATTTCTCGAATATTATGTACTTGATTGATTTATAATTGTCTTAATACATTGTACATTGATTGATTGGTAGATAACTTACTGGCTGGATTTCCCCCATTTACTTACTGACAAGATTAACTGGTTTGATAGCTTTTTGAGAGGGGTTTCGATTTAAAAAAGAATTAATTTGGTAGCAGTTTTTTAATATCAGTTCTCTAATATTATTCTTTAATAAGCAGTTCTTTAAGATCAAGTTCTCAAAAACGGTTCGCGAAATTTTTTACCCCAATTTTATCGGTCGGAGGGCTAAAATAGAGAAACGCCAAATAACAGTCCATCTCGAACCTACTCTAATATAATCCTTAGTCAGTTTAAATATATATAAAAATTGCTGGATACCGTAAATGCAACACCCTTAAAGAACACATGCAAATAACATGAAATTTACAACATGCATTAGCGGAGATGAGATATGCAAATGTTTAGAATTTCAACGCAGACGCACATCACGCGCGCCTATGGCTCCACTTCAAAGCACTATTTAAGATTTAATGCTTGGAGATTTCGATGATTTCAAGTTGGGCAATTGTGTTTTTCTTGTGTGTCTCCGCCGCCAATGGTGCGATGAAAGAAGGATGCAGACCGCAGAACGGAAATGAAATTGTTTTTACTGACACACACACACACACACACAAGTCACGCTTCTGTCTGTAACACCACGATGGACTGATTCGAGTCTGGAGACACCGTGGAGAGAGGATGCTGAACAGCTGCGTTATGCACCGCCACACTGGTCCTGCACCGGGTATTATGGTATGGGGCGGTATTGGATTTCACTCTCGCACTCCTTTAGTATGCATTGCCGGTACTCTAAACAGCCAACTCTATATCTCCGAGGTGTTGGAGTCAGTTGTTCTTTCTTACCCTCAGGGCTTGCCCACAGCCATATTTCAACAGGCTAATGCGCGACCACACGTGGCACTCATTGTCCAAAGGTTCTTCGTCAATCGCCAGATTGAATTGCTTCCCTGGCCTGCTCGCTCTCCAGATCTTTCGCCGATAGAAAACATGTGGTCCATGGTTGCTCAACGATTGACCCAGGTTACAACCCCAACTGCCACACCAGATCAACTATGGCAACGTGTGGAAGCTGCTTGGTCTGCTGTACCCCAAGAACACATCCAAAGTCTCTTTGAATCAATGCCGAGGCGTGTGGCAGCGGTGATCTCCAACAATGGGGCTACTCTGGCTACTGATTCTGGCGGGAACCACACTTCGCAGAAGTCTATAAATTTAATCATTTGATACTTGGTCAACATGTTACGTACAAAATAAATTTTGTTGTGATATCTCTTGTCTTTCTTGGTGTTGCAATTTGGGTGGCCAGCAGTGTGTATATACGTATATATATATATATATAGTGCAGGAAGACACACCTAAGGATAACAAGGCACTCTTAAAAAAACAATTCAAGATTCTTACACAAACAACAAAAAAGAGGCAAGGAGAAACACTTGCTGAGTAACAAAATATCGAAACTATAATATTTTGAGGACACAGAAATAATAAATATTCTGTTACAACAGCGAGGGGTGGAGGAGGTTTCATGTAAATCCAATATATAAACTCCAACATACCAGTTGTGACAAATTCAGACAAAATCCAACAATCTGTATAACTTGGTTTCAAGGCTATGACCCTCATCAGTACAGAGGCAGCTTTGATTCCGTATCATTCTAATACGTTTTCATGCATTTACATAACCTTTTGTAAAAAATCACCCCTAGTACACGTGGTAAAGGGCATGATAATAATTTATATTATGATGCACTAGCGCGCCATCTGTTATGAAAATTCGAAACTATTTTAGACGCGTAAGATTCTTTTTGAAATTAAACAATTTCTACTGCCCTTACTGCAATGGAAAAATTAATTTTCATGATAATCATGATAGGTAGTTAGCGACTGCTTTTACTGTAAGTGCACCACATGTCTACACATGTGAAAAGCAGTTCGACTTATGCACTTATAAATGTGCCAGAGCCCCGTTTGGTTACTTGCACTCGCTGGTGGAATGGAATTTTGCAAGAATCAGTGGCCATTGGAGCATTTTTGTTTTGTTTATTATTTGAAAAAAAAAATGCCTAATGCGGGATCCGATCCCGGGTCGAAGCGGTCGAAAACCAATGGTTTAGACCACCCTTCCACCGACCCCTTATTTTTATATAACCGCATCGTTTCAATGCATTTATTAAAAGGGAAAGGTTTCTTTTTGCATCTATATGCGTATATGTACGTATTATTCTTTTACTTTCTTACATTTTCTATTTGAATATGTGTTCTTTATGCATGCTTATCATGGCCTGCGCCATGAGATAATCAACAACAACAT
Organism: Cordylochernes scorpioides; assembly: GCA_030710605.1. Classification (NCBI taxonomy): domain Eukaryota; kingdom Metazoa; phylum Arthropoda; class Arachnida; order Pseudoscorpiones; family Chernetidae; genus Cordylochernes; species Cordylochernes scorpioides. Next base: position 87,297,078 of record CP092866.1, on the reverse strand, counting down.
TTACATATACGTCCTTTTATATTTCATAGATAACACACTGTGCTATTGTGTCAAGAAGAGCGCACAGTCCTAACTCGGCAATGTAGCCAGACCAGAGTCCGGGTGCTATCCCTGCCTGCATGCTGACAAACGTTTCAAGAGACTGTCCATGCAGAAACATTCAATACTTCTATGCACTCATTATATCGTGTCCCATGTGTAATGTTCCATGAGCTTTAGTTTTAGCCTGGTTCAAATTCACATAAATAGGTACCGCTCAGCAAGAGCAACCTAGTTCATGATAATTGAACAATGAATAATACGTGAAGGTTATTCACATATTAAACAAAATTTAAACGCGGGATTCAATCCCGGTTCATGACTATTGATTCAAATCATTACAAATAAAATGTTCTTTCTAAATTCACATCTAAATCGTATGTCAAAACACTGTTTCAAATTTTAGAGGAGATCCCTAGGTTCCCTAAACACCCCTAAGCTGTCTTCTTTAGTAAATGTGCAAGGTAAATAAAAACACTAATCCAATACAATATTAGAGCGGTCTGGAGATTAATTTGGCGAAACCGCTGAGAGGGTTCACCACTGATGAGCCAAGCTCTCTCATTCAATAACTTTTATCATTGGAATAAGGTTTGTAGAAATATTTCATAATTTATATTAAAAAAAAAACACATTGCGAAAAAAATGAAGCTTTCAAATTTTAATGATAGATGACATTTGAATTTATAAGATAATATCCTATTATTCTTATAGTTCCTAATCTCCGAATTGTTTTTCACTTTATTTAGAATTCTTGTTGAAGTAAAAGCTTCTGGTTTTCTTTGGTCACGCAGCTCCAACAATCAGTAAGCTCTTAGCCGGGCTAACATCATCCTATTGTTACAAGAGAAGGAATCGCCAAACATCATCTTGAAGAAGGAATCAAAGTTTACGGCGACGAGTTTCTTTACTTGTGCAGTATAATCGGCAAGCTTTCGGACTATGACGTCCTTCAACAGGCTACTCAATTAGTATAGTAGCCTGTTGAAGGACGTCATAGTCCGAAAGCTTGCCGATTATACTGCACAAATAAAGAAACTCGTCGCCTTAAACTTTGATTCCTTCTTTGAGACCATCCTATTGTACCTGGTCCGTCCATGCCGGTTGAAGTTGATCTTAGTTCTTCTGGAGGAGTGAAATAGGACTTCCCAGGACTTGGTAGTGCTCTTAGGGACTGAACCCCCATTATAAATTATGTGGTAACGCGCCAAGAGGCAAATATATCCTGCATGTTACGGAATATAGAATAAAAAATGTATTATCTTAAATATGTATCTTTGAAATTCAAAATAATATTTGATAATAATTATGAAGATAAATAAAATACATCTCTAAACTTGAATAGGACGTGCTAAACATATATTAGTTGACACCAAACATTTTGCTTTTTTTATTATTCAAGGATATATACTATAAGGATATATGGACATAAAGAGGGGCACCTAACTCACTTTTAGTAAATTCCTTAAAACAAATTGTTCCATGAAAATAGTCACCATTGGATAGTGGGCTACTTAGACCGAAGTCTGTACGCCTGGGAAATAGTACACAAGTGAAATTATGCTGGAATCAGGCGGATAAATCAAGAAAAAGGTATTTCCTGATCGTGCAACAAAAAGTTGCTGATGGCTTGCGCCATCTGTTGGAATAAATATCAACTACTCGTTGATTTATCAAGAAAGAGTATTTGCCTAATTCTGGAATAATTAAAAATAAACGATTAATTTATATTCATTTAGATGGTTAATTATTGTGAAATCCTATGCGAAACATCTATATATATAAAATTGAATGTCTGTCTGTCTGTTTGTCTGTCTGTTTGTTTGTACTCTATAGATTCAAAAACCATACATCCAATCGCCGTGAAATTTTGGGATATTATTAGGTATATCACCGGGAAGGTTTTAGAAAAATAATTTCATGAATATCTTGAATATCCTTAGAGTTATTTGCAGATTTGTAGATTTAACTCGCAAGCAGCGCCCCCATTGTGACGATGATAACAAGTTTTCTTATCACTAAGTTTGTTATCTTAAATATTATTTATCAAAAGTAAGATTATCTCAGGATGACAAGGCAATGTGACACGGGAAAAAATGTTCACTAGATAAAACTATGATTTTCTATATGATATAAAAAGCCAACAATGAAGAGTGAATGTAATATAAAAAGCCAACAATGAAGAATGAATGTAAGATAAAAAGCCAACAATGAAGAGTGAATGTAATATAAAAAGCCAACAATGAAGAATGAATGTAAGATAAAAAGCCAACAATGAAGAGTGAATGTAAGATAAAAAGCCAACAATGAATAGTAAATGTAATATAAAAAGCCAACAATGAAGAATGAATGTAAGATAAAAAGCCAACAATGAAGAGTAAATATAATATAAAAAGCCCACAATGAAGAATGAATGTAAGATAAAAAGCCAACAATGAAGAGTGAATATAATATAAAAAGCCAACAATGAAGAGTGAATGTAAGATAAAAAGCCAACAATGAAGAGTGAATGTAATATAAAAAGCCAACAATGAAGAATGAATGTAAGATAAAAAGCCAACAATGAAGAGTGAATGTAATATAAAAAGCCAACAATGAAGAATGAATGTAAGATAAAAAGCCAACAATGAAGAGTGAATGTAATATAAAAAGCCAACAATGAAGAATGAATGTAAGATAAAAAGCCAACAATGAAGAGTGAATGTAATATAAAAAGCCAACAATGAAGAATGAATGTAAGATAAAAAGCCAACAATGAAGAGTGAATGTAAGATAAAAAGCAAACAATGAAGAGTAAATGTAATATAAAAAGTCAACAATGAAGAATGAATGTAAGATAAAAAGCCAACAATGAAGAGTAGATCTCTATATATATATATAAAAGTCAATTTCTGTCTGTCTGTCTGTTTCGCGATAAACTCAAAAACTACTGAACCAATTGGTACCATATTTTGCATGTCGCTTTTTATAAACCTGAGGAAAATTTTCGGCTGCATTTTGATTAGTTTTTTGGCTATTTCTTTTTTTTTTCATTTGAAGAACTTTTTTTACGCGGACTAATCCGGAATGGAATGAATACCTAAATATGGCCATTTTTTTAAGCATCGATGGTTCAGTGGTAGAATGCTCGCCTGCCACGCGGGCGGCCCGGGTTCGATTCCCGGCCGATGCATTTTTTTTTTTTTTTACAATTTTTAAAACTCTTTTATATTATCTTAAATATATATAATTGAATGTCTGTCTGTCTGTACTCTATAGATTCAAAAACCATACATCCAATCGCCGTGAAATTTTGGGATATTATTAGGTATATCACCGGGAAGGTTTTTGAAAAATAATTTCATGAATATCTTGAATATCCTTAGAGTTATTTGCAGATTTGTATATTTAACTCGCAAGCAGCGCCCCCATTGTGACGATGATAACAAGTTTTCTTATCACTAAGTTTGTTATCTTAAATATTATTTATCAAAAGTAAGATTATCTCAGGATGACACGGCAATTTATTTGCGACAAGAATAATGATACAATTCCAAGGCGAAGATATTATTCCTTTAACTTCCAATTACCGAGGGAACCAATTAATATTGATTTTATTCAACTTATCGAGTATTTCTCAAGGGACCGGGAAAAAATGTTCACTAGATAAAACTATGATTTTCTAATGTAGAAAATTAGGAAAGACAAAATTCAGGATGACAAGGCACACAGGGACCGGGAAAAAATGTTCACTTTATCGAGAGATTCAAATTTACGAGTTTCAAATTATCAAAATATATCTTTTTTATTTTTTAATAAGTTTTTAGAGAATTGTTTTAACAAATGTTCGCTAGACAAACCTTTACTCGGGTAAAACCCCGGGCGAAGCTGAGTACGTTTTATAAGTTTAAAGAGAATTGTTTTAACAAATGTTCGTTAGACAAACATTCACTCGGGTAAAACCCGGGCGAAGCCGGGCGGGTCCGCTAGTATTTGATATAAAAATATCATACCAACTTTATATTTGCAAACACATTTAACTGTCTGTCAGTTGTTTTAACATATACATTTTTTACTTGTAAAAAATATATAGTGCTATTTTCATATATAATTTAAAAAGCGAGCGATTGTTACGTAGAAATTTCAAAATACTTTTTAAAAACCTCACATACACATCTCAAAGATATATTTTTATAATTTACACATATAATATTTGAATAATTTATTATTTTATCTGTTACATATTAAACATATGGGGAAGGTAAGGAGCACGCCTTTGCGTCATTATATCATTCTAACTGATCAGGAACATGTGTTTTACATCTGCGGCAACTCTTGGCAACTCTGCTTCTTTTTTACCAACATCTACTACCTATATACGAAGTTGATTAAAATGGTTATGTATAACACTTTCAAAACATAAATTGGCGTTTTAACGAGCTCTGTTTTGAATTTAAAACTCTGATTGAAAAAAAGCAAAAGACGTCGTACTTACTTTGTGAAAAGGAAGTTATACACGGTCGTCTGCCCTTAAACACTTGTTTACAATATTTGGGGTGGAAGAGGAAAAAGGAAAAAAACGATTTATCTTTTGAAATGGATTTGAAATGCGTGAAGGGGAATAGCGCGACACAAGGTTGGGATGAAAGAGGGCTATTTTTGGCGGGAAATCTTTTATCATTGTTTATGTTTGCCTTTTTTTTTGCAACAAATGCTATCAAGTGTTAATAATCTAAACTCACTATTTTTTTCACAACTCTATGATTTTTTTTAATATGTAAATATTTTTGTAATATGTTAATTATCTTTGTTAGTTTTAAAAACTATAATTAAAATATATTTAAATAAATTATTTCACTAAATATAAATTATATAATCGGAATTGACACCGTAGATTTAGGCTATATAAAATATACCAAAAGATAAATTGAAATATACATTTTGACACTTATTTTCTATTTAAATTTGCAAATAAAAGAATACGCGTTTTTATTTAATAACGGAGTAGACCAGACGATACCTCATATGACTTTTTTCTTTTTACTTTTTATGACGTATTGAACGTTCGTGACGTCACTGATATCCATTTTAGTATATTCCTTTTGATTTTTAATATGGACATTTTGAATTTTAATACACACATTTTTTTAAATACACATATATATAGGTTTCTACTCTTTCAAGACAACATTTTACACAAAAGTTAACAAAACCAAATCTAAATTATTGAAATGTTTGCCACGTTTTGGTAACAAAACGTTCTTAACGTTAAGCGTAACGCGTCCCAAACATTCAAATAATTTTGATTCGGCCATTTAACCTTATTTTTCTAATCTATAATCCAAATTGTACCTTGACAGTATTTAGCGCATTAATAAAAGCCTTTTACATTTTAATGACCTCATTTTACACTTTAATAGCAACGTTTGCCTGCAACCTGCAACCCCAAAACACATTATTGACTGTATTTACTCATTCCCAGCATACACCATCAAAAGTCTCAAGCTCTACAAGCTTGATACCCTAATATGATTGAATGGAGATAAGAAAGAATAGAAGAAGAGATATCAACGTTTTAATTTTTTTACCGATAATTTCGATTTCATTTAAAAATTTAAGAATTGACTATTAATATATATATATATACACTCACACACATGGACAAAACTAAAGCAAGTGGAAAGTCTTTGATATCGACGGGCTTATGTTTTTTTACAGGAGACAGAGGCAATTTTGTTCACACTTGGTTATCTCGTGTCTTCAAATAGGTCACTGTGTATCAGATATCTTTCAGAGTTATTGTTTTAATCCCGATATACAAGGTTGGGTTAATAAGTAATGCACAATCACCCCTAGCAAAATATATAAATAATTTATTTTCATAACATGTTTTCTGGTAAATAAAACACTCTGATTTTCATATCTGCAATCTTTTTTTTTTTCAGATATGGAGCCTAATGTGAGCACAATATTCCGACAACGGTCGGTGACCGAGTTCCTCTTTAAGTCCGGTGACATTTCAGCCACAACAATTCACTCAAAACTTCAGCCAGTATATGGAAACGAAACATTGGATAGAAGCACTATACATAGATGTGTTCAGCGCTTCCAGAAAGGTGATTTTGATCTTCATGACAAAGAGAGGCCAGGTAAACCTTCAACTGCCACAACAGACCAAAATTTGGCTCTTGTTGAAGAAATTGTCGAAAATAGCTGGACAATAACGACATATTAATTGATGAAAAAAAGCTTTCAATCTCTGAAGGAAGTGTTCTTAAACTACTTTCAGATCTTGACTATCGAAAATTGTAACAAAAATGGGTGCCAAAGCTTCTAACACGAGAAATGATGCAATCTCGGAAAGAAATTTGTTTAGACCTCATCGAATCTTACGCAGGACTAGCTTTTGAGGCCTTTAAAGGAGTCATAACGTGTGATGAGACTTGGGTTTATCATTATGACACTTCTTCAAAGCGTAAATCAATGCAATGGACCCATAAAATATCTCCAGTCAAGAAAAAACCAAGGCTTTTCCTTTCCAAAGACAAAATCATGATCACGGTCTTTTGGGACCAAGATGGGCTCATATTCATGGACATGCTTGAAAAAAATACTTCTATCAACAAGAATAGATATTGTAAATCATTTAAAAAAGCTAAAAAGAGCCATTTTAATAAAAAGGCCAGGCCTAAAATACTGTAAAATTAAATTTCATCAGGACAATGTAAGACCTCACACCGCGCAACGGACATTGGTTCAAATTTCCAGATATGGGTGGAATTTGATGCCTCACCCAGCTTTCAGTCCTGACTGGCTCCTTCCGACTTCTATTTTTTGGTAAATTAAATAATGGGAGGGTCTGGCTCATTAGTTGTGAACCCTCCCTGCGATTTCGCCAGTTTAATCTACCATACTGCTCTATTATTCTAAAGAGACAAGGGTCGCTTCTCCCGTCAAAATAGACGTCAAAACCAGACGCCATCTATTGACCGTCGCCGAAAACTAGCGGCCTCGGGTCGGTGACAAAGCCACAACACCAGCTTTGGCAAACTGAAAAGCGTCCACCTAGAGACCATGGTTTCGGACTAATGGCCCTCGTCAGCCTAGGACGGACTTTATTCCATGAGATCCACACGGGATCTAATGGAATCTTGACAATCTGCCAAAGAGGTTCTTAGCTGGCAAAGTGGCTGGGCCAAATCTATGGCTATTGTATTATTGTATTTTTATGTTTTGCTTTCATACTGATACGGAAGATCAACTCTCTTGGAAATTGTATTTTATTAAAACTGTGGATATAAGTTTTCGATATAAGAATACAAATACTTATAAATTTATCATGGATGGTGTATAGTTGGAAAAGTGGCGTAGCTAACTCTATAACCAACATATATATGGTCATTTTGACGTGAAGATATTGATCTAAAATAAAGGCTTCTTCTTCTTGATTATAGTTTTAGTTCAACCATCTTGGAGGTGACAGTAAATTGCCGTCAGCATCGACCTGTGAATTGAGATATTTTAAAATTATAAATGTCTTATCCCTGTAGTGTTTGATTTTTGCATAAATCCAAGCTCATCAATAAATACAAGGAACCAACCAGGGAGCTGGTACCTTATAATAACAGAAGACGAAATGTTTCTATATGTGTAAGCATGTGGTGGAAACTAGATCAAAGAAGACGAAACCAAGAGACATAAACTTTTTATTCATACACACAATAGATGTAAATCTTGAGTAAAATTAATCAGGCCTCCAGGGAAAGTGTCTTTTCAAGACATTTTTATTCTCTAGCTTTCGGGCACGGACGCCCTTCTACAGGAGAAAACTTGATATAATCCTGTAGAAGAGCGTCCGTGCCCGAAAGCTAGAGAATAAAAATGTTTTGAAAATACACTTTTCCTTGGAGGCTTGATATATTTTACTCAATGTTGATACAAGATATTATTTTGTGAGATGTAAATTAATAAAATGCAACATATTTCTGGAGATAAGTTTTTATTTTAATTTTAATATTGTATTCTCAAGTTTTCGGGCATTTCCGCCTTACTACGGGAGTACAAAATGGACAACAATGAATGCCGTTGTACATTGTTCATTTGTACTCTTATAGAAGGGCGTAAATGCCTGAAAGCTTGAGAATGCAATAATAAAAGAAAAGACACTCATATCTTCAGAAACCTGTTGCAATATTTTACTTATAAAACTACATATTATATTATTTTCAATGTTGAATCGATAATATTAATAGATAAGTCTACGTCAAAAGATTGATTATAAAACAAGTCCTCATATGTTATAATGGCAAAGGTAGTTGAAAGCAAACCCAATACATTAGCTTTTCACAAATTCCTGAAAACAGCACACACGATAGGCGCAATAGAGATGATGAATTCAACTTGAAGATAGGTGGATCATATTCGACACTTTCTGTAAATAACTGCTATATTACCCTGCTGGTTTACCCATCTGGGAGAATCCTGTATGGGACGATTGTCATTAATAAAGACTTTTGTTATTGTTGTTATATTAATAGCTTATATTTAAGGTTTGGAAGTTGCGGAGTAAGGGGAATATGGGGTAGGATGGGGTGCCGCAAGGATTCTCGTCCTCAGGATGGCCCTGGTTATACTTACAGTATATGTATTCGCAAATTGCTACCCACAATGATTATCATGAAATGTACCATGTTTACTTGGGTTAAGTAACAACAAATATATTTTTGATTGATTGATCCTTTGTTTTGTAAGTCTTTGATTTGAACATCGCAGAAAGCTCACTGAGCATGCGCCGATCGAAACTTGGCTGGCAGATACTTGTGGGATATGGGTCAGCTGGCCTTAACTTTCCTGGCAGTTATTCCTGTAAGTATGAAATCCTTGTTTGAAATGTTACATGTTTTGAATACCGTGTTCTCTACAGCGCTATCTAATAGAATAGAAACAGTATATGCCATAGAAATATACAAGCCTAAAATAGAAACTATAAAACAATTCCCTGCTTCCTTAAACAAGAAAGTGAAATATATTGGGAAAGGCATCTTAATAAATTTCTCATTGAGGTAAAACAGTAAGAATTTTAAGACAACGATAATCTCCTTTTTCGCTATAGAACAAGAAACACAAGTTGGGGAAATGAGCTTCTTTTATAAGAAGACGGTCGTACAAGGACTCGTGTCATTCTGTACCCGTAGAAGGGCATCTTTCCCGAAAGCTTGTACGATCGTATAAAAAAGGCTCTTCTCCCCGACCTGTGTTTCTTCTACTATAGAAAGAATTTTTTAAAAGTATCGTTCTGAATATTTGTGTTCTCAAACACACACATACACACACATACACACACACATGTTTCATTTGTCTTCTATCAATATAAGAACAAATTGTATTCATTTTAGCGATATTTTGACGATGTAGAAATGATTGTCAACACAAGCTTTATACAAGTAACTATACACTCATGGGCAAAACTTAAGGAGGTTGTACCTTTTAGCACGTATTCGGGATTCACACAATAACTCTGAAAAATATTTGATACACAATGACCTGTATTGAAGAAACACGAGATAACCAAGTGTGAATAAAATTTCCCGTTTCTTAAAAAAAATAATAATAATAATATTAGACGACCGGCGATATCAAAGACTCTCTACTTCCTTAAGTTTAGTCTATGAGTGTATATTATTCTTTTATAAATACCTAAACATAACACTTTTAGGCTAAAGAAGGAAAACAATCTTGATATAATGAGACACACCTCTCTTCCGTCAAGGTAGGCGATAAAAACTATATCTCAATTTTTTATATATTTTTTTGCATCCATTGCATAAGAGAGGTGTGCTTTTTTATATTTTGAAGAATGATCTTTCTACCTGGCAAAATACAAATCTAAATATCAACCATAAACCTCTCACAGCCACTTTGTCAGCTGAACATCTCTTTGTTACATTTCTCTAAAACAATCCCTTGTATCAATATTAAGGTGAAAATATCAAGCCCTAGGGATAAGTTTACGCAAAGCATAACGTGCCAACTCTATATATAAAATGAAAGGATTTAAAACACGAATGTTTATTTTATACACACTACATATATTATGAAGAGAACAATCTTTATAATGAGTCCAAGGCAACACGGATTTACTAAACATAAATCAACGAACAGTGCAATGGAAGATATAATGGAAACCATACTGAAACACAGGCAAGGAGAACTGACTTCTGAACAGTCGACTTCTGAAATAACCTCATCAGCTCAAAACATCCGTCCCCAAACAATAATTTCCCAACCTATTTTTTCTCGCTGTCCTCACACAGCGACTAATTTCGAACTATTTAAACCTACACTCATGAACAAAACTTATAAGGAAGTGGAAAGTCTTTGATGTCGCCGGTCGTCTGTTTTTTTTTTTTTTAAGAGACAGAGGCAATTTTGATTTTGTTCACACTTGGTTTTCTCGTGTGTTTTCAAAAAAGGTTACGGTGTATTAAATATATTTCAGAGTTATTGTCTGAATCCCGATATTCATGCTAAAAGGTACAACTTCCTTTAGTTTTGTCTATATTTCAATAGATGGCAAGTTATCAGCAACTTTTTGTCTATAGGTGTATATTTGATAGGATTTACTTTTTTTTTGTCTCATTTATATTTTAAATAACTTTTTAACTATAGGTTGTGAAAAGGCAAGACACGAAAGCTCTCAATATAATTTAATTTTCAATTAATATATATAGTCACGACCGTCTGTCGTGGCCTCTGTCACGGATAATATACAGTTATCATCGTCATGCGTTCTTAATTCTGTCACCGTTTGCTTTTGGTTCAGTGGTAGAATGCTCGCCTGCCACGCGGGCGCCCCGGGTTCGATTCCCGGCCGATGCATTTTTTTTTTTTTTTTTACAATTTTTAAACTTATTTATATATTATACAAGAATGACATCCACGGCGCCAATTTATAATTGTAACGAGTAGTATTTGAATAAAAGCATTTAATCGGGTAAACCCCGGGCGTTGCCCGGGTCATTCGGCTAGTATCTACTTATATAATTGCCTTATTCTGTCTGTATGTCTGAAGCTCACGGATAGAATGCGCGCCCATTGGCTGCCGGCGAACACGTGTCCTCCCTGCCCCCCTCTAGACAACCCTGTTATCAGCAGTGTGTTACATCCACCTGTCTATAGCGGCCATTCTAGACAACCCTGTTATCAGCAGTGTGTTACATCCACCTGTCTATACAGGTCACCCTGTCTATAGCGGTCACTCTAGACACCCCTGTTATCAGCTGTGTGATACATCCACCTGTCTATACAGACCACCCTGTATATAGCGGCCATTCTAGATAACCCTGTTATCAGCTGTGTGATACATACACCTGTCTATACAGACCACCCTGTATATAGCGGCCATTCTAGACAACCCTGTTATCAGCTGTGCGATACATCCACCTGTCTTTACAGACCACCCTGTCTATAGCGGCCACTCTAGACAACCCTGTTGTTCCAGCCTTAAATATGCAAAATTTACTTTTGTTAATTATTGTTAAATTATGTAAATTTTAGAAATGTATATAATCTTGATTTTAGAAAATAAAGACAGTTATTGAGTTATTAAAGTATACGTGGTTGAGTCATTAGTGTTGGTGAGACGAGGTTGAGTCATTAGAGTTAGTGAGACGAGGTTGAGTCATGAGAGTTAGTGAGACGAGGTTGAGTCATGAGAGTTAGTGAGACGAGACAAAAGCAGTTATTCAAGTTTAAATGAGTTATAGTTAGCTCGCTGAGTCAAGAAGCATATAATTAAAACCAGCGTTAAAATTAGAATTTGGCGGTGATTCCTCCTTAGTGCCAGGAGGCCAAAGCTAATTCGATTCATGGTCCCTCGAGAGCCTGATTAGGATTTGAAACAGAAGAAATTTAAGCAGAAACTCAGTGAGAATACAATTGCAAAATGTCTCGAGACGAAAGGATCCTCCAAAGAAAGTTAAGTTGTCAGATAAGGAGAATTGATGGATTTATTGAAAGTGTGGATTCAATTATTGAGGCAGATGAAACAATACGCTTAGAAATAATGGGTGAAGAATTAAAGGAGATCAAAGAGAAAATTGAGAAACTCTACGACGAGCTGTTTTCTTTGGATGAAGTTGATATAGATAAAGAAAGTGAGGCATATGATGGTTCAATGAACAAGATTGGAAGCTTGAGGGTAAAAATAGAAAATGAGAGAAAACTCAAAGACAAACTGGCGGACATAAAGCCAAATGGCTCTCAGGCAAATATAAAATTGCCTCAATTTGACTTGCCGATATATGATGGAGATATGGGCACTTGGATCAACTTCAAAGAGCTATTCCTCACCACCATCGATGCACATCCAGGGTTAACTAATATACAGAAGTTACAATATTTGAATTCAGCAGTAAAAGGCGAAGCGGCCAGATTAATAAGGGGTTTCCCTTTACTAAGTGAAAATTATGGCCAAGCATGGAATACACTGTTATCAAGATATGATAACCCGAGAGAGCTAGCTTATGCCCAGGTGTCAAAAATATTTTCTCTCCGGGCAATTAAGAATCCATCGGCTAAGTGTCTCCATGAATTCATGGATGTTTGTAATGAAGCCATAAGAAACTTAGAAACGCTGGAATTGAAGAGAAATCAATTAGTGGATGTGATCCTGGTGCACTTCCTCCAGCAGAAGTTGAGTGAAAATCTAAGGTTGGATTGGGAACTGTCAGTGGACAACACTCTTCCTTCTTATGACAAGTTCATAGCGTTCATTTCCAGACATGCAAGAAGCATGTCTTGTGCTGTCAAGGAATGTTCAAAAAGGGAAGAAACCACCGGATCGAGATTTCCCAAATGCCAAAGCTACGGGATGCTAATTGAGAAATCGGACACTTGCATATTATGCAAATCTAAGCATCATCCACTATACATGTGCAACTTATTTTGCAAAATGCCTTTAAAAGAAAAATTAAATGTAGTAAAAGGTCATAAATTGTGCTTCAATTGCTTGAGGAAAGGCCATTTCTCATGGAATTGTAGGTTGAACCAACGATGCAAAGTATGCAAGGGGAAGCACCACACAATGATTCATTATGATAAACCGAGCACGGAAGGCGCTTCGGCCCAAGTGGAGAACACAACTCCGAAGGAACATGAAAGTGCTATCAATTTGACTAATACTCAACAGGCAAACTGCATTGATAGCCACGTACTACTCGCAACAGCAGGAATCAAGATAAAAAATGGACTTGGAAAGTTATGCACCTGCAGAGCCCTACTGGACAGCGGTTCCCAAGTCACCATGATAACAAAAGGATGCTGCGAAAGATTGGGACTTGTCCAAAGGAAATCAGATCGGATGATTATAGGGGTTGGAAACACACCAGTGCAGCATTCTTCATCGACAGTAAGTGTGACATTTTGTCCACTGAATAATTCTGAGGAATTCTCGGTAGAGGCAGTAGTCACGGGAGTGCTCACTTCAGAAATTCCGAACTTCAGGTTAAAAGACCCTATTTGGCCAACTTTGAAGAGCCTCAAATTGGCAGACCCAGAGTTCTACATACAAGCCCCAATAGATATGATATTGGGAGCAGATATATACACTGAACTTATGTTGAATGGCTCTATATCTCTCGGAGAAGGATTGCCAATGGCTATTAATACAAGACTAGGTTGGGTACTTCTAGGAAAACTCATGGGAACATCAGAGAGTAATACAGAAGTCTGTAACCTGAGTTTACAATCTGAACCAGAACTAGAATTCGTAATGAAAAGATTCTGGGAAACTGAATCTGTGCCGTCACCAGATCTTTGTACACAGGACGAAGATTGTGAAAGGTTATTTTCGAATAACCATGGCAGAGATAGCCATGGAAGGTATTGGGTAAAATTGCCATTCAGACAACATCGACCGCTTCTGGGTGAATCAAGAGAAAAAGCTTTAAGAAGGTTCCTTTCGTTGGAAGGAAAATTGTGTAAGAATGTGAAATTATATGACCAATACCGGGGATTCATGAAGGAATATGAACACTTAAACCACATGGAAAGGGTCCCAATTGCAGAAGTGAAGCGAGAATTGTGCAGATGCTATTACATGCCTCATCATCCAGAAGATGCGGACTATCAGAGGATATTGTGGAGACCATCGCCAGAAGAGCCTGTGGTGGACTATCGACTGCTGACTGTTACCTATGGTACAACTTCGGCTCCATTTTTGGCAATGAGAACATTACAACAGTTAGCAGAAGATGAAGGCCAAAATTATCCTGAAGCTTCTAGGGTGACCTTGAATGATTTCTATGTCGATGATCTGCTAACAGGAGCTCAAACGATTGCTGAAACCAAAGAACTAATAGACCAATTAAAGGACTTAATGAAAAAGGGAGGGTTTCACTTAAGAAAGTGGAATTCAAATTGCCAAGAGATAGTGTCTCATGTCGAGGAAATGAACGAAGAGAAGAAAATTAACTTGGAGAAAGGAGCCATATCCAAGATTTTAGGAATTGTATGGGATCATGTACAAGATACGTTTAAAGTTAATATAACTCTTCCTGAGGAAGTTGTTACCAAAAGAGATCTTCTCTCCAATATTGCGAGGATTTTCGATCCAATTGGTTTCCTCTCACCTACTACAGTGGCAATGGCGAATCTCCAGAGGCAGACCGCGGTCAAAGAAGTCGAGGATTTAGAAGGGCTACCAGTCTACCACCGCGCCATATTGAAGGAAAATGGAGAGTGGCCAGAAGTTACCAAAGCCATCCAATGTAGCTATCCGAAGGTCTTTGTCGGCGACGGAACTTATCTTTACCTCCTCATAGAAGATGTGGAATCTCTAGATGGCCCGAATGTCCGCTCGGTATTGTACCAATACCACATCCCTCACAAAAAATGGATCTGGAGAAAAGTGAATGGTTTCGCTCCAATAGTTATTTCCAAGTCTATCGTTTATGCCTCTCACGATAAAAGGGTGTACTTTGTAGGAGGGAGAATACACTCTAGAGGGAATAAGGTAACTTGCACCGACAATATTGTCCGAGTGAAACTTAAAGAGGGTCGGGCTTCTGTTCTAGTGAAAAGCAGGAAGTCGCCCCTAACTGACCTCTTGGTCCTGGCAATGACATTTGCACCATCGGCGTTCTTGTTTATGCTTGCAGAGACCCGCGACCACTCTACTTACAAGGTTTTCTCCTATCATCTCCTAAACAAAGATTGGCATCTGAGTGGATCAGACAAAATATTTTGGAAAGAGAAATTTCTCTCTCTTCAGATTTGCTATACCAACAAGAAACTTTTACTATTCCCTCGAATGCAGTGGGAACAACACTTCTGTAATCTGTATAACTACCGACTTCAAACAGATTCATGGGGGTGTTATACAACTATTCCGATTCTTGGTGAGAAAGAGGGCTATCCAAAAAATATCAATCACTTTACTATTGTGCAGGATTGGGTAAGAGCTGTATTTGTTCACGCCGGGAAGGAGTCGAAATATTTATGGAAGTTGAACCTGAAGTCTAAACAATGGACTGAACTACCAACCTATGTCAAATACAGAGATAGTCAATACACTGCTGTAGCTTTGGACCTGGTGTTCATATTGGGACCAGCTGATAAAGAACACGAGACTGCAGAGAAGTATTTGTCGTTCTTCAAGACCAGAAGGTGCGAGTTGCCCAAGTTCGGGCTGCTACCGGAGTCTACCTACGACCTATTACGAAGTTGGCTCCGCTTCCCTTCAAATCTGAACCAGGGTTCAGCGGCCGGGGGGAGTATGTTCCAGCCTTAAATATGCAAAATTTACTTTTGTTAATTATTGTTAAATTATGTAAATTTTAGAAATGTATATAATCTTGATTTTAGAAAATAAAGACAGTTATTGAGTTATTAAAGTATACGTGGTTGAGTCATTAGTGTTGGTGAGACGAGGTTGAGTCATTAGAGTTAGTGAGACGAGGTTGAGTCATGAGAGTTAGTGAGACGAGGTTGAGTCATGAGAGTTAGTGAGACGAGACAAAAGCAGTTATTCAAGTTTAAATGAGTTATAGTTAGCTCGCTGAGTCAAGAAGCATATAATTAAAACCAGCGTTAAAATTAGAATTTGGCGGTGATTCCTCCTTAGTGCCAGGAGGCCAAAGCCAGTTCGATTCACCTGTTATCAGCTGTGTGATACATCCACCTGTCTATACAGACCACACTGTCTATAGCGGTCACTCTAGGCAACCCTGTTATCAGCTGTGTGATACATCCACCTGTCTATACAGACCACCCTGTCTATAGCGGTCACTCTAGGCAACCCTGTTATCATCAGTGTGTTACAATCACCTGATACAGACCACCCTGTCTATAGCGGTCACTTCAGGCAACCCTGTTATCAGCAGTGTATACATACACCTGTCTATACTGACCACCCTGTCTATAGCGGCCACCCTAGACAACCCTGTTATCGGCTGTGTGATACATACACCTGTCTATAGCGGCCACTCTAGACAACCCTGTTATCAGCAGTGTGTTACATCCACCTGTCTATACAGACCACCCTGTCTATAGCGACCACTCTAGACAACCCTGTTATCAGCAGTGTGTTACATCCACCTGTCTATACAGACCACCCTGTCTATAGCGACCACTCTAGACAACCCTGTTATCAGCTGTGTGATACATCCTCCTGTCTATACAGACCACCCTGTTATCATCAGTGTGATACATCCACCTGTCTATACAGACCACCCTATCTATAGCGGTCACTCTAGGCAAACCTGTTATCATCAGTGTGTTACAATCACCTGTCTATACAGACCACCCTGTCTATAGCGGTCACTTCAGGCAACCCTGTTATCAGCGGTGTGATACATACACCTGTCTATACAGACCACCCTGTCTATAGCGGCCACCCTAGACAACCCTGTTATCGGCTGTGTGATACATACACCTGTCTATAGCGGCCACTCTAGACAACCCTGTTATCAGCTGTGTGATACATCCACCTGTCTATACAGACCACCCTGTCTATAGCGGTCACTTTAGGCAACTCTGTTATCATCAGTGTGTTACAATCACCTGTCTATACAGACCACCCTGTCTATAGCGGTCACTTCAGGCAACCCTGTTATCAGCAGTGTGATACATACACCTGTCTATACAGACTACCCTGTCTATAGCGGCCACCCTAGACAACCCTGTTATCGGCTGTGTGATACATACACCTGTCTATACAGACCACCCTGTCTATAGCGACCACCCAAGACAACGTTTTTAAAATATTTTCGCACTCGGGTAAACCCCGGGCGTTGCCCGGGCCATTCGTCTAGTATATATATATGTATTTAAAAAACCGTTAGTAAGTCATGTATATAATTTTGATTACTATATTTATCATGAATTTCCGACGTTTCTAGCTTATATGATACAACAAAATCCTACCAACGATGCAGATCGACTCTATGTTAATAGATCAGTGACTCCCTTGACCTGGTTCTACTAGATTAGCTTTTTTTTTTTTAATATTAGTTCTCCTTTTTATCAAGATAAATATGACGCCAATATTTTAAAATATATGCGTGTTTATTAACGCCCTCATATACTCTCTTCAGAAAATATAATTTATTTTTAAAATATATACATTACAAAGTCTACTCCAAAAAAAGGCAGAAATTTTATATTTATAAAACATTCATTCATAGACAAAACTAAAGGAAGTTGTACCTTTTAGCATGCATATCGGAATTCAAACAATAACTCTGAAATATATTTGATACACAGTAATTGAAGACACACGAGATAACCAAGTGTGAACAAAACCTCTGTCTCCTTTAAAAAAAAACAGACGACTGACGACATCAAAGACTTTCCATTTCTTTAAATTTTGTCCATGAATGTACTTCCTATAAAAGCGGGAAATATTCATATATTGATTTTTTTTTTTTAGAAACCAACAAATAAATTTTGAACACCATGCGAATTTTTTAAACAGAAAAAAAAAACATACTTTTTTTTTAAATTGACACTTTCTTTTAAATTGATAATTTCAAAAAAATATTTAATGTCGATATTTTCTGCATAAGCGTAATTTCCACTGAATTAACAATCCAAAGGAATAAAAATCATTAAAAGGTCGATTTTTCAAAATCCAAAATGATATATGATTATATGATAAATCGAAAGTGAAATAATAAAAATTTGAAAAATGTTCGTTTCCCCTCCTCCCAATCCATCACGTAGTTCATTAATCAAAGTGTAGAATGATCGTTTGCAAACCAATGAGAATGTGACGTATAATACATACTTTTTATTAGAAAGGAAATTTTTCATATTTGCACATTGCAATCGATTTGCATATTCCTCCGTTAAATATTGATTATTTTGCCAAACCTTTCTTTGTAACTCATCCATTTATATTTTCATTAGTTAAAACCTGGTGTGTTTAGCTTACGATTGGAATTTCTAATGGTAAGTCTGTCCCACCATTATTTATTCTCCACAGGTGTTTTGTAAATGAAATATATATTATATAATCTAAAATGCAAATGTTTTTTTGAAACATGTTATTTATTTTCTTATCATTGACTCATATTTTATTTTTTTGACCATAGATTTAGATTATAGCACTTTTGAAAATTGTTGTAAATATGTATAGTTAAACCTACCTAATTTTTAATTCACTAATATAGGATTTTAATATATAAATTCTATATAATTGTGATAATATATGGTTAACGAGGAACGGAATAAGATCTTAAAGAACATTATCCAAGTCTACATGAACCCAGTTCAGCTATCAGAATAATGTCCGAGAAAAATATATAGCGATAGAATTGTTTAAATTTCATAAAGCGTTAGAGAACAAGGTAATCTCTAAGAACTGAAATTACAGAGCAATTACCTTCCATAGTTAATTTGTATAGTTATGTTGAATACTTTGATTTCCTTTTCATTTTCACTTCTTTCCTTTGTTTGTGTTTTTTTTCCCATTTCTCCATGAAAATGATGTATGGCGAGTCTTTACAGGACGGAAATGTCCTAATAAAGCTGTTGTTTTTGTTTTTGTTGTATAATTGTGATAAATATTTAATGTATAATTATTTTCAAGTAATTGAAAATAAAAACTACTTGATATGTAAATAACCATTTTTCCTTTTTCACGACTGCACCTCCAATTCTTTATCATTCCAACAATCAAAACATTATAATCATAACATATATATACACTCATATGGACAAAACTTAAGGAAGTTGTATATTTTAACATGTAGATCGGGACTCTGAAAGATATTTGATACGCAATGACCTTTATTGAAGACACACGAGATATAATCAAGTATGAACCAAATTGCCTTTGTCTTCTTAAAAACAATAATAACTTAACAACTGGCGACATCAAAAACTTTTCACTCCCTTTAATTTTGTCCATGAATACATATGAATGATATATTAAAACATTCTACGCCTCATATACTCTATCTATTCTATATATATATATATTTTTTTCCTAACACACACAATTTTAGCTGATTTCTTCATTTTATGTAGTTACTACTTTCTTATTTTGTGATTGTTTGTTAAAGCATATAAGAATCAGGATTGGTTATAGAGTCATTAACTTGAAAGAAGAAAGTTAGAAACAATGAAATTCGTATTTTTATGCTCTCTAATATTTATCAATAATACTATGATGCATTAGCAAGCCATCTGTTATGAAAATTCGAAACTATTATCGACGAGTATTGCAGTAAGGGCAGTAGAAATTGCTTAATTTTTAAAAGAATCATACGCGTCCATAATATATATAGTTTAGAATTTTCATTATCAATAAAAAAAAACTAGACAGTAAAATGCCCCATTAGTGACTGTTACTGATTAAAAATGTATTTTAATGAGTGAATAACTGATTGTATCCTTATCTCATAAATAATTCAAAATACGTATCAACAATTGACCATTTTAAGCATAAAATACTATTTTAACTTAATAAAGAAAGAAAGCATCTCCTGATCGTGCAACTGAATCCAAGTACAAATTCACTTTTGTACTATTTTGTGTTTTTACATTTGAAATTATTTTAAGAATCTTTAATAAAAATACTTTTTGTATTAAAATAATAGTACTAAAGTAGGGTCCTTATTTATTAAAGGTATTATTGTCCTTTAGGAAACAATTTCAATAGTCTCTGGTATGGTGAGGCGTTAGTCTCTATTGAGGACATTGTTTTAAAGGCCGGAACTCTAAATAAATGGTCGCTAATCTAGAATGGTCGTTAAAGAGGCTTTGTTACGAAGAAACATTTTATCCTATCAATGGAATTGAGGTTCAGGTGGAAAATTCTCTATACACGGTTTTATTTATAAATACTTCTGAATTATATGATAAAAAGCATGATCCCATTTTTTGTTGGCGTTGACTAGTAGATTATAATCATGTCATTGATAATTATCAATTAATTTCTGTGGTGGTTCATAACATGATATGATAAAAAGCATGATCCCATTTTTTGTTGACGTTGACTAGTAGATTATAATCTACTAGTCAACGTCAACAAAAAATGGGATCATGCTTTTTATCATATCATGTTATGAACCACCACAGAAATTAATTGATAATTATCAATTAATTTCTGTGGCGGTTCATAACCCCATTTCAATAAAATTGGACCAACTGCGTATTTTTTTAATTGAGTGCTTCTGAAGTTATTATTTGGACAGTTTCTCCCTGACCGCGAGGGGAATTCTGGGAAATATAATTAAATTGGTGAGCAGACGAGACTTCTAATTAAAGTCAGACGATTGTTTAGCTCTAAATTATTAATCTTCACGCCACCTTCTGAATTATTGATAAAGCCTTCATTAGAGATGTATAGACTTTTATATATAAAGAATATTGTTTTGAAGACACAAATGTGTGGGAAATGGAGATTTCAAATCCCTTAGAAATATTTTTACTGATTTCGTGTTTTTCTTTCACTCTTAATAGGAAACTTAATACTGTGATAATGATAACA
This sequence comes from Cordylochernes scorpioides, assembly GCA_030710605.1. Taxonomy (NCBI): domain Eukaryota; kingdom Metazoa; phylum Arthropoda; class Arachnida; order Pseudoscorpiones; family Chernetidae; genus Cordylochernes; species Cordylochernes scorpioides. Next base: position 87,276,065 of record CP092866.1, on the reverse strand, counting down.
CATTTCCCATTAATATTTTATGTTTATCTTTGAATCTCTCGTTAAGATAAAGTCTCAATCAGAAAAAAAAACATAATTCTAATATGGTTAATTACAAAGAACAAATAGGATAAAAAGCTTTTGAAGAATATTTATTCTTATATCTCGATTTCAGAAGAGATTTGTGTATTTGTAGTAATAAAGGGTTTTTTTTATTGAAGACTGAACCTTAAGCAGGGAAGTAGTTGCTAAGAGAGAAATAAAATCAACTCTCAAATCAAAATAATGAGACTGGGTATTATTAAAATTGAAATAATTCATCAACTCTAATTTTCTTTATACCTTTAAACGTCGTTTATATAACTTACTGCAACAAATAACAATGTAAAAAATAACAGTAGAGCTTGGTTCCTCAGTGGTGGAATCTCATGGATGTTTCGCCAATTTGAGAACGGTCAATCTCTTCATTTCAGAAACGTGTGTAGAAGTTCAATTATAAAAGAAAGAAATATTTCGGAAATTGAATGCTATGAAAGTTCACCAGTAATGAGTCAAGCACTCCCATCAAAATGTTTGTTCTCATTGTAGCGAGGAGTAATTTAGAAGAATGAGAGTTGATATAATTAAAATTTAATAAATAGATAGCGTTTTAAACCATATTTGTTGCCTGATAAGTATCTTCTAATTAATCTGAGCGACAATGAAAAAAATCAGTTACAGGCCATGATAATCATGGTGGATAGAAGTAGGCGACTCCTTTTACTCTGTAAGTCCACCACATGCGAAAAGTAGTTCGACTTTGCACTTACAAATGTGCCAGAGCCCCGTTTGGTTACTTGCACTCGCTGGTGGGGTTGAACTTTTGCAAGAATTGGGGGCCATTGGAGCATTTTTTTTTTTTTAATCAGAAAAAGTGCTCAATGCGGGAATCGAACCCGGGTCGTAGCGGTCGAAACCCAACGGTTTAGACCATCCTTCCACCAACCCCCCGTGGTACATTTACAATGGAAAAAATGATATCATTCAACATTTTTTACTATTTATTCAAAGGATATTTCAAATTGCGTCATGCTTTGCGCTCCGATATTTTTCTAATCCTCTCATATTTCAGATTTTTAAAAGCACCTTGTTGACTTCTGAGAAAACTTGGCGCTTGTAATAGATATTCTTTTTACACTCTGTCACGAATGGAACGAGTATAAAAAAGTTACCTGACATGAAATTCGAACCGACGAACTCCCGCTACCATATCTCCCCAGTAATTTTAGAGGCGAAATAACTCAGAAACTTATCTTGAAGTTTGGATTTTATTAATATTTGTAATATCGATATAAACCTGTTTAATATTTGTGAGAAAATAAGATAATGATGCTTAAAGGATGACAAAAAATACATCTTGCCTAATCATGCCACTACTCGTAAATGTTTCAAAGATGACTTACTGTTTTTTTCTACAAAATTGACTTCAGAAATAAAATTAGCGCATAATTTGTATTTATTCCGATAGATGGCAGTATCCTTCTTTACAAGATTCAGTTTCATCATCAACAGATGTGATATTTTTTTCATGATTATCATCACTATTTGCACATTTTCTCAAGCAAAAAAAAAAAAAAAATTCTACAATACCATAAACTAAATAATGGGAAGGCATGATTTCATAATGTTCCGATTAGTTGTTTTAGAAATGTGTTAAAAAATATTGCGCTTAGAAAAATTATGTCTTTTTTTTTTTTTTCAGTTTAATGACGTTAGGTGTTGTGTTCAAATTATCAGAAGATGTCTTTGTTATCACTTAGCAAGTATTGAAAGTTAAATTCCTCCCCAAATATTACGTGGTTCGTTTATTGTTTCTTTCTTTTTTTTTTAAACTTATCTTTTGTCCTTTAGACAACTTCTCAATACGTCTTTAATTTAGAAATGATTTCTTCCAAATTATTGTAAATGTGATCTCTATGTGACGCCTATGTTTTCTCAATTTTAGGGCGAAATGTATTTTCTCTTTATCTCCATTTACAATAATGATATGGATAGATATACGTATTTAGAGTTCTTAAAATATTAACGTTTATTGTGTTTTGAAATTAAGCCCTAATCCCTATTAAAAAAAGTAGCAAAACATATTTTTAGTTCTTTTATTCAAAATAACCTAATAAAAACGTTCGAAATAAATGCATTTTCATCGTGAGTAAGCAAATATTAAAAGAGATTAAATATAGAAAAACTTTGAAAGGTACCCCATGAATAAATACGAGTTTAATTCGTTCCGCAACCTTGCTCGTATCTTGAATTACTCGTATCTCGAAGAAAATTTCCCCATACAAAACAATTGAACTACCATTAATCCGTTCCAACCTCCAAAATGTCACCCCAGTTATTTTTGTTACGTGGTTTTAAATAATAAAAACGTATTTATAAATATCAAATATTTATTGCACAAAAACAAAAAAGAGAATGTAAAGAAATAAATTAGATATCCTCACTGGTCTTTGCCTTTTTCGCTATATTTTTCTCGCTTTCACCTGTAGGCCGTTTAGAAAAAAACATGTCCAAGGAGGTTTGTTTCTTCCTCCCTCTCAGAATGTTCCGTAGATCGCTCTTGCCTTCTCACAAATGATGGTCTGCGTCAAGGTATCTCCTTGGAGCTGATTTTCTGTCACCCACACCATCAGCAGTTTCTCCATATTTTCATGAAGGGAGGTTCGCAGCTTGGAAATTATCGTAAGGCCCTTAGCCGGCGTTACACTCTTTATCGACTCCTTCCGTTTAAGCACAGAACATATCATGGACGTACTACGGCCATACTGCCTCGACAAGTCAACAACTCGAACACCTTGCTCATGTTTTTCTATAATTTCACGTTTTAATTCAATACTCATCATCTTTTTCTTAGCACTTGACTTTTTACAAACTTTCTTCCGATCCATGGTTATAAAAATAAATGAACTAAAACTGTAAATGTAAACGCAACACAAAACACAACTTATCACAGCGGAAGCACGCTGCTAACTGATCGTGATGGCGCGACTGCGTGTTACTACCTGTTGTGTTTTAACTTTAAAAGCACACAAAAATATAATAAACTTGAATTTGTTTATTCAAGTCTCAAAAAACAAAGCTTTGCATATAGAACGAATAATAATGAAGAAGAAGAAAGAAACATTTTAGGAAAAGCAAAAACAAAACAAAAGTACCGGTCAAAAAGAAACATTTAAAATCACAGATTAATATCTTCAACACTACCGAACCGAATTCGTATCTCGAATTTCGCTCGTAACTAAAAGCAAAAAATCACTTGCTCGTCGGCTCGTATCTCGAAAAACTCGTATGTTGGGGCGCTCGTTTGTCGAGGTACCACTGTATGATAATATAGAGTGGCAGCGTTTACCATATGTATAATTCTTCTCGATGTATAATTTTCTTACAACATAACCTTAGATTATTAAAACATTGGATCAGTAAACATTAGGGCAACCATTTCGCTCAATTACATTACTTTATTTTTCATATAACATTTTTGTTAACAAAAAAGGCGATGATGATAAATTCAATGAATATTTACACAATCATAGAAAAATTATATTAAACCTTTATATAAACAAAATTTTCTAACTAAATTAAACACAATATATATATATTTATATATTATTTAAAAATGCCTATTTTGGATCAAAAGGTTTTATTTCCGATATTTCGTGTGGCAACTCGCCAAACTTCTTCGGGGAACAAGATTGTTTTGAATAAGCTCGCGTATCAATTCACGCGTATGTACAACTGCTATAAAATTTTTAAAATATCTAAAATCTACAATATGCATGTTTATAAATACCACCCCAACCTACCATTATCTATACCAAAGGAAGCCCTCATAGACTTACTCAAACTGTGCCTATCATTCAGCTACTTTAATTACAAGAATCAATACTACAAACAGATCAAAGGCCTCCCGATGGGCAACCCAATATCTTCAGCTCTGGCAAACATTTTCATGAATAATATTGACCAATTAACAATAGATAATAAGCAGCTAAAAATAACATTCTGGAAAAGATATATTGACGATATTCTTTGCATAACCGAAAACAACAATACAATAAGCATTCTGAATTTCTTGAACAATATAAAACCATTTCTCACATTTACACATGAAATAGAAGAAAAAAACTCTTTATCATTCTTAGATATAATTCTCACCAGAAACAGCTCTAAAATAGAAACAGGCATTTACCGCAAGCCAACTCACACAGGTGGTTACTTGAATTTCAGCTCATTCGGCCCTATTAACCATAAAATATCTGTCATAAAAACCCTATCAAAAAGAATATCTACTCATTGCTCTAATAATCTAGAAAAAGTACAACAAGAAAGAATAATACTAATGAATGAATTACAAAGCAATAGTTATCCCACAGAATTTATCAAAAGACAATTCTACAGATCAACATTCATCCCTCCTTCCAATAGCCAATCTCATAAATCATATTGCACGCTTCCGTACAGCTACGGCATCGAAAGAATCAGTAGAGCCCTCAAGAAGTATAACATCAAGACGATATACCAGACACCATCCAACTTAAAAACACTTCTCCGCCATCCCGATACCAAACATAACACAAACAACAGTCAAAAATCCAACCTCATTTACAGAATCCCGTGCCGATCTTGCCCAGCTACATACATAGGAGAGACAGGGAAAACTCTAGAAGAAAGAACCAATCAACACCGGACAGCCCTTCAAAACTATAGCCCTCTTTCCCTTTTAGTAGACCACGCACTGAAACAGGACCACATACCAAATTTTGACTCAACTGAAATAGTATATCAAAATATCAAGGACAAACATTCAAGACTTTTTCTAGAAAGCTGGACCTCAATAGAAGATAAAAACAGTATCAATCGAAAAATAGACATTCCTCAATTATACTTACAATTTAAAACCATATAGCCCACTACTATACACATATATATATATATATATATAACAAATTACTGATTTTCAATTCTTTTATTTTAAATGTATATATTTATTTATTCTCTATATATTAATATTTTATATATCATTTTTTTTATTATTAATTATATTTATAAACATGCATATTGTAGATTTTAGATATTTTAAAAATTTTATAGCAGTTGTACATACGCGTGAATTGATACGCGAGCTTATTCAAAACAATCTTGTTCCCCGAAGAAGTTTGGCGAGTTGCCACACGAAATATCGGAAATAAAACCTTTTGATCCAAAATAGGCATTTTTAAATAATATAATAAATGGATTGCTCTATTTTCAAACATATATATATATATATATATATAATAATAAATAGTTATTTAATTTTATAGTCCAGTTTTGTATTAAAATTATCTTCACTATTATGATCATTTAAATACAAATTATAAAATTTGTAAAATGTTATTAATTTGTAGATAGAGAGAAAAAAAAAAAAAAAAAAAAATCCATTACTTCTTTTACATCCTCAAGTTAATTATATATTTATAATTAATAACAATAAAAAAAAATTAACAAAGTAACGTCTATTACATCGGCTTTTACACGTCATTCAGACATACTCTAATCCTATATATAGAATAATCGAAGAGATAATATATATAATAGTTAGAAAAAAGAGAGAAAGACAGAACCATGCACTTTTAATCAAACTAATAATAAGGGAAAAAAAAAAAGAGTTTTATAAAGAAGGTAGATAAAATTGTTAGTATATATATATATATTTTTTTATGATTTTATGTTTTATCCTTTTTTTTTTTTTTTTTTAAAGATTTTTAAAGGTTTTTTTATTTTATAATATGATTATAAATAGTTGTATTTAGTAATATATCTATAGTATGAATTAACATTTGTTATAAGTTTGGATATTATGTTTTGAAACCCTAATGGTAGACCAGACATACACAAAAAACTTTAAATTGAAATAAATTGGAAAAAGAGATCTGCTGAAACGGGGATCATCAGATAAAATTTCATTGTTTGATTATTAAAAATTAAATTATAAAAGTAATTCTAGAAAAAAAAAATAATTTCAGAACTTTTGTTTTTTTCAGTGTTTTTGTTAGTTTAAAGATGTTTTTTTTATTAGTTATTCTTAAAAATATAACAGATAACAAACAGTAATATCTATATATTTATAGATTAATTATTCAATTTATTACAAATTTTATCACCACAAAAACAATTAAGTAAAATATATTTAAAAAATTCATAAGAATAACAAACTAAAAAAACTAAAAAAAACTACAAACATATTAGTGTTAGCACCTCTTTTATGTTAATTTAAACTCGCTAAGAATTGCCTAAGAAAAAATTGTCAAACTTGTCCCTCTCTTAAGAACCATGACACTTTTCAAACAACTAGTTGTAAATTAGTGAATACTATTTATAAATTAACATGCCAAATTTGTCAACTATCATATATAGGACAAACTTGTAACCCATTAAATATACGAATAAACCTACATAGAAACCACGCTAAAAAATCAATTGGTAATATATATATGAAAGAACACAATCAATTACATACTTTTAACAACTTTAAGATAGAAATACTAGACATATGTCAAAACAAAAAACAACGACTATTATTAGAAAACAACTACATTTATAAACACAACACATTATTCCCTTATGGACTTAACGACGAATTAAACTACACATACAAACCACAAACAGAAGAAATTTCAACTTATGAAATCAGTTGCAAATATAAAAATGAATTTAAAACTAAACCTAATAAAACTAGAGGTAAAACTACAAATAAATTAGGTTACATTGAATTTGAAGAATTACTGGACCCAAAACAAATGTACACTAACAACTTCGTCGATAAATTTATTAAAACATTATTTAAACTAAATAATAATAAATTTATCAAACTCATAGAATATATTAAAATTCATAATCTAACTAACAGATTAATAGATATCACACACGACATCTTTAAATACAGAAAAATTAAACAAAATACTAATAACATTAATATTATCATTAAATTTAATAACAATTTATTTAATCATATTAAATTTAATGATATTTTTAATAACCAAATCATCAATAATCTTTTCCCTATAAAAAATTTAAATTTTAAAACAATCTGGAGATACAATAAAAATATAGGTAATTTAGTTTGCAATTATAACCAATTTATTAATAATTTGGCAAATTTTAAAAAAATTAAATGTAATTGCAACAACTATATTGATAAATATAAGTACTCAGGTCATATATTAACTAGCAACTTTTCTTTTTTAAATCCAGAATATCAAGAAATTTTAAATAAAGGGTATAAATATATACCTCAAATTAAACACAATTATAATAATACAATTAAATCTATATTAAAAGATATAGATATTTTCATAAATAAAACTAGTATAAAATACAGTATTCCAGAATTTACTTTTCTGGAATGGAAACATAATATTAAAAAGGAAATTTTAAATTATTATAATAATACACTTAAATACACAAAACCCAATTCAGACATTCCTTCTTTCAAAGAAAATATAATTAATTTACAGAAGGACTATATTATCACTCCTATAGATAAATGTCCCAATAATTTATCTTTAATTTGTAAAAATCTATACCACGATATACTAAAAAAGGAAATTGATAATAATCATAAATACACTTTTGCTAGAACTACAGGCACAAAAATCAAAAAAGACATCAAAAATGTTGAAAATTCACTAAAAATTTATAATAACCACAAAAATCCAAACATACCAAAGTTCTATATAATTCCTAAACTACACAAAAAACCTATTTCTTTCAGAACAATCACATCTGGTATAAATTCAGTCATAAAAAATATTGATATACAATTAGCCTCAACACTACAATTTATTATAAATAAATTAACTAATAAATATAATTATAAATTTATCGACTCAAATATAAAAATCATTAATTATTTAATGAACAATTGGACAAATATTGAAACAGTACACACATTTGACTTTGAGGACCTATATTCTAAAATAAATTTAAGAGATCTAAATAATAAAATAACCAATTTATTTAATGAATTAATTAATGATAAAACTTTCTACATTAAAATTATTCATAACAAATATAAAACATTTAAATTAGATCTTAAAACAGCAAAAACTCTACTGGAAACATTTTTAAATTTTAACTATATAGAATTTAAAAATAAAATATATATTCAATCAGAAGGCGTTCCATGGGTACTTCTTCTAGTCCGTTACTAGCAAATTTAATATTGTTCTGGTACGAAAGAGAATACTTTCTACAAAATAATATTAATTGGCAAATATTCCGATATGTAGATGACATAATAATATTTAATAATCCACTGTTTAAAAAATTAATACCTGAAATATATCCTAAATACTTGAAACTTAAGAACAATGAAAAAATTTATAGAAACAAAAAAGTTAACTTTTTAGACTTGAATATAGACCTTACAAATAGTGCTATTAGAGTTTATAATAAAAAGAGTAATTATAATTTCAATATTATAAAATACTGTAATATGAATTCTAATATATCATTAAATTGCTGTAAAGGTATATATTATGGTCAGTTTCTAAGATTTTATAGAATAAATAATATATTAGATAATTTCATAGAAGATGTTAAAAATTTAAACATGGAATTTATTAAAAACAAATTTAGTATCAAACAAGTAAAATATTTCAACAGTATATCAATTATAAAATATTTAAAAAAAAATAAATGGAAATATCCATTTATGAAATCAACTTTCTATAATTTCTCTTAATATTAACTAAAACAAATTTATAATCTTTAACAGTTAATTAAACTTTTATTAAATAACTGATTAAAAGATTTTTTCACAAGATTTTTAAAGTTTTAAAGTATATATTTCATTTTTGTTTAATCTCCAATTTCTGGGGAGGAAAATGGAAGTTAAATAAAGATGAATTTGCACAATTAATAGCTTTATTAAACTCTTATAATTTGCCTTTTTAAAGGAATATTAAAAGATGATTAAGTGTTAAATCAGTTATTTTGATATAACTATCTGTAAAGATTATAAAACTTAGCTTTCTTCCTTTAACTATTTTTCCTATCTTCTTTAATTTTCTTGTTGTTCAAAAAAATTCTGAAGAAAAGGTCTAAATTTGAAATGTGGGGGGACATTCCCCTCCTGCGACATGTTGTGCAAGCCAGAAATAGATATACACAATGAAGGACGCAGCGGTCAAGGTAGGTTTACAGTTTGAATTTGTTAACACTGGTATCTGTTATATGTTCATTTAAATATTTCACTGAAACAACTTAATATTAACACATAAAATACGGTTTAAAAGAGATCTATGACATAATAAAGGAGGGGTTGAAATGTCGCTGAAATTTTATCTGATGATCCCCGTTTCAGCAGATCTCTTTTTCCAATTTATTTCAATTTAAAGTTTTTTGTGTATGTCTGGTCTACCATTAGGGTTTCAAAACATAATATCCAAACTTATAACAAATGTTAATTCATACTATAGATATATTACTAAATACAACTATTTATAATCATATTATAAAATAAAAAAACCTTTAAAAATCTTTAAAAAAAAAAAAAAAAAAAGGATAAAACATAAAATCATAAAAAAATATATATATATATACTAACAATTTTATCTACCTTCTTTATAAAACTCTTTTTTTTTTCCCTTATTATTAGTTTGATTAAAAGTGCATGGTTCTGTCTTTCTCTCTTTTTTCTAACTATTATATATATTATCTCTTCGATTATTCTATATATAGGATTAGAGTATGTCTGAATGACGTGTAAAAGCCGATGTAATAGACGTTACTTTGTTAATTTTTTTTATTGTTATTAATTATAAATATATAATTAACTTGAGGATGTAAAAGAAGTAATGGATTTTTTTTTTTTTTTTTTTTTCTCTCTATCTACAAATTAATAACATTTTACAAATTTTATAATTTGTATTTAAATGATCATAATAGTGAAGATAATTTTAATACAAAACTGGACTATAAATTAAATAACTATTTATTATTATAATTAATTTAGATTTAGCTTGCTAATCTAATCAAATCTAACTGATATAAGTTATCATTATTATCAGTTTGCTCCTTAAATTTTTTAAAATTAGAATCACTGTTATAATTTTGTTATATAGTTTCTACACTATATTAATTCATATGAGCTTGCTCTATGATATATTTTTTTATATATAACATAATATACAAATTAAATTATATTAGATATTCTAATATAAATAAATCTTCATACAAATTTTAATTATCTTTCATTGTTTGATTATTAAAAATTAAATTATAAAAGTAATTCTAGAAAAAAAAAAATAATTTCAGAACTTTTGTTTTTTTCAGTGTTTTTGTTAGTTTAAAGATGTTTTTTTTATTAGTTATTCTTAAAAATATAACAGATAACAAACAGTAATATCTATATATTTATAGATTAATTATTCAATTTATTACAAATTTTATCACCACAAAAACAATTAAGTAAAATATATTTAAAAAATTCATAAGAATAACAAACTAAAAAAACTAAAAAAAACTACAAACATATTAGTGTTAGCACCTCTTTTATGTTAATTTAAACTCGCTAAGAATTGCCTAAGAAAAAATTGTCAAACTTGTCCCTCTCTTAAGAACCATGACACTTTTCAAACAACTAGTTGTAAATTAGTGAATACTATTTATAAATTAACATGCCAAATTTGTCAACTATCATATATAGGACAAACTTGTAACCCATTAAATATACGAATAAACCTACATAGAAACCACGCTAAAAAATCAATTGGTAATATATATATGAAAGAACACAATCAATTACATACTTTTAACAACTTTAAGATAGAAATACTAGACATATGTCAAAACAAAAAACAACGACTATTATTAGAAAACAACTACATTTATAAACACAACACATTATTCCCTTATGGACTTAACGACGAATTAAACTACACATACAAACCACAAACAGAAGAAATTTCAACTTATGAAATCAGTTGCAAATATAAAAATGAATTTAAAACTAAACCTAATAAAACTAGAGGTAAAACTACAAATAAATTAGGTTACATTGAATTTGAAGAATTACTGGACCCAAAACAAATGTACACTAACAACTTCGTCGATAAATTTATTAAAACATTATTTAAACTAAATAATAATAAATTTATCAAACTCATAGAATATATTAAAATTCATAATCTAACTAACAGATTAATAGATATCACACACGACATCTTTAAATACAGAAAAATTAAACAAAATACTAATAACATTAATATTATCATTAAATTTAATAACAATTTATTTAATCATATTAAATTTAATGATATTTTTAATAACCAAATCATCAATAATCTTTTCCCTATAAAAAATTTAAATTTTAAAACAATCTGGAGATACAATAAAAATATAGGTAATTTAGTTTGCAATTATAACCAATTTATTAATAATTTGGCAAATTTTAAAAAAATTAAATGTAATTGCAACAACTATATTGATAAATATAAGTACTCAGGTCATATATTAACTAGCAACTTTTCTTTTTTAAATCCAGAATATCAAGAAATTTTAAATAAAGGGTATAAATATATACCTCAAATTAAACACAATTATAATAATACAATTAAATCTATATTAAAAGATATAGATATTTTCATAAATAAAACTAGTATAAAATACAGTATTCCAGAATTTACTTTTCTGGAATGGAAACATAATATTAAAAAGGAAATTTTAAATTATTATAATAATACACTTAAATACACAAAACCCAATTCAGACATTCCTTCTTTCAAAGAAAATATAATTAATTTACAGAAGGACTATATTATCACTCCTATAGATAAATGTCCCAATAATTTATCTTTAATTTGTAAAAATCTATACCACGATATACTAAAAAAGGAAATTGATAATAATCATAAATACACTTTTGCTAGAACTACAGGCACAAAAATCAAAAAAGACATCAAAAATGTTGAAAATTCACTAAAAATTTATAATAACCACAAAAATCCAAACATACCAAAGTTCTATATAATTCCTAAACTACACAAAAAACCTATTTCTTTCAGAACAATCACATCTGGTATAAATTCAGTCATAAAAAATATTGATATACAATTAGCCTCAACACTACAATTTATTATAAATAAATTAACTAATAAATATAATTATAAATTTATCGACTCAAATAAAAAAATCATTAATTATTTAATGAACAATTGGACAAATATTGAAACAGTACACACATTTGACTTTGAGGACCTATATTCTAAAATAAATTTAAGAGATCTAAATAATAAAATAACCAATTTATTTAATGAATTAATTAATGATAAAACTTTCTACATTAAAATTATTCATAACAAATATAAAACATTTAAATTAGATCTTAAAACAGCAAAAACTCTACTGGAAACATTTTTAAATTTTAACTATATAGAATTTAAAAATAAAATATATATTCAATCAGAAGGCGTTCCCATGGGTACTTCTTCTAGTCCGTTACTAGCAAATTTAATATTGTTCTGGTACGAAAGAGAATACTTTCTACAAAATAATATTAATTGGCAAATATTCCGATATGTAGATGACATAATAATATTTAATAATCCACTGTTTAAAAAATTAATACCTGAAATATATCCTAAATACTTGAAACTTAAGAACAATGAAAAAATTTATAGAAACAAAAAAGTTAACTTTTTAGACTTGAATATAGACCTTACAAATAGTGCTATTAGAGTTTATAATAAAAAGAGTAATTATAATTTCAATATTATAAAATACTGTAATATGAATTCTAATATATCATTAAATTGCTGTAAAGGTATATATTATGGTCAGTTTCTAAGATTTTATAGAATAAATAATATATTAGATAATTTCATAGAAGATGTTAAAAATTTAAACATGGAATTTATTAAAAACAAATTTAGTATCAAACAAGTAAAATATTTCAACAGTATATCAATTATAAAATATTTAAAAAAAAATAAATGGAAATATCCATTTATGAAATCAACTTTCTATAATTTCTCTTAATATTAACTAAAACAAATTTATAATCTTTAACAGTTAATTAAACTTTTATTAAATAACTGATTAAAAGATTTTTTCACAAGATTTTTAAAGTTTTAAAGTATATATTTCATTTTTGTTTAATCTCCAATTTCTGGGGAGGAAAATGGAAGTTAAATAAAGATGAATTTGCACAATTAATAGCTTTATTAAACTCTTATAATTTGCCTTTTTAAAGGAATATTAAAAGATGATTAAGTGTTAAATCAGTTATTTTGATATAACTATCTGTAAAGATTATAAAACTTAGCTTTCTTCCTTTAACTATTTTTCCTATCTTCTTTAATTTTCTTGTTGTTCAAAAAAATTCTGAAGAAAAGGTCTAAATTTGAAATGTGGGGGGACATTCCCCTCCTGCGACATGTGCAAGCCAGAAATAGATATACACAATGAAGGACGCAGCGGTCAAGGTAGGTTTACAGTTTGAATTTGTTAACACTGGTATCTGTTATATGTTCATTTAAATATTTCACTGAAACAACTTAATATTAACACATAAAATACGGTTTAAAAGAGATCTATGACATAATAAAGGAGGGGTTGAAATGTCGCTGAAATTTTATCTGATGATCCCCGTTTCAGCAGATCTCTTTTTCCAATTTATTTCAATTTAAAGTTTTTTGTGTATGTCTGGTCTACCATTAGGGTTTCAAAACATAATATCCAAACTTATAACAAATGTTAATTCATACTATAGATATATTACTAAATACAACTATTTATAATCATATTATAAAATAAAAAAACCTTTAAAAATCTTTAAAAAAAAAAAAAAAAAAAGGATAAAACATAAAATCATAAAAAAATATATATATATATACTAACAATTTTATCTACCTTCTTTATAAAACTCTTTTTTTTTTTCCCTTATTATTAGTTTGATTAAAAGTGCATGGTTCTGTCTTTCTCTCTTTTTTCTAACTATTATATATATTATCTCTTCGATTATTCTATATATAGGATTAGAGTATGTCTGAATGACGTGTAAAAGCCGATGTAATAGACGTTACTTTGTTAATTTTTTTTTATTGTTATTAATTATAAATATATAATTAACTTGAGGATGTAAAAGAAGTAATGGATTTTTTTTTTTTTTTTTTTTTCTCTCTATCTACAAATTAATAACATTTTACAAATTTTATAATTTGTATTTAAATGATCATAATAGTGAAGATAATTTTAATACAAAACTGGACTATAAAATTAAATAACTATTTATTATTATAATTAATTTAGATTTAGCTTGCTAATCTAATCAAATCTAACTGATATAAGTTATCATTATTATCAGTTTGCTCCTTAAATTTTTTAAAATTAGAATCACTGTTATAATTTTGTTATATAGTTTCTACACTATATTAATTCATATGAGCTTGCTCTATGATATATTTTTTTATATATAACATAATATACAAATTAAATTATATTAGATATTCTAATATAAATAAATCTTCATACAAATTTTAATTATCTTTCATTTTTTGATTATTAAAAATTAAATTATAAAAGTAATTCTAGAAAAAAAAAAATAATTTCAGAACTTTTGTTTTTTTCAGTGTTTTTGTTAGTTTAAAGATGTTTTTTTTATTAGTTATTCTTAAAAATATAACAGATAACAAACAGTAATATCTATATATTTATAGATTAATTATTCAATTTATTACAAATTTTATCACCACAAAAACAATTAAGTAAAATATATTTAAAAAATTCATAAGAATAACAAACTAAAAAAACTAAAAAAAACTACAAACATATTAGTGTTAGCACCTCTTTTATGTTAATTTAAACTCGCTAAGAATTGCCTAAGAAAAAATTGTCAAACTTGTCCCTCTCTTAAGAACCATGACACTTTTCAAACAACTAGTTGTAAATTAGTGAATACTATTTATAAATTAACATGCCAAATTTGTCAACTATCATATATAGGACAAACTTGTAACCCATTAAATATACGAATAAACCTACATAGAAACCACGCTAAAAAATCAATTGGTAATATATATATGAAAGAACACAATCAATTACATACTTTTAACAACTTTAAGATAGAAATACTAGACATATGTCAAAACAAAAAACAACGACTATTATTAGAAAACAACTACATTTATAAACACAACACATTATTCCCTTATGGACTTAACGACGAATTAAACTACACATACAAACCACAAACAGAAGAAATTTCAACTTATGAAATCAGTTGCAAATATAAAAATGAATTTAAAACTAAACCTAATAAAACTAGAGGTAAAACTACAAATAAATTAGGTTACATTGAATTTGAAGAATTACTGGACCCAAAACAAATGTACACTAACAACTTCGTCGATAAATTTATTAAAACATTATTTAAACTAAATAATAATAAATTTATCAAACTCATAGAATATATTAAAATTCATAATCTAACTAACAGATTAATAGATATCACACACGACATCTTTAAATACAGAAAAATTAAACAAAATACTAATAACATTAATATTATCATTAAATTTAATAACAATTTATTTAATCATATTAAATTTAATGATATTTTTAATAACCAAATCATCAATAATCTTTTCCCTATAAAAAATTTAAATTTTAAAACAATCTGGAGATACAATAAAAATATAGGTAATTTAGTTTGCAATTATAACCAATTTATTAATAATTTGGCAAATTTTAAAAAAATTAAATGTAATTGCAACAACTATATTGATAAATATAAGTACTCAGGTCATATATTAACTAGCAACTTTTCTTTTTTAAATCCAGAATATCAAGAAATTTTAAATAAAGGGTATAAATATATACCTCAAATTAAACACAATTATAATAATACAATTAAATCTATATTAAAAGATATAGATATTTTCATAAATAAAACTAGTATAAAATACAGTATTCCAGAATTTACTTTTCTGGAATGGAAACATAATATTAAAAAGGAAATTTTAAATTATTATAATAATACACTTAAATACACAAAACCCAATTCAGACATTCCTTCTTTCAAAGAAAATATAATTAATTTACAGAAGGACTATATTATCACTCCTATAGATAAATGTCCCAATAATTTATCTTTAATTTGTAAAAATCTATACCACGATATACTAAAAAAGGAAATTGATAATAATCATAAATACACTTTTGCTAGAACTACAGGCACAAAAATCAAAAAAGACATCAAAAATGTTGAAAATTCACTAAAAATTTATAATAACCACAAAAATCCAAACATACCAAAGTTCTATATAATTCCTAAACTACACAAAAAACCTATTTCTTTCAGAACAATCACATCTGGTATAAATTCAGTCATAAAAAATATTGATATACAATTAGCCTCAACACTACAATTTATTATAAATAAATTAACTAATAAATATAATTATAAATTTATCGACTCAAATAAAAAAATCATTAATTATTTAATGAACAATTGGACAAATATTGAAACAGTACACACATTTGACTTTGAGGACCTATATTCTAAAATAAATTTAAGAGATCTAAATAATAAAATAACCAATTTATTTAATGAATTAATTAATGATAAAACTTTCTACATTAAAATTATTCATAACAAATATAAAACATTTAAATTAGATCTTAAAACAGCAAAAACTCTACTGGAAACATTTTTAAATTTTAACTATATAGAATTTAAAAATAAAATATATATTCAATCAGAAGGCGTTCCCATGGGTACTTCTTCTAGTCCGTTACTAGCAAATTTAATATTGTTCTGGTACGAAAGAGAATACTTTCTACAAAATAATATTAATTGGCAAATATTCCGATATGTAGATGACATAATAATATTTAATAATCCACTGTTTAAAAAATTAATACCTGAAATATATCCTAAATACTTGAAACTTAAGAACAATGAAAAAATTTATAGAAACAAAAAAGTTAACTTTTTAGACTTGAATATAGACCTTACAAATAGTGCTATTAGAGTTTATAATAAAAAGAGTAATTATAATTTCAATATTATAAAATACTGTAATATGAATTCTAATATATCATTAAATTGCTGTAAAGGTATATATTATGGTCAGTTTCTAAGATTTTATAGAATAAATAATATATTAGATAATTTCATAGAAGATGTTAAAAATTTAAACATGGAATTTATTAAAAACAAATTTAGTATCAAACAAGTAAAATATTTCAACAGTATATCAATTATAAAATATTTAAAAAAAAATAAATGGAAATATCCATTTATGAAATCAACTTTCTATAATTTCTCTTAATATTAACTAAAACAAATTTATAATCTTTAACAGTTAATTAAACTTTTATTAAATAACTGATTAAAAGATTTTTTCACAAGATTTTTAAAGTTTTAAAGTATATATTTCATTTTTGTTTAATCTCCAATTTCTGGGGAGGAAAATGGAAGTTAAATAAAGATGAATTTGCACAATTAATAGCTTTATTAAACTCTTATAATTTGCCTTTTTAAAGGAATATTAAAAGATGATTAAGTGTTAAATCAGTTATTTTGATATAACTATCTGTAAAGATTATAAAACTTAGCTTTCTTCCTTTAACTATTTTTCCTATCTTCTTTAATTTTCTTGTTGTTCAAAAAAATTCTGAAGAAAAGGTCTAAATTTGAAATGTGGGGGGACATTCCCCTCCTGCGACATGTGCAAGCCAGAAATAGATATACACAATGAAGGACGCAGCGGTCAAGGTAGGTTTACAGTTTGAATTTGTTAACACTGGTATCTGTTATATGTTCATTTAAATATTTCACTGAAACAACTTAATATTAACACATAAAATACGGTTTAAAAGAGATCTATGACATAATAAAGGAGGGGTTGAAATGTCGCTGAAATTTTATCTGATGATCCCCGTTTCAGCAGATCTCTTTTTCCAATTTATTTCAATTTAAAGTTTTTTGTGTATGTCTGGTCTACCATTAGGGTTTCAAAACATAATATCCAAACTTATAACAAATGTTAATTCATACTATAGATATATTACTAAATACAACTATTTATAATCATATTATAAAATAAAAAAACCTTTAAAAATCTTTAAAAAAAAAAAAAAAAAAGGATAAAACATAAAATCATAAAAAAATATATATATATATACTAACAATTTTATCTACCTTCTTTATAAAACTCTTTTTTTTTTCCCTTATTATTAGTTTGATTAAAAGTGCATGGTTCTGTCTTTCTCTCTTTTTTCTAACTATTATATATATTATCTCTTCGATTATTCTATATATAGGATTAGAGTATGTCTGAATGACGTGTAAAAGCCGATGTAATAGACGTTACTTTGTTAATTTTTTTTTATTGTTATTAATTATAAATATATAATTAACTTGAGGATGTAAAAGAAGTAATGGATTTTTTTTTTTTTTTTTTTTCTCTCTATCTACAAATTAATAACATTTTACAAATTTTATAATTTGTATTTAAATGATCATAATAGTGAAGATAATTTTAATACAAAACTGGACTATAAAATTAAATAACTATTTATTATTATAATTAATTTAGATTTAGCTTGCTAATCTAATCAAATCTAACTGATATAAGTTATCATTATTATCAGTTTGCTCCTTAAATTTTTTAAAATTAGAATCACTGTTATAATTTTGTTATATAGTTTCTACACTATATATATATATATATATATATATATATATATATATATATATACAGCAACAACAACACTAAATATGTAAATTTACTCAAGGTAACGCACTATGCAAAAATCTCAGTACGAAGGGATAATGATGGACAATGTGGTCAAAATATAAACTTACCATCTGGGAATATATCTGGTAACCAAAAAAGACTGCTATGTATCATTCTGGCTCTATTATTTATCTCAGGCATTGAACAAAACCCAGGCCCCCCAACCAAAAAGCAAACTACATTGACTGCGCCAGTACACTCAAGAGAGAGAGAATCAATAGATGGCGAGCTAAAAATGCTAATCTTAAACATGGCGGCGGAAATAAAGAGTCTAGGAGAGAGAATTGACATCAGACTTACCAAAATAGAGACTCGAATGGACGATTGGGATATGCGATTCTGCAATATGGAGGAGAAGCTAACTAAATGTATAGAGTCTCAACAGGCTACCGAAAAATTGGCTTCATGTAATTCGTTAAAGGTAAATGAACTGGAGGCTAGAATCGAATTTTTTAGACGAGACTGCGTGAGCCCAATCTAGTGTTCTATGGTATTGAGAGGGAGGGTGACGAAAACCAGACAGATTGTAACTTAAAGATTCAAAACATAATTAGAGATAAAATGGAAATCGGAGATGATTTAAAAATAACAAAATGTCACCGACTTTCACGCGGATCCAATGCACCAGTTCTTGTTGTGGTGCCTGATTATGCTGATAGAGCAAAAATATTTTAAAATGCCTACAAACTCAGAGATACTAAAATTTCGATAAGTAAAGATTATAGTAAAAATGTTAGAGAGCAACGGCGCATCCTAATTGCAAAAAAGGAAAGAATTGGGTGAAAGGGGAATAAAATCGAAGTTGAGAGATAACAAGCTTTTTGTAAATGATAAAGTCTGTAAAGTGATGAATGGCCAAGTTGTTGATAGCACAGGGGCTGCTATATAGCAACAACCTCGTAGAAACAATTGTGTAAATAGAAGAAATACGACATCAAAATCACAAATTAATTTTCCACCCAACAATCAAATAACGGAAAGTTACCTCGACACAAATACATGTAAATTCGATTTTCAAGACGCTGACAATGCAATTTTTTCTGAAAATTCGCGAGACATCGCGGAAAAAAATAATATGTTGGAATATAAATGGTCTCTATAGGATTCTTTCGATATTTCCACTCCTCGAGCACATAAAGAATTACGAAATTTTTTCTCTACTTGAAACATGGTGCCTGAACAGGACTAACATAACACTAAAAGATTATCAAATTATCGAATTACCTGCCACCAAAGAATCTGGAAGGGGAAGAGGGTCAGGGGGTATGATTGTCGGTTTTAGGGAAGGCGGGCAATATAGATTAGACAATTCAGAAAAGGATGGCACTTGGATATCTACTTTCTTATCAACAAACACAAGAGCCCTCCAACATGTTATCTGTTTGATATTTGTATACCTTCCTCCAAACCAAATACAGCTGCATAACTTAGATAAACTGTCTACATATATTCAAAAGCAAATAGCAGATGGAATTTTTTTAGAGAAAACCACACCAAGATGCTCTGCGGTGAGGACCCGATTTGTACCTTCTGTAATTCAAAACTAAAAAATGAAATCAATCACTATATTTTTGATTGCTATGCTCTGAAAGAAGAAAGAAGAACCCTTATGCTCAAAACTGGGCAACTATGTGCTTCACTTCCATCAATAATTGACAATATGACCCAGAATAAGTATATTGCTACGGCGTTTTATGGTTTCCACAAGTCCATATCTCAGAAGAAGGCCAAGTGACACTCACTCCTCACTTTCTTACTGCTACTCTTTTTGTGTTGTTTTTCTTGCTTCCCTCTTTCTCTTTCTTGTTTTTTTTTTTTTTTCCTTTTCTTCTGTATATATCGTTATTTCCTTTGTCTCACTGCTTTGTTCTTATGCATACCTCTGGTGAATCCTGTATAGGGTCAGTGACCCTGAATAAAGGCTTTTTGTTGTTGTTGTTATATACAGCAACAACAACAAAAGCCTTTATTCAGGACCTCTCGTCCTATATAGGATTCGCCAGTTTACAGAGTAAGAGAAGATAACTAAGAATGCAGAGAGAAACCTATATGTAGTAGGTATAGTATAGTATTTTCTACACTGTGACTATATACAACAGCAGCAACAAGCCTTTTACTGGAATCAAAGTCCCATACAGGATTCGTCATTCTAATCCTGACATAGATTATTTGCATATAATTATTTACATCAATTAGTTTATGTATATAGCCTCCTCTTCTCTTCAGCCGTCTTCCAAAATTTGAACAACGCAAAAGCTCCAGCTCTGTTTCTCACCACCTCATTCAACAGGAGTTCCAAAGAGAGTCCCTCAAGGCCTATTTCACTGAGGGGAACTTCTCGTTCGTCTTTCAGCCCCATACATGAGAGTAAATGGTGATGTAGCCCCGGCTCCATTCTTGTCCCGCAAATCTCGCATGTCCATCCGTCTGTTTTAAATATTCTGGGGCGATCATCAGCAAAGAGCACCGAGAGGATTCTCAGTCCGGCAATACACCGTTTGACCCGGAGCGGGAAATCGCTGGACAGATAGTGTTCCGGTAACGGAGTTGAGCAGATGTTTTTATAGTGGGGGTATAGTCTTGAATTTATTATTCTTGTGTGATCCTTTTGCAGAGATTGGTCTATTGCAGTCCTGATTATATGTAGGGAATTTCTCTTTTTAATGTTCTATTGTCTGTGCAGCAATTCAGCCATTGAAATCCGGTGTTGTTTAAAATATTAACTATACTTCCCGTGAAACATATATATTTTTTCGTTGCGTTTGAGATTTCCCACAGCTGGGACAAGCAGAGCAGCGGCAGTCTAGTTTCACCCATTCCCAGCATTCTCAACCAAAACTTTAAGGTAAGTTTCAAGACTGTAACGCTGAGTGATACTCTTCCCTATTCTATCCTGAGCATGTATTCGGGGGTGTATCTTGGTAGATTTAGATATCTTCGCATAAATGAGTCCTGAATTTGATCAACAATTAATGTATGCTCATTTGCCCAAACAGGTGCCGCGTATAGCAGGGTTGATAAAACCATCGCGTCAAGAAGTTTCATAGAGGATTTAAGTGAGTTCATCTTCGACTTGGTCAGAATAGGCCATATCGCACCACTGGCAGCGAAAGCTTTACCCTTATAGTATAATGCGGCTTGCTTAAAAGAGTTTGTTGAGGTGAGTGGATATCCTAGATACATGTATCTTTCCGTGACATTCAGTGTTTGTTGTCCCCAATACCAATTATCGGATTTTGAGCGCTTCCCACCATTGCGAAATACCATTATTTTTTATTTGTTTTCGTTCAGCGTTAGCATATTTTCCTCAAAATATTTTCGTATCATATTAATTTTTAACTGCAAATTGTTCTTAGATTCGCCTATCAGTACAATATCATTTGCATATAGTAACAAATGGATATTTCCATGCTTTGGCAGATAAATACCAGGTATATCCGAGCAGTCAAAAGTACTAATCAGGTCGTTAATAAAAAGTATGAATAAGTAAGGAGATAGTGGTTCACCCTGTAACACTCCGGATTTTATTTTAATAAATTCAGTGAATGAATTGTTCCATCTCTCAGCAGCTGTCATATTTTCGTAGTAATTCTTAATTAGATTTATAAATCGGAAATTCAATCCGATGTCTAACAGTTTTTTCCATAGGAGAGCTTGAGGCACCTATCAAAAGCCTTTTTAAGATCGATAAAGAAAGCGTAGAACTTTCGTCTTTTACGTCTAAGTGTTAATTGGATTAGTGAGACTAAAGTAAAAATATGTGATCCTGGCATGAATATTCTTTTCTGAAACCCGCTTGATTTTCCGGTATAATTGCTCTATTTTCGGTCCAGTTGCTTAGCCGTATTTTCAGTATTGATGAGAAAAGCTTAGCGAGGTTGCTTAGAAGTGCTATTCCCCGATAATTGTGAGGATTGTCGGCATCACCATTTTTAAAGATGGGATGTATAATTGTTTTGCACCAAGTTGTTGGGAATTGACCAGTTTTTAGAACTCTATTGTAAATATATTTTAAGGCAGTCAAATAAGCTGGGGGCAAGGCTTTTATAGCTTTATTAGGAATATTATCAAGTCCACAAGCCTTATTGCGCTTCAAGTGAGCGATTTCTCCAGTTTATCTCCGACAGGGATATTTCGGTCATTAACTCGTCGTCTGGCATCAGTATAACTCATGGACAAATCGTACTTGACTGGTGGCGAAGTCGCGAGAAGTTCGGTATAAAACTGTTGCCATTTTTGAATAGAAATGTTTCCGAGAGTTGTTCTTCTATTTTTAAACAGTGATATTGTTTTCCAAAAACCCGCAGAGTCCCTCACCTCCTTCAGCCTCTCTTGTATTTTAATATAGTAGGTTTTCTTTTTGCCGGTCAGAAGTGATAAGTATTTCTTTTTTAATAAAGCGTATGCCTTGCGGTCACCTTCACTGTTTGATCTTATGTAGATTTTAAGCTGAGATTTTAGAGCTTTTTTTGTTAAGTAGCACTCACGGTCGAACCAAGGTTTGGATTTAGGACCATCGGGTGTTATTACTACATGCATGCCAGCATTATGCATTGCACTCCGGATTTGATTGGTGAAATTATTAGTTAGGATTTCAATCGGTGAATTCCAAGATCCTTGTATTGCGACTAGATTCTGTATGAAGGTAGTCTCTTTTTCGGATACCCATTTGTACTTTTTATAGGAACGAGCATATATATATATATATATATATATATATGGTAATTTAAACCAACAACCCTATATTGTATAATTACTTATAACAAGATTGTCATGTTGTATATAGAAACACATCTATAAATAATTATATGCATGATTAATCTGTGTCATTGCATCACCATATGTAATGTACTTTGTACAAACTAAAGACAAATAAATAAAACTATGTAATAGATTAAGAGCTGAGTTAAAGCAAGATTGATAAGTTCAAAAACGTCTAAAATCGAGAGAGAAATCCAACAACCCTGAAAAGGAATTCGGCAGCCCGTTGCCATCTGGTCCAAAGGGTGCGGAATGCCGCAGACGTTTAAAGTCCAACTCCCCCCCTCCTCGGGAATGGTATATAAACACCTCGGTTTTAGCCGACCGCAGTTAGTCCGCAGTTAGTCCGGAGTTAGTCAGCAGTCACCCCTTTCCCCTTTCGGCGCGAGCCCTTGTCGCTTATAGCCAGGACCAACTGATCGCCATGTAAAACACTAAGATCTCTTCTAACTCCATCTTGCTTAGCTCAACTCCTATCTGTTCATGGAACTTTCCTACTACAGCTGTGTCTCTTCGTTTTGTGTGTGTGGACATTCCCAAACTTTCCACTCTGCCTCGACCACGACTGCCTGTACTCTGTGAAAACTGTTAAAGGTCTTCCAAAGTGCAGAGAGGTACTGGAAAACTCTCCACGCCCTGACTGTCCCTCTCGGCTACTACAGGTTTGACCACCGGTTACCACAGCTATAGCGAGAGTCGACAGGATCTCATCACAGATAAGTCGACAGCAACAACACCTTCACCACATATATATTATATTAAAGTATTATTCTATTTAAATTTATATTTCATAGATTCAAATGCTCTGCTAAATCGACCGCCAGAGGTCACGCTTCCCCTATAAAAAAAACTCATTGTTGTTGTTTTCGGTCGGCCGGCTCAAAACTTTTGTACATTATGTAAATAATATTTTGTTTTCCTTATTCTACTTGCCTTAAGACAGGCAGTACTTTTACCAAATTATGTTCTTTTATATATTTCTCAGCTCAAATAAGAGAAATCTCTGATCAAAACTATTTTTAGACTTTATATTTTCAAGATTATTATTGCCACGACTGCAGAACAATATCATAATGATACTCATGGATACCAAAATCAAGCAACAAATAATAATAATTCAATATTTCAACCTAATTCCAAAATACAACAGAAATCTCTTTATATATATATATATAATATACATATGTCATAATATATGCTCTTCCAGGATTAATAAAACAAATCTACAGTCGACCAGAGAGAGAGAGAACGCAGCTAAGGCCGGTCACTTGATATAGCAGTCACATTCCAAGGGGGCGACCGCAGGGCCTTTTCTTGGAACCTCAGTTCTATGTTTACTCAGTCGGGGGGGTGGTGGCGACACAAGACGTGCAGTTCCGCGGTGGCAGCCCGCTAGCGCTTCCTCTCTCCCTCGGTTTGCTGGGTTCCATCTTCCAAACTTGTTGTTTCCTTATTTCTCACTCACCACATTATTATCACTATAGTGCCACATCGAAAGTCGACAGGATCATATCACAGAAGAGTCGACAGGATAAGACCTGGCCGGGAAGCGAATCCCTCATATACCGGAGTATGAAGAAACAAGAAGCCAAGCCACGATGATCGACCAAACCCAACTCAACTGTAACCACTCCTCTTCGAGCCCTCAACCCCTTCCTCGCCAACCTTTGAACCGTGATCCCGAAGAAGTATTCACCTACGACGGAGATGGAGCTGCCACATACTTCTTCCAGCACTAGATCTACCCAAGAACGACCACCGTGCCAGAGCAGGACACCTTCCATCATCATGGACAAGACTCCGCCATATCCCTGCCGCTACTGTGATGTACAACACTGGTACGCTCAGTGTCACAGACAGAACTCTCCCGAATCTCAATGAACTTACCTGCTCTCTAAACCATCATAACCTGTAAGTGAAATTGTTTTATCCCTTCCATTCATTCTTTAAATAAGTCATTCCTTGTAAATTGTCCCAATATTTACATAATTAGCTCCATTTATTCTCTCCATGCCTATTAACAATGATTTAATTCTCCATACTATTTATCGAGATATTTGTAACTCATTTAATTAGTTACCTTACCAGTAGAATTTAACAATCGTTATTTTAATTAAATAATTTCCATTTTTAACGTAACTCTTTAAAAAAAAAAATTGGAATTCTACATATTAATGCTTTACGATTTTTACTATTAACAATAGATTTTTCATAATCAATTTATTTATAAAAATATGCCTCCAGCACCTAAACTTTTGTATATCTATTTGTATAGACCTCTCCTACTTGTAAGCACGGCTCACGAAAAATAATTTCTTTCCCTAATCGATTCAAAATTCACCCTGTAATTCAGGCGTCGAAGAATTCCAACCACCACGTGAGCCTTGCTTACAACCAACCCTTGGTGACTCTTATCTATCTTCCCCTTAATGCCCCTCTCATTCTTACAACTTTTTAACTTTATACCAGCTCAGGACCTTTATAGAGAATTATTGATTAATCAATTATCGAACTTCTATATTGTCATTTCAAAATCCTAACCTTCGCCCTTCATTTATGATAATTTATTTCGTAGTTCATCTCTAGCCTATCCACCGACCCACACCATCTAGCCAATGGTGTGTTCGTCACAGGGTGCAGATTGACTAACTGCTAGATATTTATCAACCCCTTTTTGTTCGCACTTGAACAATCTGCATCGAGCGACACAGTTCGCTTCTTCTTCTCGCGCCACACGTTCGCCACACGGACCCTGTCTTCAAATCTATGTTTGTCCATTGTCCAAACCAGCACGATATAGCCTACCTCCGATATTTCCCACGGAGGTACGTTAAACATCGTCGCTGATTTTGTCCGGTCCGTCATCATTTCGCGCAGACATGGGTCTTACTTTCAACCCACCGCGAAATCATCGCCTTGCACAAGCTCCCACGACGGTTCAAACACCTCGTGTCCGAGCAGCTTGTCACTTGTAACGGACAATGCAGTCCTCGTCCCAATTTTTGGCACTGTGCGCGCATACTTTCCGCAAATTAAATATAAGTCCGTTCGACTTCCTCACCTACACACGGGACTTTTCCCCTCGGACTCGCTACACAAGTAACTGCATAGATAAGTTAGATTGGCCCAAAGCAAGTTTCCCCTCGCTCTGTTCGCCGAAATTCTAACATTGTATGTAGTTCGATATTTACCTCAGTCCTGAGCTCACACAATTGCCAACCTCAACCTCATTTCTCGTACTCTACACTTATAGCATAGAAAGCCCATGACAAGTTTCCCCTTGCCATGTCCGCCTGAAAAATATCTTAAAGTGTAGAGTTCCCCAGTCTCAATGATCTTCAGAATTCCATCATATGTATGTGACTCTTCTTCCCCTTGTTCACACTCCTCAATAACATTTCCCTTATAGTACATTAGATTTTGTTGTATATAGCCTTTTATAACCTTGATATTTTCAAAGATTTCCTTAAATGTCTAACTCCCCGGTGTTGTAAAACTGCTTGTAAATAATATTTACTTGTGTACTATACAATATTTTATTTACATAAAACTATGTCACCATTTCCTTAACTAATTTTAACTGTAAATTATTTTCTCTATTCCTGGCTTCTCCAGCTTTAAATATACTTAAACCATGTTCAGCCTTCTTCAACGGGGGCCATATGTCATAATATATGCTCTTCCAGGATTAATAAAACAAATCTACAGTCGACCAGAGAGAGAGAGAGAACGCAGCTAAGGCCGGTCACTTGATATAGCAGTCACATTCCAAGGGGGCGACCGCAGGGCCTTTTCTTGGAACCTCAGTTCTATGTTTACTCAGTCGGGGGGGTGGTGGCGACACAAGACGTGCAGTTCCGCGGTGGCAGCCCGCTAGCGCTTCCTCTCTCCCTCGGTTTGCTGGGTTCCATCTTCCAAACTTGTTGTTTCCTTATTTCTCACTCACCACATTATTATCACTATAGTGCCACATCGAAAGTCGACAGGATCATATCACATATATATATATATATATATATATATTATTATTAACTCATAGAATATATTAAAATTCATAATCTGACTAACAGATTAATAGATATCACACACGACATCTTTAAATACAGAAAAATTAAACAAACTACTAATAACATTAATATTATCATTAAATTTAATAACAATTTATTTAATCATATTAAATTTAATGATATTTTTAATAACCAAATCATCAATAATCTTTTCCCTATAAAAAATTTAAATTTTAAAACAATCTGGAGATACAATAAAAATATAGGTAATTTAGTTTGCAATTATAACCAATTTATTAATAATTTGGCAAATTTTAAAAAAATTAAATGTAATTGCAACAACTATATTGATAAATATAAGTACTCAGGTCATATATTAACTAGCAACTTTTCTTTTTTAAATCCAGAATATCAAGAAATTTTAAATAAAGGGTATAAATATATACCTCAAATTAAACACAATTATAATAATACAATTAAATCTATATTAAAAGATATAGATATTTTCATAAATATAACTAGTATAAAATACAGTATTCCAGAATTTACTTTTCTGGAATGGAAACATAATATTAAAAAGGAAATTATAAATTATTATAATAATACACTTAAATACACAAAACCCAATTCAGACATTCCTTCTTTCAAAGAAAATATAATTAATTTACAGAAGGACTATATTATCACTCCTATAGATAAATGTCCCAATAATTTATCTTTAATTTGTAAAAATCTATACCACGATATACTAAAAAAGGAAATTGATAATAATCATAAATACACTTTTGCTAGAACTACAGGCACAAAAATCAAAAAAGACATCAAAAATGTTGAAAATTCACTAAAAATTTATAATAACCACAAAAATCCAAACATACCAAAGTTCTATATAATTCCTAAACTACACAAAAAACCTATTTCTTTCAGAACAATCACATCTGGTATAAATTCAGTCATAAAAAATATTGATATACAATTAGCCTCAACACTACAATTTATTATAAATAAATTAACTAATAAATATAATTATAAATTTATCGACTCAAATAAAAAAATCATTAATTATTTAATGAACAATTGGACAAACATTGAAACAGTACACACATTTGACTTTGAGGACCTATATTCTAAAATAAATTTAAGAGATCTAAATAATAAAATAACCAATTTATTTAATGAATTCATTAATGACAAAACTTTCTACATTAAAATTATTCATAACAGATATAAAACATTTAAATTAGATCTTAAAACAGCAAAAACTCTACTGGAAACATTTTTAAATTTTAACTATATAGAATTTAAAAATAAAATATATATTCAATCAGAAGGCGTTCCCATGGGTACTTCTTCTAGTCCGTTACTAGCAAATCTAATATTGTTCTGGTACGAAAGAGAATACTTTCTACAAAATAATATTAATTGGCAAATATTCCGATATGTAGATGACATAATAATATTTAATAATCCACTGTTTAAAAAATTAATACCTGAAATATATCCTAAATACTTGAAACTTAAGAACAATGAAAAAATTTATAGAAACAAAAAAGTTAACTTTTTAGACCTGAATATAGACCTTACAAATAGTGCTGTTAGAGTTTATAATAAAAAGAGTAATTATAATTTCAATATTATAAAATACTGTAATATGAATTCTAATATATCATTAAATTGCTGTAAAGGTATATATTATGGTCAGTTTCTAAGATTTTATAGAATAAATAATATATTAGATAATTTCATAGAAGATGTTAAAAATTTAAACATGGAATTTATTAAAAACAAATTTAGTATCAAACAAGTAAAATATTTCAACAGTATATCAATTATAAAATATTTAAAAAAAAATAAATGGAAATATCCATTTATGAAATCAACTTTCTATAATTTCTCTTAATATTAACTAATACAAATTTATAATCTTTAACAGTTAATTAAACTTTTATTAAATAACTGATTAAAAGATTTTTTCACAAGATTTTTAAAGTGTTAAAGTATATAGTTCATTTTTGTTTAATCTCCAATTTCTGGGGAGGAAAATGGAAGTTAAATAAAGATGAATTTGCACAATTAATAGCTTTATTAAACTCTTATAATTTGCCCTTTAAAGGAATATTAAAAGATGAATAAGTGTTAAATCAGTTATTTTGATATAACTATCTGTAAAGATTATAAAATTTAGCTTTCTTCCTTTAACTATTTTTCCTATCTTCTTTAATTTTCTTGTTGTTCAAAAAAATTCTGAATAAATGGTCTAAATTTGAAATGTGGGGGGACATTCCCCTCCCGCGACATGTGCCAGCCAGAAATAGATATTCACAATGGAGGACGCAGCGGCCGAGGTAGGTTTACAGTTTGAATTTGTTAACACTTGTATCTGTTATATATGTTCATTTAAATATTTCACTGAAACAACTTAATATTAACACATAAAATCCGGTTTAAAAGAGATCTATGACATAATAAAGAAGGGGTGAAATGTCGTTGGAATTTTATCTGAAGATCCCCGTTCCAGCAGATCTCTTTTTCCAATTCATTTCAATTTAAAGTCTTTTGTGTATGTCTGGTCTACCATTAGGGTTTCAAAACATAATATCCAAACTTATAACAAATGTTAATTCATACTATAGATATATTACTAAATACAACTATTTATAATCATATTATAAAATAAAAAAACCTTTAAAAATCTTTAAAAAAAAAAAGGATAAAATATAAAATCATAAAAAAAAATATATATATATATATACTAACAATCTTATCTACCTTCTTTATAAAACTCTTTTTTTTTTTTTTTCCTTATTATTAGTTTGATTAAAAGTGCATGGTTCTGTCTTTCTCTCTTTTTTCTAAATATTATATATATTCTCTCTTCGATTATTCTATATATAGGATTAGAGTATGTCTGAATGACGTGTAAAAGCCGATGTAATAGACGTTACTTTGTTAATTTTTATTGTTATTAATTATAAATATATAATTAACTTGAGGATGTAGTAGAAGTAAAGGATTTTTTTTTTCTCTCTCTATCTACAAATTAATAACATTTTACAAATTTTATAATTTGAATTTAAATAATCATAATAGTGAAGATAATCTTAATACAAAACTGGACTATAAAATTAAATAACTATTTATTATTATATATATATATATATATATATATATATATATATATATATATATATATATATATATATATATTGAGAGAATAGTTAACGAAATTAGTGAAACCAAATAACTTGTTCGATTTCTTCGTGTTTATTCATATTATGTGAGCTAAATATATATGAGAAAGTTATAACTTTTTGACACAATTCTTATCATATAAGGTTTATTAGAATAATATACGGTTCTAAACCCATTCGTTAAATGAGATTATGATATATAAAAATTAAGAGCAAGCTTCAGTAGTAGTAACAACACAATGGTCTAAAAGAAAGAGCTAATATGATAGCAGAGAACAAACAATTAGATTTGTCAGTTGTTCTGTGCTATCTGAGATTGAATGCTATCAATTCTACGCGATAGCTATCCTGTGATACGATGGGAAAAATTCCTATGGCACATTTTTGTAGTCTTTACTTCTTTGTGATAGCCCCATTATGTAAACTTTGTCATATAAATAAGTGTATTTATTGATTTTTTTATGGAACGCGAGAGTCTTTTTAATGCTTCTATAAAATTATGCAAATATTACTCTCCATTTTGTTATTGCTGAGGCGAATGTTTTTTTTTTTTCTTCTTCGATTTCCATAACTTATGGGAATCTGTACAGAAAAAGGAGATCAGGAACGTAATTAGAATCTATGTATATAATATTATAAGAAATTTGAACTATTTTTGACGCGTATGATTCTTTTAAAAATAAATCCATTCTCTATTGCCCTTACTGCAATGATAAAATAAGTAAGGGCAGTAGAGAATTGATTTATTTTAAAAAGATTCACACGCGTGAAAAATAGTTCAAATATCTTATAACAGATGGCGCGCTAATGCATCATATAATATTATATCAAAATATGTATACCTTTATATGTACATGTTTCTCTTTTTTATCCACTCCTTCTTTGGATCTTTCAGAAGACTCTATATATATGAGAATAAAAGCCTTAATAAAGGTATTGAGTGATTGTTTGAATTTTTATGTCTATTTGTGTGCTCTTTAGCGAAGAGTGGCTTCTTAAAAAATCTAGTGGTGGTGGTGTCTTGGCCATGGCTTCTGATTTTGTTGCTCCATGGAATGGGGGGGGGGGGGGTGCCATTGCCCCGTTAGTCAGCCATATTTCAGAGTTCCCTGTAGGCCTTCACGGTTACCATAGCGGCTGAAAGCGGCTTAAAAAGGTTTTAGAGATAGGTCTGTGTTATGTGCCATGTTAAATAATAAGGGCCCTTTGTATATATAATTCGGTTCTGTCCTTAATTGAATCATTTTGTTGGTCCACGTAGAGGAGCGGATTAACGAGGTTTCCCTGTAAATTTCCACATATACCCGTACGTCACACTAGAATAGAATACCAAAAGAACTGTAAATCAAGGAAACAAACGAGCCATTAATTTGTCCTAAAATTCCACGCGTCATGTGATATATAATTATTTTTCTTTTAATTTTCCTGCTCCTCTAAATTGCTTTCCCCCAGACACTTATCTTTTCTGACAAGCAAGTTATTATAAGTATTAGCCAACGTATATACTATTTGAAAATACTGAAGATATTTTAAAAGATGAATGTTCTTTAATATCAATAAAATTATGGCTCATTGGTCAGAATTTTGGTTGATTGCTATCTGGTCGAAATGTACTTCTAAAAATTGCGAAATGGCTATGGAAAAAAAGAAACTTTTTTTCCGAGTTTCAAGCCTAGGGGTATCATATTCCAATAATCAGATGCCCTAATACCACTCATTATCTTAATTATATTGTAACAGAATATAATTTATAGACAGATGATGAATGTTAAGACTTCATATTACTCTGCACAATTCTGTCGTTACACAGACCACACCTCTATGTGAACAAGGTGGGATTGTTGTGATATTGGCTTGTCATCCTGACCAATGTCTTTCCTACGTGACAAGATTACTACAACCCGTGTCGCACCTACGTCAGAAAAATTCAAGGATGGCTAAACTAAATGACTGAACTTGTCTTAAGTTTCTATTCAACTTTGTGAATATAAAAAATGCGGAAAAACGTCTAAAATTTGCGCTTGGAAGCCATGGGTTTATATAAATTTCAAGGCATATATTATATCGTGAGATTATAATAGTTTTAATAAGAAATGTGTCGAAGTAGTTTATTTGCTATCCATCAAACAATCAAACCTATAGGCCATATCTTTTAAAGAAATACGATGATCATTTACAACCGATATTAGCGACATCTAAAAGTGTGACTCACTACAAAGCAGGAAATATCTACAATTGATTTAAAAAAAAAAAACGGGAATAAATATTTCAAACACATATTTACTTCTTTATATCAAACCATACAAATTATCCCGCTTGAATGATACGATTTTATTTTTTAATGAAATTTATAAGCATCCAATGGAACTTTTTTTTCCTACTTATTTGAATTTTCATATAAGGTAATAATATATAAAAAAGGTAATAAACTTTACATATTTTTCGGCCCAACAGCAGCGTTACTACGATCTAACTAGAATATATACTTATCGTAAAGATAGAGGCTGCCTGGCCGGCATTCATATTTATATGAAAAATTGACACTTCGGCCAGGAGTTTTTTTTATTTGCTCAACGTTTCGACAGAAATCTTTTGTTGAAAAATCAGGTGAGAACGCCCTTGCAACCTCAGAACATTTTTAACGCCTTGCCAAATGCTTTATTTTTATTTACTTCTCCTGACGAAGACAAACGATTTTAGTCGAAACGTTGAGAAAATAAAAAAAAAAACTCTAACTGGCCGAAGTGTCTATTTTTCTTAGAAATAGAATATACTTAGTGAGTATTAGGTTGAGGTGAAAACTATAAATGTCAGGGCTGTAACATCGTGAAAGAGCAACTAACATCGCTGAGCGCCATTTATCGGAATAAATATTATCTGAAAGCACATTTTAAAAATATATATATTTCAGAAAACCGGCCGCATACCAAGAACTTGTTAAATTAAGAAAGGCCAATGCATTTATGGCAGTTGACCCAAGTAAGAAGGCTCTACCTTAACTACTCATCTAGACTTTCAAAGAATCTTCTTGGATAATCGAGAAAAATGAACTTAAGACAAAATCTACATGAGTACGTTAAAATATGATACGATATACATGTACTCTAGTTCGTTGGAATTGCTCAAGTCTGAAGATGGGAACAGATTTCAACAATATCTGATTAATAGAATGTTTATATTAGGTCTTGCTATCTCCTCATTGCTAACTAAAATCCTGGATTAAAAGTAATTCTCATAGAGAGATTTGTTTAGCGTACATTAAACATATAAATACTTTTTAGATGAAAATATATTA
>CP092866.1:87217338-87241908 GCA_030710605.1 Cordylochernes scorpioides | reverse complement strand
CATAAACCTTAGATTATTAAAACATTGGATCAGTAAACATTAGGGCAACCATTTCGCTCAATTACATTACTTTATTTTTCATATAACATTTTTGTAAACAAAAAAAGTGATGATGATAAATTCAATGAATATTTACACAATCATAGAAAAATTATATTAAACCTTTATATAAAAATAAATATCTTAACTAAATTAAACATTCTCCCGCCACCAACTTGATGGGGGACCATCAAAACATTATATAGGTAACAAACATAATTTTACAATTGGTCTTCTGTAAGTCCCATTAACAGTCTTGACTTCTACTACTCTGATTCTAGCGTCATCTCCTGGAAACACCTTTGAAATTCTTCCAATCTTCCATGCTAGTAGAGGTTGTTGTTCATTCTTTATCAACACCAGGGATCCTTCCTTAATGTTGGGTTGGGGCTTACACCATTTGGATCTTTGTTGAAGTTGTGATACATATTCTTGGGACCATCTTGTCCAAAAATGATTCATTGATTTTTGAATTAATTGCCATCTATTTGGCAAACTCATTGCTATGATGTCATCTTCATCGGGAAGCGCTGTTAAAGAACCACCAATTAAGAAGTGACCAGGAGTCAATGCCTGTAGATCTTCAGGGTCCTCGGAAAGAGGACAAAGAGGTCGCGAATTCAGGCAAGCTTCAATTTGTGCTAACAATGTTGTTAGTTCTTCAAAATTTAGCAAAGCACTTCCCATTGTTCTTCTAATATGATATTTCATGGACTTAACTCCGGCTTCCCAAAGTCCACCAAAATGTGGAGCTGATGGTGGAATAAATTTCCGCTGAATTCGTAAGAACTTTACTGGCATTGTGACATAGTTTCCCAATAATTTTATGCGCACCAACAAAATTAGTGGCGTTGTCACTATGAATTGTTGCTGGTTTACCTCTTCGAGCAATGAACCTTCTTATTGTGGATATGAGAGCATCTGTGGTCAGACTACTGATTAATTCTAGATGAATGGCCCGAGTGCTGAAACATATGAACAAGGCAACGTAAGCATTCATGGTTGAAGTTGTACGTCCCATGTTCCGTTTAATCAGAAAAGGTCCTGCAAAATCTATTCCAGATACCAAAAACGGCCTTGATCTGTTGATCCTTGCGAAAGGTAGATTTCCTATTAATTGAAAAGGACCTTCTTTTTTTACGAAATCTAGCACATTTCATGCATGTTCTTAAAATTTTCCGTACAACATTTCTTCCAGAAGGTATCCAGAATATATTTCTAATTGCTGCAAGCGTAGCTTGAGTTGATGAGTGAAGATTATGGACATGAATATTGTTTACAATAAGAGTGATAAGATGATGTGATCTTGGAAGTAAAACTTGATTAATCCGATCACCATAAACATTTAATTTTTTAATCGTCCGCCAACTCTAATGATTCAATTGAATCCAAAAAGGGACATAGATTGTATATTCTACTCTTATTCGGGATTGGCTTGTTGCTTAACAGGCAATGATTTTCTTTGGAAAATTCAATAGATTGAACACACTTAACAACTGTCAACAGGGCATCATTCAACTCTCTTAATGTTAAGGGCTCCCTGTTCCTTGAATGTGAAGGCATTCGACTGTTGTTGACAAATCTTAAGCACCAAGGTATGATACATTTCAGTTTGGTTAATGATGAGCAGTTTATCACAATGGATAGAATTTCACACTCAATTGTACCAAAATACGTCTTGAATTTTTCTTCTTTTTAAAATTCTTTCTTGGAGCTATTAATAAATTTCTTAATTTAAAGGGCAGGTTCAATTAGCCATGGTGGCCCATTCCACCATAGTGGATGTTCTACTAAGTCGGAAGGAAATATTCCTCGTGATGCACAGTCTGCTGGATTCTGCCTTCCATCAACATGGCACCTAACACCGGAGACAAGCCGGTGTATCTCAGCAACTCGATTTGCCACAAATGTCTTCCATCGGCACGGCTCGGAATTGATCCAGCATAAGGCTATAGTAGAATCAGACCATAAATAAATTTCATTGATGGTAAGAGGAAGGTTATCATATACAGTTTTCACTAATCTTGCCAAAAGTAGAGCAGAACATAATTCTAACTTTGGAAGTGAAACCACCTTCATAGGTGCGACTCTTGTTTTTGCCACTAAAAGAAATGTCTTAGCGCTTGTGTTTGAGAGGATCACCTTTAGATACAGAGATGCAGCATATGCCTTCTGTGATGCATCATAAAATCCATTAAATTCTACCTTCATAAAATTACCTGGTACCACGCATCTTGGGATCTGAATGTGCTCTAGCGATGGAAGATCCTGGTTTATCAAAGTCAGCTTCCTTCTTAGTTCCTCTGGAATTGGGTCATCCCATTCCAAACCAGTCTTCCAAAGTTTTTGCAAAATCAGTTTAATAGTGGTCGTAAATGGTGAGATCCAACCCAGTGGACCAAATATTTTAGCATCCAAATATAAAATAAAGCTAATTAGAGAGAGAGAAAAGTATTTTTTGCTCTATTTTCTCTCTTGATGAGGGAAGTTATATTTTTGTAATTTTTTTTTATATATAAGCTTATTTTAAAGACAATCTAGTGTAAAAGTGAAGGACACGATATAATATAATATATTAAATTAGGAAGGATGAAAACCTTAAGGGTTAGACCGATTGAAAACCATAAAGGTTAGACCAGATGGAAAGAGGATGGTACTCAGGTGGGCCTCTTCAGATGAAGACCTGAGCAGCAGTTTCGGCCCTTACTCCATTACTGCCAAACCATACCTCTTCGACCAAATAGAAAGCAATTTTAGGTTGGAACGGAGATAGGGTAATAGCTGAACCTTAGATACACTACAAAAATCAACTAATGAACTAAGACATTGTCATCTTCTGCACTTTCAAACCTAACTCAAAACATGCTTTTTTCAGTTCAGAAGTTAAATTGATTCGGTTCCCTAGACTTAATCAGATTGATACATACTTATCCCTTAGTGTTAAACTTTAAATCAAATTGTGTTTATTCTTTTTGGGTATAAGGACTGTAAGAGACTGATAAGAAATTAGTAATACAGTTAAATGATTATTATAAATATAGGAAAAATTGATCATATCCCAAGCCTTTAACAATTTGCGTCGACAAGGGAACAGGAAATCTAACATTAAAGAACATAGAAAAATAAACTTTGCCAGATGTCAGTAGGTTCAGATTATAGTCCAAATTGTGTTCATACACTCTAAATAATAGGACTGCAGGAAAATAATAAGATATTAGTAGTACGAGAGGATAATAATTAATTGGAACTAAAAGAAAGTATGATTAAATTCAAACAAGTTAAGAATGTGCGTCATACCATAAATGGAAAAATCAGCTTCATCAGACAAAGACATAAGTCCCTTGTCTGAAGATGGTGAAAATGCTTTCCCATAATAACTCACATCATCAATTTATTTGACCTGGTCCTAACGGAACCGTATATTCTATATATAGTCCTATCTATACTTTTTTTTTTAAATATAATATATGAGGACCATTACCTGTAATTTCTGCTAAATAGGGAAGTTTAGGAATTTAAGTTTTAATGCTTCATATCAATTAGATTGAATGTTCATTCTCTATACCCCCCTTTATAAAGATTGAACACGCATAGATAATTGTTATGTATGCTATAAGGAGAGAAAGAAAATATTCTAAAGTTATCGTATAAATTTAAAGGATCAAACAAAGTAAGAATTAGAGAAAACACAGAAATAAAGGTATGGTATTGGTAAGCAAAGGTAAAAAGAACAAATCCAAACAAATAAACAATGTGCGACGTTTCGGCATCAGCGTCGCTACAATCTTCAGACAAGTCTGAAGAGGGCCACAATGTCGCTACCGAAATGCTACATACCACTCATTCACTCGGACCCGGTCCCGTTAACTTGTGTTTATAATCTATAATCCTAATTGTGTTTTATCAGTATGGTATTGGTGTTTCAGAATATTGAATTTAATAGTTTCTATTAGTGTAGATAGAATTTTTTTTTTTATTAATTCTAAATCTTAATTATTATTTGTTCTAAGTCCAATTAAAAGGGGTGAAGAAAAAAGAAACAAGGAGAACAAAAAAAAAATAGAAAAATAGAAAAAAAAAGGAAAAAAATAAATAAATAAAATAGGAAAGGAGAGACAGATGAGGTGGAATAATGAAAGAAAATTTCTTTGAAAGTATTTATAATAGCTAATCAGTACACTTAATTAATGTGATAGCATTCGTTATGAATGTTATGATTTCAAGAGTATTTACCTATAATTAAATTATTTATTATCTAGATTAGCGGAATGTAGTTAGTGTTAGTAAATCAAGAGAGATAGATGATGTGACTCTTGTTAGTTGCCTCATTGTCTACAAGTGAAAGTAGCATTTAGATTGAGCGTTCCAGTTGATGTCAGTATTGCTGTTAACATTATTATAGATAATTCAGTTACATGTTTCGAATTGCGGTTCATGTTATCAACTTAAAATTCAATATATGCATGTTACAATTAACATCACAAGCAAATTCTACTCACCCAGGGGAGAACGGTTAATGTCTATAAATAAATTCTCGATTTAAAAGTTAGCGGAGATAAACAAGTTTGAATAATCGGTCAAAAGTTAATTAAATTCTCATAGTGACATTTTTAAAGTCATTGAAGTTGAAATTGTATGAGAATTTATTTTTGTGAAGATATTTTCTGATTGCTAAAATGTTAATTTTTTAAATTGTATTTTGGCTGAATCCATTTTTTTGAAATTCGTCATTTAGGTTTTTAATTTTACTTATAAAGTTGTTTAGTTTGTTGTTAATTCTGTAGTATCTTAAAAATTGTCCAAAATAGATACCTTTGGTGCAATTTTTTGATATATTTGAATCTTGTCTATTATATTTAATAATGTTGAAATCGAAATTTGATCTTTTGTCATATACCTCTATACTTTTTTCTTTTAGATTTATGTATAAATCGAGGAAGTTGACTTTTTGATTAAATTTGATTTTTTCATTATTTTTTAGATTTAGATACGGAGGATAGATTTTTTCTATTAATTTTGAAAAATTATTATTATTGAATATAAGGATGTCATCTACATATCGGAACAACCACCAAACAACAACAAAAGCCTTTATTGAGGACCTTTCGTCCTATATAGGATTCGCCAGTTTACAGAGTAAGAGAAGAGAACTAAGAATGCAGAGAGAAACCTATATGTAGTAGGTATAGTATAGTATTTTCTACACTGTGACTATATACAACAGCAGCAACAAGCCTTTTACTGGAATCAAAGTCCCATACAGGATTCGTCATTCTAATCCTGACATAGATTATTTGCATATAATTATTTACATCAATTAGATTATGTATATAGCCTCCTCTTCTCTTCAGCCGTCTTCCAAAATTTGAACAACGCAAAAGCTCCAGCTCTGTTTCTCACCAACAGGAGCTCCAAAGAGAGTCCCTCAAGGCCTATTTCACTGAGGAGCACTTCTCGTTCGTCTTTCAGCCCCATACATGAGAGTAAATGGTGATGTAGCCCCGGCTCCATTCTTGTCCCGCAAATCTCGAATGTCCATCCGTCTGTTTTAAATATTCTGGAACGATCATCAGCAAAGAGCACCGAGAGGATTCTCAGTCCGGCAATACACCGTTTGACCCGGAGCGGGAAATCGCTGGACAGATAGTGTTCCGGTAACGGAGTTGAGCAGATGTTTTTATAGTGGGGGGTATAGGCTTGAATTTATTATTCTTGTGTGATCATTTTGCAGAGATTGGTCTATTGCAGTCCTGATTATGTAGGGAATTTCTCTTTGTAATGTTTTATAGTTTGTGCAGCAATTCAGCCATTGAAATCCGGTGTTGTTTAAAATATTAACTATACTTCCCGTGAAACCTATATATTTTTTCGTTGCGTTTGAGATTTCCCACAGCTGGGACAAGCAGAGCAGCGGCAGTCTAGTGTCACCCATTCCCAGCATTCTCAACCAAAACTTTAAGGTAAGTTTCAAGACTGTAACGCTGAGTGACACTCTTCCCAATTCTATCCTGAGCATGTATCCGGGGGTGCATCTTGGTAGATTTAGATATCTTCGCATAAATGAGTCCTGAATTTGATCAACAATTAATGTATGCTCATTTGCCCAAACAGGTGCCGCGTATAGCAGGGTTGATAAAACCATCGCGTCAAGAAGTTTCATAGAGGATTTAAGAGAGTTCATCTTCGACCTGGTCAGAATAGGCCATATCGCACCACTGGCAGCAAGAGCTTTACCCTTATAGTATAATGCGGCTTGCTTAAAAGAGTTAGTTGAGGTGAGTGGATATCCTAGATACATGTATATTTCCGTGACATTCAGTGTTTGTTGTCCCCAATACCAATTATAGGTTTTTGAGCGCTTCCCACCATTGCGAAATACCATTATTTTTTATTTGTTTTCGTTCAGCGTTAGCATATTTTCCTCAAAATATTTTCGTAGCATATTAAATTTTAACTGCAAATATTTTTTTAGATTCGCCTATCAGTACAATATAATCTGCATATAGTAACAAATGGATATTTTCATGCTTTGGAAGATAAATACCAGGTATATCCGAGCAGTCAAAAGTACTAATCAGGTCGTTAATAAAACGTATGAATAAGTAAGGAGATAGTGGTTCACCCTGTAACACTCCGGATTTTATTTTAAGAAATTCAGTGAATGAATTGTTCCATCTCACCGCAGCTGTTATATCTTCGTAGTAATTCTTAATTAGATTTTTAAATCGGGAATTCAATCCGATGTCTAACAGTTTTTTTCCATAGGAGAGCTTGAGGCACCGTATCAAAAGCCTTTTTAAGATCGATAAAGAAAGCGTAGAACTTTTACGTCTAAGTGTAAATTGGATTAGTGAGACTGAGTAAAAATATGATCCTGGCATGAATATTCTTTTCTGAAACCCGCTTGATTTTCCGGTATAATTGCTCTATTTTCGGTCCAGTTGCTTAGCCGTATTTTCAGTATTGATGAGAAAAGCTTAGCGAGGTTGCTTAGAAGTGCTATTCCCCGATAATTGTGAGGATTGTCGGCATCACCATTTTTAAAGATGGGATGTATAATTGTTTTGCACCAAGTTGTTGGGAATTGACCAGTTTTTAGAACTCTATTGTAAATATCTTTTAAGGCAGTCAAATAAGCTGGGGGCAAGGCTTTTATAGCTTCATTAGGAATATAATCAAGTCCACAAGCCTTATTGCGCTTCAAGTGAGCGATTTCTCCAGTTATCTCCGACAGGAATATTTCGGCCATTAACTCGTCGTCTGGCATCAGTATAACTCTTATGGACAAATCGTACTTGACTGGTGGCGAAAGTCGCGAGAAGTTCAGTATAAAACTGTTGCCATTTTTGAATAGAAATGTTTCCGAGAGTTGTTCTTCTATTTTTAAACAGTGATATTGTTTTCCAAAAACCCGCAGAGTCCCTCACCTCCTTCAGCCTCTCTTGTATTTTAATATAGTAGGTTTTCTTTTTGCCGGTCAGAAGTGATGAGTATTTCTTTTTTAATAAAGCGTATGCCTTGCGGTCACCTTCACTGTTTGATCTTATGTAGATTTTTAGCTGAGATTTTAGAGCTTTTTTGTTAAGTAGCACTCACGGTCGAACCAAGGTTTGGATTTGGGACCATCGGGTGTTATTACTACTTGCATACCAGCAGTATTTGTATTTTTTAAAGATACGAGCATATATATATACTAGCGGATGTGTACCCGGCCTCGCCCGGGTTTATCCGAGTGAAAGTTTGCCTAACGAATATTATATATTATGAAGTATAATAAACAATGTTAAAGAATATTTTAATTATTAATCAATATTGTGTGTGAATATGTGAGAAAGATGTAATATCGTTGTTGTTTTCTTGGCCGACTGTTTTACATATGGTGTTATCTTAAAATTGCTTGTTTTGAATATTTTTTTAGATTGAGATTATTAGCTAGTATGTAAAAAAATTAACTCTGTTGATTTTTTTTTTTGTATTTATATATAAATAAAATTAACTCTGTTGATTTTTTTTGTATTTAATCGATAACACCGAAGTTACGTATGTTAATGTTAGGAAAAATATTTTGATGTTAAGCAAAACCTGCTCCATCTCGTTTTACATAAATGTTGAAAATTTGGTCGAAATTGATGCATTGTAACGAAAGTTTTTAGCGAACACCACTTATGAAATTTCCATTTTATTAATATAGATATATATATGTTATATTAAAGTATTATTCTATTTAAATTTATATTTCATAGATTCAAATGCTCTGCTAAATCGACCGCCAGAGGTCACGCTTCCCCTATAAAAAAAACTCATTGTCGTTGTTTTCCGTCGGCCGGCTCAAAACTTTTGTACATTATGTAAATAATATTTGTTTTCCTTATTCTACTCGCCTTAAGACAGGCAGTACTTTTACCAAATTATGTTCTTTTATATATTTCTCAGCTCAAATAAGAGAAATCTCTGATCAAAACTATTTTTAGACTTTATATTTTCAAGATTATTATTGCCACGACTGCAGAACAATATCATAATGATACTCATGGATACCAAAATCAAGCAACAAGTAATAATAATTCAATATATCAACCTAATTCCAAAATACAACAGAAATCTCTTTTTTTATATATAATATATATATATTGAGAGAATAGTTAACGAAATTAGTGAAACCAAATAACTTGTTCGATTTTTTTCGTGTTTATTCATATTAAGTGAAGCTAAATATATATGAGAAAGTTATAACTTTGACACAATCCTTACCATATAAGGTTTATTAGAATAATATATGGTTCTAAACCCATTCGTTTAAATGAGATTATGATATATAAAAATTAAGAGCAAGCTTCAGTAGTAGTAACAACACAATGGTCTAAAGGAAAGAGCTAATATGATAGCAGAGAACAAACAATTAGATTTGTCAGTTGTTCTGTGCTATCTGAGATTGAATGCTATCAATTCTACGCGATAGCTATCCTGTGATACGATGGGAAAAATTCCTATGGCACATTTTTGTAGTCTTTACTTCTTTGTGATAGCCCCATTATGTAAACTTTGTCATATAAATAAGTGTATTTATTGATTTTTTTATGAACGCGAGAGTCTTTTTAATGCTTCTATAAAATTATACAAATATTACTCTCCATTTTGTTATTGCTGAGGCGAATGTTTTTTTTTTCTTCTTCTTCGATTTCCATAACTTATGGGAATCTGTACATAAAAAGGAGATCAGGAACGTAATTAGAATCTATGTATATAATATTATAAGAAATTTGAACTATTTTTGACGCGTATGATTCTTTTAAAATAAATCCATTCTCTATTGCCCTACTGCAATGATAAAATAAGTAAGGGCAGTAGAGAATTGATTTATTTTAAAAAGATTCATACGCGTCAAAAATAGTTCAGATATCTTATAACAGATGGCGCGCTAATGCATCATATAATATTATATCAAAATATTTATATGTACATGTTTCTCTCTTTTTTTTTATCCACTCCTTCTTTGGATCTTTCAGAAGACTCTGTATATATGAGAATAAAAGCCTTAATAAAGGTATTGAGTGATTGTTTAAATTTTTATGTCTATTTGTGTGCTCTTTAGCGAAGAGTGGCTTCTTAAAAAATCTAGTGGTGGTGGTGTCTTGGCCATGGCTTCTGATTTTGTTGCTCCATGGAATGGGGGGGTGCCATTGCCCCGTTAGTCAGCCATATTTCAGAGTTCCCTGTAGGCCTTCACGGTTACCATAGCGGCTGAAAGCGGCTTAAAAAGGTTTTAGAGATAGGTCTGTGTTATGTGCCATGTTAAATAATAAGGGCCCCTTGT
Source organism: Cordylochernes scorpioides (assembly GCA_030710605.1). Taxonomy (NCBI): domain Eukaryota; kingdom Metazoa; phylum Arthropoda; class Arachnida; order Pseudoscorpiones; family Chernetidae; genus Cordylochernes; species Cordylochernes scorpioides. The sequence continues at coordinate 87,232,055 of CP092866.1, read as the reverse complement.
ATATATAATTCGGTTCTGTCCTTAATTGATTCATTTTGTTGGTCCACGTAGAGGAGCGGATTAACGAGGTTTCCCTGTAAATTTCCACATATACCCGTACGTCACACTAGAATAGAATACCAAAAGAACTGTAAATCAAGGAAACAAACGAGCCATTAATTTGTCCTAAAATTCCACGCGTCATGTGATATATAATTATTTTTCTTTTAATTTTCCTGCTCCTCTAAATTGCTTTCCCCCAGACACTTATCTTTTCTGACAAGCAAGTTATTATAAGTATTAGCCAACGTATATACTATTTGAAAATACTGAAGATATTTTAAAAGATGAATGTTCTTTAATATCAATAAAATTATGGCTCATTTGTCAGAATTTTGGTTGATTGCTATCTGGTCGAAATGTACTTCTAAAAATTGCGAAATGGCTATGGAAAAAAGAAACTTTTTTTCCGAGTTTCAAGCCTAGGGGTATCATTTCCAATAATCAGATGCCCTAATACCACTCATTATCTTAATTATATTGTAACAGAATATAATTTATAGACAGATGATGAATGTTAAGACTTCATATTATTCTGCACAATTCTGTCGTTACACACACCACACCTCTATGTGAACAAGGTGAGATTGTTGTGATATTGGCTTGTCATCCTGACCAATGTCTTTCCCTACGTGACAAGATTACTACAACCCGTGTCGCACCTACGTCAGAAAAATTCAAGGATGGCTAAACAAAATGACTGAACTTGTCTTAAGTTTCTATTCAACTTTGTGAATATAAAAAATGCGGAAAAACGTCTAAAATTTGCGCTTGGAAGCCATGGTTTATATAAATTTCAAGGCATATATTATATCGTGAGATTATAATAGTTTTAATCAGAAATGTGTCGAAGTAGTTTATTTGCTATCCATCAAACAATCAAACCTATAGGCCATATCTTTTAAAGAAATAAGATGATCATTTACAACCGATATTAGCGACATCTAAAAGTGTGACTTACTACAAAGCAGGAAATATCTACAATTGATTTTTAAAAAAACGGGAATAAATATTTCAAACCCATATTTACTTCTTTATATCAAACCATACAAATTATCCCGCTTGAATGATACGATTTTATTTTTTAATGAAATTTATAAGCATCCAATGGAATTTTCCTACTTATTTGAATTTTCATATAAGGTAATAATATAAAAAAGGTAATAAACTTTACATATTTTTCGGCCCAACAGCAGCGTTACTACGATCTAACTAGAATATATACTTATCGTAAAGATAGAGGCTGCCTGGCCGGCATTCATATTTATATGAAAAATAGACATTTCGGCCAGGAGTTTCTTTATTTTCTCAACGTTTTGACAGAAATCTTTTGTTGAAAAATCACGTGAGAACGCCCTTGCAACCTCAGAACATTTTTAACGCCTTGCCAAATGCTTTATTTTTTATTTACTTCTCCTGACGAAGACAAACGATTTTAGTCGAAACGTTGAGAAAATTAAAAAAACTCTAACTGGCCGAAGTGTCTATTTTCATAGAAATAGAATATACTTAGTGAGTATTAGGTTGAGGTGAAAACTATAAATGTCAGAGCTGTAACATCGTTAAAGAGCAACTAACATCGCTGAGCGCCACCTATCGGAATAAATATTATCTGAAAGCACATTTAAAAAATATATATATTTCAGAAAACCGGCCGCATACCAAGAACTTGTTAAACCAAGAAAGGCCAATGCATTTATGGCAGTTGACCCAAGTAAGGAAGCTCTACCTTAACTACACGCTTGTTCGGCGGTACATATACTAAAATTGGAACGATACAGAGAAGATTAGCATGGCCCCTGCGCAAGGATGACACGCAAAATCGTGAAGCGTTCTACCTTAACTACTCATCTAGACTTTCAAAGAATCTTCTTGATTAATCGAGAAAAATGAACTTAAGACAAAATCTACATGAGTACGTTAAAATATATGATACGATATACATGTACTCTAGTTCGTTGGAATTGCTCAAGTCTGAAGATGGGAACAGATTTCAACAAAATCTGATTAATAGAATGTTTATATTAGGTCTTGCTATCTCCTCTTTGCTAACTAAATCCTGGATTAAAAGTAATTATCATAGAGAGATTTGTTTAGCGTACATTAATCATATAAAAACTTTTTAGATGAAAATATATTAGATCTTTATATATAGTTTGCATTTTATTTTATATTTTTGATAAGCCAATAGTAGATCGCTCAAAACTTCGCTGTTTGGTTATCACAATAAAAATATACTCATATCTTAATTTTTTTTGAAAACTCATATATAAAACTTTTAACAACACTTCAACTACAAATAATGCTATCAAATATAGAATATATTATAAAATGGATGAGAGAGATCAGCTTTCGTCCCTGTTGGCACACTAGTGCGGTACATAATTTGTTTGAATGCCGACATCTCTCTAAAAGTAGAAAATAAAATTTTAGAAATAAATGTTGTAAATTGAATAATTCAAAATAAGAAAAAAAAAATAGTTTTTTTAGAGCCGAAGAAAAGTATACTCACAAAAGCCAGCGTGACCCAACGACAAATTATCTCTTGTTTGCACCAATCAGATAAAATCTGCGCAGAAGATTCTGACCGTGGTTATCTCAGAGTAGTCTGCAACTGTGGACAGTGACCCGCTATTGCTTTTTATCATTTTTTTTTTTAAATGATTTGCATTGGGGACTGTGTTTTTTTTTAAATCTGAATTTGAAAGCACATGTCATTAAATACTTTTTGAATGCAGACCGCCTGCCATCAAATACCAACTGTGAATGCAGACCACCTGCAATTAAGGACCTTTTTTAAAACTAGTCAAATATTATACATTGTTATAATTTACACTCATGGACAAAACTTAAGAAAGTAGTACCTTTTACCATATATATCGGGATTCAGGCAATAACTCAGAAAGATATTTGATACACAGTGACATTTATTGAAGACGCGCGAGATAACCAAGTGTGAACAAAATTGCCTCTGTTTCCTTTAAAAAAAAATATAGTCCGGCGATATCAAAATATGAAACTTCCTTAAGTTTTGTCAATGAGTCTATATGTGTAAAAAAAAATACTTTTAATATTAATTGCCATAGAAAATGTTTTGAAACTTCGATGTCTTGTAGAAAATGTGAATGGCTGTGTCAGGAGCCAAGCCGGGGTTCAACCTGCCCCAATGCGCCAGGATCAGCCCGGATCTGGGAGACTTCCAGCTGTCCCCCGGCAGGTACCAGCCTCCCGTCAGCTGGTCGAGGTGCCAGTACCTGTGTCTGGAGAACGAGCACAAATACGCCGGCGTGCAGCAGGCCGCCTACTGCTACTGTAGCTCGGCCATCAAAGGTACTCAACTTACACTGTACACACTGTACTTTGATCCTATCCAAACATGTAAGCCATGTAGGAACTCTAGTAGCAAAGAGCATTGTTGATACCATCAAACCTAACTCTTCAGTCTCACAATGTGGTAGCAATATAGCTTTTAAGTGAATGAAAGTTTATGTTGAAAAATGCTTTCTCGCTCTCGTATAGAAAAAAAATAAAGATAAAATATAAATAGAAGATTTACTATTTATTTGATTACTCTTAAAGAATGCTTAACCCGTAGGCTATATTTACTCTGACATACACCTCTATCTCTAGAGAGCCTATATGTGAATATGACAGCTATTCCGATAGAGACGGCTCAAGTATAATCCTTGAGGATTACATTTTGGTAGATTTATTTAGTTAGTATGTAAATTTAGAATCTACATGTAAACGAACCGATGGACAGGCCCAAAGAGCTACAAGAACTCCACCTGCCACGACCCTGCCTGACCAAGCCCGAATGCGACCCCGAGGACATGGACGTGCTGTGGCTGATGGAGGTGGAGAAATTAGGAACGGTCAAGTCCATCCAGCTGGTTGTGGAGCCGCAACGGACGGCGACTGGTGGGTGGAATTTTGTTTATAGCTGCTGCTTCAAGACTTGTCCTCTATTAAACTATAAGAGACTCTTCACCTAATTATTTTGTTCTTTTTTTTGCTTCTGTATATTTATTTATATTTTCCCACTTGCATCTTCCCTGCATTGCAGCGTTATGCTGGGTTTATTATAGTTCGGGAGTTGTACCTACCATATTTATAGTCCTGTAAGCTTGTATATTCTAGAATATTTTTCATTTATATCTTCTCAAAATAGCCTTTGAGACTTATATCCAGTTGAAACCCCCTGTTATATCCCCCACACATTAGCTTCACGTTCTTTCATCGTAAGTGTGGGGTGCGTGCGTGTGGGCTCTATGGCCGCCACATAGGTTTCCTGGTTTTAACGTTTGGGGTTCTTATAATTTAGGAGTAGCCATGTTTCAACGGTCTATTACTACTTTCTTAATTTAAAAATAGGATGAAGTGTATGTTTTTTTTATCATGTGCGTAATCTCCCACTCAGTAGAATGCCAAGGATGTACGCAGGTGAGAGCGTCAACATCTCCATTGTGGTGGAAGCCACTTCGGACATCGTCCTGAGGGTAGAGTTCGGGGATGGCACCTTCATCAAGACCAGCGCTTTCAACCTGACTGTCTCCAAGTTATACAGCATTCCCGGGGGTCTACGTCGTCCCGCGTAGACGCTCGCTCTGAGGATAACAAGGTAACCAGCCTGTCTTTCGTCTGATTATGTAACAAGCCTAATTTTGATTCAGGTAGAACAAGTTCTAAAAAAACACCCGCTTTTAATGGTAGTTTTTAATACTGCGATATTACAGAAAAATCAAATTTTAATTTTGTAGTTAACTATAAGTATTTATGTTAAAGAATATTAACGACTCGAAACTCCGGAGCTCCACATGTTTTTCTGTCTAAAGTTAATAAGTTATAACACGAATAAAATTATAAAGGATAAGTTTCTTTATTGGTAATAACCGTTTCGAGCTTTCGGGCGCAAGCAGCCCTTCTACAGGAATAAAAGGAAACAAGTTAATCAGACATGTATATATACACATATAAAAGCTAAATTTTTTGCATACCTAGGATTATTTATAAAGATTTTATTAAGTAATAACTATTGCTATGTAAATTAATCTATCTGCTATTATTATTAAATGCAAATTATAAAATGTTGTAATGAAGAGAAAACAAATTATTCTATTTTAGTTTATGGATTAGCCTATCATATGTCTCTGGGATATTGATGTGTCTATTTATACTATTATATTTTGATGAAATTAGTGCTTCCAGTAATAATCTTTTGTATTTACTATTTATGTTTGTGTAATGAATATTAGGGTTTGATAGATTGAAATCATGATCTGTATTTTTGATATGTTTTACTATTAGAGATTTGGGGTCATTGTTTTTAATGTTCCTTCTATGTTCGTCCATTCTGTCTTTTATATGTCTACCTGTTTCACCTACATAAACATTATTGCATTGGTTGCATTTTATGGAATATATGGCTTTGCTATTGTATAGTTTCGATATTGGAAAACTGTCTCTGGTAATGGGGTTTCTTATTATGGTTGCTATATTAGGGTTACTTTCATAATATGTTCTTATACCATGTTTGCCTAAGATTCTGGCTATATTGGTACTACTATGGGAATAGGGAATTATACATATTGATTTATAAACATGATTATTTCGTATAAGGGAGGGATTATAGAAATGTCTTAATATGAAGTTCTTGGGATAACCATTAGAAGTGAGTTTATTGATCAAAAGTTGGGTTTCTATGGCTTTTGAGGATTGGGTGGAACAATGTGTGAATATTCGTTTGGAAAAGGTTTTTACAGTATTGATTTTGTGACTTAGGGGACAATAAGAAGAAAAATGTATATAATTTGGAGTGGAGTTTGGCTTGTGGTATATTTCTGTTGTGTATTGATTTTGTGTTTTTAATATGAGTACATCTAGGAATGGTAAGGTCTTATTGTTTTCAGTTTCTATAGTGAAATCAATGTCATTATGTATAGACTTTAGTTGGGTAAAAACGGAATCTATTTTGTTAGAATTGGAAATACAAAAGATATCATCTATGTATCTTTGCCAGATGATAATGTCTGTTGGAAATAGGTTGGTTATCGTTTTATCTATTTTTCTCATTACAATTTCTGCCAAAGGTGAAGAGAGGGGGCTTCCCATGGGAGAGCCCTTGGTTTGTTTATAAAAATTTCTATTGAAGGAAAATATATTGTATTGTAAACTAAGCTTAATTAATGAAATAATTTTAGAAGAGGTATCTGAAGGAATGTTATTTAATGCTAAAAATTCTATTATGTTATCTATTATTAGATGGTGTGGTAAGCTTGGGTACATATTAACAACGTCAAAAGATATCATGGTGCTATTAGGAGAGGGAGGGAGGCTGTGTATATTTTCTATAAATTTTGGTATGGAAGTGATGGATGTTGTGGTGGGGTTGTCTTTTAAAATGTGAATAAGAAAGCTTGCTAGGAATTTAGCTAAGGGGGCTATAGGAGGCATATGATATGCTATAATAGGTCGAATAGGGATACCTTGTTTATGGGTCTTGGGTTGGCCGTAAATACAAGCGACACTTTTTATATTTTCTAGGAACGATTTTAAGTTTTCTGTAGTAATATAGTATTACTTCTGCGTAAATTACTAAGATCTTTTGTATATAGGGCATATGATTGAGATTTTTCATTGGTGGATATAGGTTTGAATACTTCGGAGTTGTTTAGGGTTTCATTCATTTTTGATATATAATCTTGAGTGTTCATAATAACTGTTTGGGATCCTTTATCTGCTTTTATTATTACTATTTCTTTTCTCTGCTTTTTAGTGAATTGGCTATATATTGATTTTTGGATTTAAAGATAGACGAGCTTGAAGATTCTACTAAGGAGGAAGTGACTAAGCTTCTGATTTTGGATTTTTCATTATTTGTTAGGTTAGATATTGCTGATTCAACTCATGCAATGATTTTATAGTTATCTGTTTCCGTAGGGAATCTGTTTTTGGTCCCTTTTGATAAATAATTAATTTCATCGGATGAGAGATGATAGCTTGATAAGTTGAGAATATTAACCTGGTTTTCTGGAGGTATGAGTTGGATGTTGTATTTCTTAGACCAGAAGTTAATAAGTGAAAGGGAATTTTTTATACATAAATTTTGATAAAATAATCTTGCTCTGGAGGCTCTATTGTCTAAGACGACAAAGAATAAATCCAATGCATTGGATCTGTACAAGTTTTACAGGGCTGCGCAAGAGAAGAAACATTGATAAAAGAGAGCCGTATGTAAATGGTTATGTAAATACACGATCATCTGTAAATGACTAACTCATATTTTCCAAGAAATTATGCATCTAGGCGAATCCTATTTGGGGCATAAGTCCCCAATAAAAGGCTTGTTGTTGTTAAAGAATATTAGAATACTATCTCAACCTTTGGAAGAGGTAATGTGAATTCCCGACACTAACATTTCACTGGTAGTTTCTTAAAATATAACAATCTTATATAGTAAATTAATAAAAAGACATCTCCTTATCGTGAAACTGAAATTTGTTGATGGCTAGCGCCATCTATCGGAATAAATATCAACTATTCGTTGATTTTTAATTATTCCAGAATCTTATATAGGAAACCTTATTCTAGTGCTATATATAATTAGAAGTATATACTCCGCCACCTCAAAAATTCTATTTATGGAAATGAATACACTGCAATACCAGGCCAGCCTTGTTAAAGGTAAAGCAAGCAAACTCCAAGCACTTACATTTGTTAGCAATTTATTAATTAATGCCAGTTCAACTTAAATTATATTGTTGCTTATTCCCCAGCACACATATAGACTTATAATGTCTACATATTTAGAAGCAGTTCGCATGTGCACTTATAATGTATTAGTGTTTTTTATTTTAGTGGTGAACCGGAAAAGTCTAGAAGCTGTTTTATGAATTGTCTCATTGGGGGTTATACTAACTTGGGTAAAGGCTGCCAAACTTTATACCCACGGTATATAGTGTAAGACGCCTCAACAGAGGAGTTGTTGATGTAGATCCTGACGAAGCGCAGAGCGTCTCCATCTACGACAAGAAGCTGGAGATGCTGCTCGACTGCCCTGCGGTCCGAGAACCCACCACCAAGATCAACTGCCTCATCTCCATCTCGCAGGGCTCGGAGTTGGAACTCAACGTCCTCGTGGAGGGCTTCGACCCCCTCGAGGCCTTCGCTGTGCCAGGTACTCGAGCGAAAATGGATTAACTCTTGTTTTATGTGTTAAAGAAACATTCGTGCTTTAATGCTTTCAATTCCTATATATAGATGGCTCGTTATTTCTTTTTACTAATATATTACCTGATTAAAAGTTCCTTCTTTTTTGGGAAATTCAGTCACTTGACAACTTTGACGACCTTCCACTTCTGTCTGTCTCCCGTTGTCCTCTTCAGGTCTACATAACTTGCGTCATTATGCGTCTTTACTGCGGTCGTTGTCTTTTACAGCGCAGTGTTGTAACCGATGGAATTTATTAAATATTTTGGTCAGGAGGCATTCTAAATAAAATGCAATTTTCCTTATTTATTGTGAGCCAGTTCTGGTAGTTACGGATTGTTAGGAACTAATTCTTTCCTAGTCTACAATCGAGCAGAGTAAACACCAACACCTCTAAGAAATTAATGCTTTTAATTTCCTTTCATAACTAACTAATTTACATCATTTAAAAACCAATTATATACATGTAAAGTCGTCCGGTCATCTGGTCAAAATATAAATAAATTAATCTATGAAAAAGCAACTTATAAAAATCCTAACAATGCCCCCCATTTTAAAGTTGTTTTCATACCCTCATCGAAGGCCTAGAGTGGTCAAGATCCTGGTTAGTTTTCGTTTAACACTATTTGGCCAAGTCAACATCCCATACTCTGTGTTCCTTAAGTGATGCCATTTCACCTTCTATAGATTTTAGCCGAGCTTGTACTTTGGGCATATTAAGCGCCTCCTCGTATGATGACGGCATTTCATCTTGATGGCTCTTATGTTCAACTATCCCACGGTGGAAGGCTGATCTACAATACTCCTTCTGCCTAGCCGCAATTCTTGAAGATCTTCTTGAGATTATAGTTTCATTCTGGCCTTCGTCTTCCCTCCTCAGTGCTTCGTCTTCATAGGCCTGCTCTCCATCCTCTCTTCGTTCTAAGTTATTCAGATTTTTCTCTACCGATATTGTTTCATCAGTCCCTGAATATCCCCTTGGGATCGCAGCTTCATTTTGACCTTCCTCGTCTTCCTTCTTAAGTTCTTCGTCTTTCTGGTTCTTTTCTACTAATTTCGTCTCTTCATTTACAGATTCATAGTCTTCTTCAAAATTATTATTTAAAACCTGGAAAAAATCAGTTTCATGTGAAATTTGTTTGTCGATTTTCTTAGTTGGGAAAACGTCTTCTCTAAATCTGACGTTTCTGGTTACGAAGACCTTATTGTTTCTGATATCCCAAACCTTGTATCCTTTGACTCCTTCCGGATAACCAATTAGAACACATTCTCGGCTTCTTGAATCAAATTTGGATCGACGCTGGTCGTTGTATGTCCAGGTCTGACAACCGAAAACTCGGATATGCTCAATCTTCACTGGCCGTTCGGTCCACATTTCTTCGGGTATTTTGTTACTTATTGCCTTGCTAGAACATTTGTTTCTTAAGTAACAAACTGTATTTACGGCATCTGCCCAGAATGATTTGGGAATCCCTGATTCAAGCAAAATGCATCTTGCTGTGTCTAGTAATGTTTGATTCATTCTTTCCGCAGTTCCATTTTGCTGAGGTGTTCTTGGAACTGTAAGCTGCCGCTTGATGCCATTTTCATTGAGAAATCTATTAAATTCGCCGTTAACATATTCCGTCCCATTATCACTTCTTAAGACTTTGATTTTTCTGCTCTGGTAATTCTCAACACTGTTCTTATATTCTTTAAATCTTTCAAGGACCTCTGATTTAGATCTCATAAAATATACTGTAGTGTAATGGGTGAAGTCGTCTATGAACGTCACAAAATAATTGTTTCCTCTCTTCGACATTGGGCTAATGGGACCCACTATATCCGAATAAATGAGCTCCAAAGGTGATGAAGTTCTCTTACTTTCGACAGGTTTGGAAGGAAATGGGAGTCTTCTCATTTAACTTCAAGGCACACCTCGCACTCTGCTGTGTCACTCACATTTTGGAGATCCCTTTTGTAAATGTGTCCAAGCCTTCTGTGCCAAATATCTGAATTTGGTGACTTCACTTTTGCTATCTTCAGTTCTTCCACTGTATAGATTCTTCCTCTTCTATTAGATTTCAAAATTAACCCGCCATCACTTCCAAAAACAGAGGCCTTGCCATTCTGGAATAAAACCTTGTTTCCTCTTTCCTCAATCCTTCCAACAGACAAACTATTTCCGTCTAATTCAGGAACGTATAATACGTTTTCCAAGAACAAGGTTTCACCTCCATATTCTTGACCGAGTTTGATGGTTACATCACCCATCTCTGATACTTTTATTTTCTCATTGTTTGCCATTTCAACTGAAGTTGAAATACTTTTTGTATTCGTCATTTTCAGTCTGTTCGACGTCATATGTTCAGTAGCTCCACTGTCCAGAAACCAGATATTCTGCGAGTTGTTTTTGAAGTTATTTGCAAATAGGACTTTATGAGTTAGGTCTAACGTACTTTGTTTTAGCATACCTTCGTTAGTTCTCCTTGAGGAGTTGGCAAATCTGCAATTCCTAGCTATGTGTCCTAATTTGCCACAATTGAAACATCTTATCTGCCTGGGATAATTATAATTTTCTTTTTTCCCTTCCGTCCACGTATTATGATAATTCCTTGGTTGATCATATTCAAATTTATTTCGCTCTTGACATGGTGATTTGCATGTATCCTCCTTTCTTCTTACCGCAAAAGCGCTATTAGGATCTTCTTGAGGAATTTTACGCTGGTTCTGTCGTTTTTCTTCTAATAGTAATTTAGATTTAACCACACTAGTAGATAGCTTCTCTTCTTGCTGTTCTAAACTGAGAATTAGCGGCTCGTAACCTTTTGGTAATCCCAATAACATAATCAACGCCAATTCGCCATCCCCAAATCCATGCTGACACTTTGCTAATTTTCTATGGCATTCCATTATTCTCGCGAAATATTCTTTCATATCTTCGTCATTTCCTTTTATAATGTTGAAGAATTCTCTCAGTAGCTGTAATATATGCAACAAGCCATACTTTGTGTGGATGTCCTCCAGTATCTGCCATGCATCGATCGCTCGTTTACAATCACCGATGTCATCTAGGAATGAATCCTCAACCGCTAATAATATGACAGATAATGCCAAGTTATCTTTCCGCTTCTGTTTTTCTGTAGTTTCCCTAGGAAAGCCAGGCTCAATCGCATCCCATATATCCTTCTGAATCAAGATTGATTTAGTTCTTATAGCCCACGAATAATAATTATTACCGTCTAGTTTAGGTATTCTCAACTCGTCAGCCATTGATTTTCTCTAGTTATGCAAATCTGACAAAAAAATATAACTTAAATCTTTTCTTCTTCCTTAAACTTTCTACTTCTTATTCAAACCTCAACTTCTTGAACTTTATCCTTTCAACTTCCTCTTATTCAACCTTCAGCTTCTTGAACTTTAGCCTTTTGACTTCTTTAGACTTTAGCTTCAGCTACACTTCTTTAGACTTCACTTGAGCTACACTTCTTTAGACTTTAGCCTCAGCTACACTTCTTTAGACTTTACTTGAGCTACACTTCTTTAGACTTTAGCCTCAGCTACACTTCTTTAGACTTTAGCCTCAGCTACACTTCTTTAGACTTTACTTTTTTTTCTTTAGCTCTAAATTCTTTCTACGGCGCAGTGGAAGCGTTCTGGGCCCATAACCTGTTAGGAACTAATTCTTTCCTAGTCTACAATCGAGCAGAGTAAACACCAACACCTCTAAGAAATTAATGCTTTTAATTTCCTTTCATAACTAACTAATTTACATCATTTAAAAACCAATTATATACATGTAAAGTCGTCCGGTCATCTGGTCAAAATATAAATAAATTAATCTATGAAAAAACAACTTATAAAAATCCTAACACGGATGTTCTGTTAAAGGTTTTAAAAGCCTCACTCTTGTCAAGACGAACTAAATTCTGGGGAAATATGAGAGCATGTTCTCTCAAATCACTACTGTTCAGTCTGATGATGGAAACCATGCTGCATCCCAAGTATTTGTTGAGACTTCATTAAAAGTCTTCTCTACTCATATAAGGGATTTATAGTGGCAGTGTTGAAAATCTTGGTATGCACTTGTGGACAAAAATGTTAAGTCTTTGATGTTGCTGGTCGTATATATTTTTAAGGAGAGAGAGACAATTTTGTTCACACACACACACTTGGTTATCTCGTGTGACTTAAATAAAGGTCACTGTGTATCAAATATATTTCAGAGTTATTGTCTGAATCCCCATGTGCATGATAAAAAGTACAACAATGAGTGTACTTATGATATTTGCGCAAAGAAAAATAAGCAATGTTTTGTTCCTCTAATACAAGTCATCAGTATTCTCAGAAGTGAGAGTAGAGGAATTCGAATACTTCAAATCGGTATTGCAATACGAAGAGGCGATTGACTAGGAGATATTATGAGAAGGAACTGCTAGCTACACATATGACGTCTTAAAAAGTACGGTGCCCGGAAGGCAAAGAGAATTCGTATGTTCGAAATGATCACCAGTGGTCAGCTATATCGCCAAATAAAACCGCCCATCAATAGCTGCCGATAGCAAAGACGATGTCGCTGTCAACAAATTCTGGTCTTAGAAGACCACAAGATAAATTATTACACACAGAGTTAGATATGGATGGGACGTTCCAGAGCCCAGTTACTTCTCCCTGGGAACCGCCCTACTGCCGTATCCGCTACAAGAAGAAGCCCCTGGGGTCTCGGAAAGCCTGGTGTCGACGCTCCAGTCTCCTGACGAAGGAAAACTGATCGGCGTGGAGTTCTTGGCCCAGAAGCCAGGAACCATAACATTTATAGTATGTATATGTACATTTCCCCTCTATATATTGCAAGGCCACTGACCCCCCTGGTATGGTTACAAGATGACAAATTGAAATTTGTCCTTCTGTAAACTAGGGGGTTCGCCAAGATAGAAGGAGGGCTTTCGACTTATGGGTCTTTTAGGCCTGGATGTTCATTTGGGATCTGTTTAAATGCAAAAATTTAGAAAGTACTTGGACCTTTAACTTCGTCATATATAAAAAAGTCCACAATAGCTTAGATGATTACTGTATACAATATCTAAATTTATGATATGTACTAACTTTTTCATTTCTCTACTTAAAAAATATACCCAGTAATAATAACTGTTAGAATAAATATCCTAATTTGACGGTGTATCAAACGTTTCCAAGAGAGATGTCCGCAGGTATTGAGGCCTCTATGCTCAGCCGGGGATTACTGTGCGGCTCTGAGACGCTGTGCCGAAGAGTGTGCCCCTCGGCCATCTGTCTCCTGCCCCGAAGGTCAGGTGCTGTGTGCCAGGACTGGGGAGTGCGGCCCTTGCCAGTCCGAAGGCCGCCACAGCGGGCCCTACAGTCGTTTCCTGCAGCTGGTAGCACGACCTACCTCCCCTGGGTACCACTATGTCGAGATGCCACTTCCAAGACCCTGGCTTCTACCTGGAGATGTCTTCGGGTTCGAAGCCCCGAGTGCCAATATTCTAGCTAGGGCCTTGGAACACGGGGAGACTCCTGAAATGGACACATCTGGGAGAGAGCTGTCCGTCCGTCACTTTGTGCGAGCCATCCTCGCTTACCCCACCAACATCACCTTAGACCAGAGGCATGAAGAGGTAAGGTACACTTCATCTCACACAATGTTTAACCTTGAAAATTGAGAAAAATTTTCAATGAATATTAAAGATATATATTGTCACAGAATAATCTGTGGTGGCCTACTCGGTATATCATCATCAATGTCGTGTTATCATCGTGATGCTAAGTCAGCATTTTATTTGTAAATGGTTTGTTTATGTATATTTCTTGGTTGTGTATTCAGTCTTCTGGAAAATTTGTAAATACCCTTCTTGTTAAAATAAAATTATTTTATAACTACCCGCTCTGGCCTTGTCTACAATAAAGCAATGGATAAGTCTACAGTAGAAACAATTGGAGAAAACAATCATATAGAGAAAAATATCATTCGAAATTGTCCGAAAAGAACCAAACAAATAAGCAACGAAAAGTTCTAATTTAATATCCATAAATATTTATGTGAAACAGGTGAATTGTTACAATGGAAAAGATGTAAAACGCTAACAAATCCGCTTGTGATAATTATTGCCAACAAAAAAGTAATTTATAAAGATAAAGTGAGAATAAAATATCAAAACAGAGCTTAGTTCTTTTCAAATAATTATATTTCAGGAAGAATATAAAAATAGAAAATGAAAACAAAATGTATCTCTTTATATTGGTTCCTGTGAGCATCTCTTTCGAGTTTACTCTTTCTTTTAATATAAACAAGGCTTCACACAAATGAGAAGAATGGTTAAATCAGAATATATACATGAGAATACGATTTGGTTTAGGATTAATTGTACTTTTATATTGTTAACAAACTATTAAACTGAAAAGACTAGTCCGAAGGCTACTATATACTAATGCATAGTGACGCGCTGTATTAGCGTTAATTAAGCTAAAGGAAT
>CP092866.1:87192257-87217238 GCA_030710605.1 Cordylochernes scorpioides | reverse complement strand
GATCTTTATATATAGTTTACATTTTCTTTTATATTTTTGATAAGCCAATAGTAGATCGCTCAAAACTTCGTTGGTTTGTTATCACAATAAAAATATACTCATATCTTAATTTTTTTGAAAACTCATATATAAAACTTTTAACAACACTTCAACTACAAATAATGCTATCAAATATAGAATATATTTATAAAATGGATGAGAGAGATCAGCTTTCGTCCCTGTTGGCACACTAGTGCGGTACAGAATTTGTTTGAATGCCGACATCTCTCTAAAAGTAGAAAATAAAATTATAGAAATAAATGTTGTAAATTGAATAATTCAAAATAAGAAAAAAAAAGGAGCTTTTTTTAGAGCCGAAGAGAAGTATACTCACAAAAGCCAGCGTGACCCAACGACAAATTATCTCTTGTTTGCACCAATCAGATAAAATCTGCGCAGAAGATTCTGACCGTGGTTATCTCAGAGTAGTCTGCAACTGTGGACAGTGACCCGCTATTGCTTTTTATCATTTTTTTTTTATGATTTGCATTGGGGACTGTGTTTTTTAAAATCTGAAATCGAAAGCACATGTCATTAAATACTTTTTGAATGCAGACCGCCTGCCATCAAATACCAACTGTGAATACAGACCGCCTGCAATTAAGGACCTTTTTTAAAAACTAGTCAAATATTAGACATTGTTATAATTTACACTCATGGACAAAACTTAAGAAAGTAGTACCTTTTACCATATATATCGAGATTCAGGCAATAACTCAGAAAGATATTTGATACACAGTGACATTTATTGAAGACGCGCGAGATAACCAAGTGTTAGGAATAAATTAACACAAAGCAATAACGCGCCATCTATACATATAAAATAAAAGGATTTAAAAGCGCGAATGTTTCTTTTATACATAAAACGAACTTCTACTGTCCTTACTGCGATGAAAAAATATATTGGGAGGGCTTGGCTCATCAGTGGTGAACCCTCCCAGCGGTTTCGCCAATTTAATCCACCAGACCGCTTCTCAGAGCTCTAATATTGTATTGGATCATTCTGCTTTTTATATGCTACACTGAAGGATGGAATCTTAGAAATGGTTTTCAAGTAAACTATGGACATAAGCTTATAGGACAGTAGAATTATATTTAAATATTTGCTTCGAGCAATGCTCTTCAGCAAACTATAAAGACAAGGTCATTAGGAATAAATTAACACAAAGCAATAACGCGCCATCTATACATATAAATAAAAGGATTTAAAAGCGCGAATGTTTCTTTTATACATAAAACGAACTTCTACTGTCCTTACTGCGATGAAAAAATATATTGGGAGGGCTTGGCTCATCAGTGGTGAACCCTCCCAGCGGTTTCGCCAATTTAATCCACCAGACCGCTTCTCAGAGCTCTAATATTGTATTGGATCATTCTGCTTTTATATGCTACACTGAAGGATGGAATGATCCAATACAATATTAGAGCTCTGAGAAGCGGTCTGGTGGATTAAATTGGCGAAACCGCTGGGAGGGTTCACCACTGATGAGCCAAGCCCTCCCAATATATTTTTTCATCGCAGTAAGGACAGTATAAGTTCGTTTTATGTATAAAAGAAACATTCGCGCTTTTAAATCCTTTTATTTTATAACCAAGTGTGAACAAAATTGCCTCTGTTTCCTTAAAAAAAAAAAATAGTCCGGCGATATCAAAATATGAAACTTCCTTAAGTTTTGTCAATGAGTCTATATGTGTATAAAAAAAATTACTTTTAATATTAATTGCTATAGAAAATGTTTTAAAACTTCGATGTCTTGTAGAAAATGTGAATGGCTGTGTCAGGAGCCAAGCCGGGGTTCAACCTGCCCCAATGCGCCAGGATCAGCCCGGATCTGGGAGACTTCCAGCTGTCCCCCGGCAGGTACCAGCCTCCCGTCAGCTGGTCGAGGTGCCAGTACCTGTGTCTGGAGAACGAGCACAAATACGCCGGCGTGCAGCAGGCCGCCTACTGCTACTGTAGCTCGGCCATCAAAGGTACTCAACTTACACTGTACACACTGTACTTTGATCCTATCCAAACATGTAAGCCATGTAGGAACTCTAGTAGCAAAGAGCATTGTTGATACCATCAAACCTAACTCTTCAGTCTCACAATCTGGTAGCAATATAGCTTTTAAGTGAATGAAAGTTTATGTTGAAAAATGCTTTCTCGCTCTCGTATAGAAAAAAAATAAAGATAAAATATAAGTAGAATATTTACTATTTATTTGATTACTCTTAAAGAATGCTTAACCCGTAGGCTATATTTTCACTGACATACACCTCTATCTCTAGAGAGCCTATATGTGAATATGACAGCTATTTCGATAGAGACAGCTCAAGTATAATCCTTGAGAATTACATTTTGGTAGATTTATTTAGTTAGTATGTAAATTTAGAATCTACATGTAAACGAACCGATGGACAGGCCCAAAGAGCTACAAGAACTCCACCTGCCACGACCCCTGCCTGACCAAGCCCGAATGCGACCCCGAGGACATGGACGTGCTGTGGCTGATGGAGGTGGAGAAATTAGGAACGGTCAAGTCCATCCAGCTGGTTGTGGAGCCGCAACGGACGGCGACTGGTGGGTGGAATTTTGTTTATAGCTGCTGCTTCAAGACTTGTCCTCTATTAAACTATAAGAGACTCTTCACCTAATTATTTTGTTCTTTTTTTGCTTCTGTATATTTATTTATATTTTCCCACTTGCATCTTCCCTGCATTGCAGCGTTATGCTGGGTTTATTATAGCGTTCGGTACTTGTACCTACCATATTTATAGTCCTGTAAGCTGGTATCTTCTAGAATATTTTGCATTTATATATTCTCAAAATATCCTTTGAGACTTATATCCAGTTGAAACCCCCTGTTATATCCCCCATTAGCTTCACGTTCTTTCATTGTAAGTGTGGGGTGCGTGCGTGTGGGCTCTATGGCAGCCACATAGGTTTCCTGGTTTTAACGTTTGGGGTTTCCTATAATTTAGGAGTAGCCATGTTTCAACGGTCTATTACTACTTTCTTAATTTAAAAATAGGATGAAGTGTATGTTTGATCATGTGCGTAATCTCCCACTCAGTAGAATGCCAAGGATGTACGCAGGTGAGAGCGTCAACATCTCCATTGTGGTGGAAGCCACTTCGGACATCGTCCTGAGGGTAGAGTTCGGGGATGGCACCTTCATCAAGACCAGCGCTTTCAACCTGACTGTCTCCAAGTTATACAGCATTCCCGGGGTCTACGTCGTCCGCGTAGACGCTCGCTCTGAGGACAACAAGGTAACCAGCCTGTCTTTCGTCTGATTATGTAACAAGCCTAATTTTGATGCAGGTAGAACAAGTTCTAAAAAACACCCGCTTTTAATGGTAGTTTTAATACTGCGATATTACAGAAAAATCAAATTTCAATTTTGTAGTTAACTACAAGTATTTATGTTAAAGAATATTAACGACTCGAAACTCCGGAGCTCCACATGTTTTTCTGTCTAAAGTTAATAAGTGAAAGGGAATTTTTTGTACATAAATTTTGATAAAATCATCTTGCTCTGGAGGCTCTATTGTCTAAGACGACAAAGAATAAATCCAATGCATTAGAACTGTACAAGTTTTACAGGGCTGCGCAAGAGAAGAAACTTTGAGAAAAGAGAGCCGTATGTTAATGGTTATGTAAATACACGATCATCTGAAAATGACTAACTCATCTTTTCCAAGAAATTATGCATCTAGGCGAATCCTATTTGGGGCATAAGTCCCCAATAAAAGGCTTGTTGTTGTTAAAGAATATTAGAATACTATCTCAACCTTTGGAAGAGGTAATGTGAATTCCCGACACTAACATTTCACTGGCAGTTTCTTAAAATATAACAATCTTATATAGTAAATTAATAAGAAGACATCTCCTTATCGTGAAACTGAAATTTGCTGATGGCTAGCGCCATCTATCGGAATAGATATCAACTATTCGTTGATTTTTAATTATTCCAGAATCTTATATAGGAAACCTTATTCTAGTGCTATATATAATTAGAAGTATATACTCCGACACCTTAAAAATTCGATTTATGGAAATGAATACACTGTAATACCAGGCCAGCCTTGTTAAAGGTAAAGCAAGCAAACTCCAAGCACTTACATTTGTTAGCAATTTATTAATTAATGCCAGTTCAACTTAAATTATATTGTTGCTTATCCCCAGCACACATATAAACTTATAATGTCTACATATTTAGAAGCAGTTCGCATGTGCACTTATAATGTATTAGTGTTTTTTATTTTAGTGGTGAACTGGAAAAGTCTAGAAGCTGTTTTATTAGGCTTATGAATTGTCTCATTGGGGGTTATACTAACTTGGGTCAAGGCTGCCAAACTTTATACCCACGGTATATAGTGTAAGACGCCTCAACAGAGGAGTTGTTGATGTAGATCCTGACGAAAGCGCAGAGCGTCTCCATCTACGACAAGAAGCTGGAGATGCTGCTCGACTGTCCTGTGGTCCGAGAACCCGCCACCAAGATCAACTGCCTCATCTCCATCTCGCAGGGCTCGGAGTTGGAACTCAACGTCCTCGTGGAGGGCTTCGACCCCCTCGAGGCCTTCGCTGTGCCAGGTACTCGAGCGAAAATGGATTAACTCTTGTTTTATGTGTTAAAGAAACATTCGTGCTTTAATGCTTTCAATTCCTATATATAGATGGCTCGTTATTTCTTTTTATTAATATATTACCTGATTAAAAGTTCCTTCTTTTTTGGGAAATTCAGTCACTTGACAACTTTGACGACCTTCCACTTCTGTCTGTCTCCCGTTGTCCTCTTCAGGTCTACATAACTTGCGTCATTATGCGTTTTTACTGCGGTCGTTGTCTTTTACAGCGCAGTGTTGTAACCGATGGAATTTATTAAATATTTTGGTCAGGAGGCATTCTAAATAAAATGCAATTTTCCTTTATTTATTGTGTGCCAGTTCTGGTAGATACGGATACCAGGGATGTGTTTATTGACTTCTCAGTGTAGATCTAGCGCTGTGTTCTGTTAAAGGTTTTAAAATCCTCACTCTTGTCAAGACGAACTAAATTCTGGGGAAATATGAGAGCATGTTCTCTCAAATCACTACTGTTCAGTCTGATGATGGAAACCATGCTGCATCCCAAGTATTTGTTGAGACTTCATTAAAAGTCTTCTCTACTAATATAAGGGATTTATAGTGGCAGTGTTGAAAATCTTGGTATATATGAACTTGTGGACAAAAATGTTAAGTCTTTGATGTTGCTGGTCGTATATATTTTTAAGGAGAGAGAGACAATTTTGTTCACACACACTTGGTTATCTCGTGTGACTTAAATAAAGGTCACTGTGTATCAAATTTCTTTCAGAGTTATTGTCTGAATCCCCATGTGCATGATAAAAAGTACAACAATGAGTGTACTTATGATATTTGCGCAAAGAAAAATAAGCAATGTTTTGTTCCTCTAATACAAGTCATCAGTATTCTCAGAAATGAGAGTAGAGGAATTCGAATACTTCAAATCGGTATTGCAATACGAAGAGGCGATTGACTAGGAGATATTATGAGAAGGAACTGCTAGCTACACATATGACGCCTTAAAAAGTACGGTGCCCGGAAGGCAAAGAGAATTCGTATGTTCGAAATGATCACCAGCTATATCGCCAAATAAAACCGCCCATCAATAGCTGACGATAGCAAAGACGATGTCGCTGTCAACAAATTCTGGTCTTAGAAGACCACAAGAGAAATTATTACACACAGAGTTAGATATGGATGGGACGTTCCAGAGCCCAGTTACTTCTCCCTGGGAACCGCCCTACTGCCGTATCCGCTACAAGAAGAAGCCCCTGGGGTCTCGGAAAGCCTGGTGTCGACGCTCCAGTCTCCTGACGAAGGAAAACTGATCGGCGTGGAGTTCTTGGCCCAGAAGCCAGGAACCATAACATTTATAGTATGTATATGTACATTTCCCCTCTATATATTGCAAGGCCACTGACCCCCCTGGTATGGTTACAAGATGACAAATTGAAATTTGTCCTTCTGTAAACTAGGGGGTTCGCCAAGATAGAAGGAGGGCTTTCGACTTATGGGTCTTTTAGGCCTGGATGTTCATTTGGGATCTGTTTAAATGCAAAAATTTAGAAAGTACTTGGACCTTTAACTTCGTCATATATAAAAAAGTCCACAATAGCTTAGATGATTACTGTATACAATATCTAAATTTATGATATGTACTAACTTTTTCATTTCTCTACTTAAAAAATATACCCAGTAATAATAACTGTTAGAATAAATATCCTAATTTGACGGTGTATCAAACGTTTCCAAGAGAGATGTCCGCAGGTATTGAGGCCTCTATGCTCAGCCGGGGATTACTGTGCGGCTCTGAGACGCTGTGCCGAAGAGTGTGCCCCTCGGCCATCTGTCTCCTGCCCCGAAGGTCAGGTGCTGTGTGCCAGGACTGGGGAGTGCGGCCCTTGCCAGTCCGAAGGCCGCCACAGCGGGCCCTACAGTCGTTTCCTGCAGCTGGTAGCACGACCTACCTCCCCTGGGTACCACTATGTCGAGATGCCACTTCCAAGACCCTGGCTTCTACCTGGAGATGTCTTCGGGTTCGAAGCCCCGAGTGCCAATATTCTAGCTAGGGCCTTGGAACACGGGGAGACCCCTGAAATGGACACATCTGGGAGAGAGCTGTCCGTCCGTCACTTTGTGCGAGCCATCCTCGCTTACCCCACCAACATCACCTTAGACCAGAGGCATGAAGAGGTAAGGTACACTCCATCTCACACAATGTTTAACATTGAAAATTGAGAAAAATTTTCAATGAATATTAAAGATATATATTGTCACAGAATAATCTGTGGTGGCCTACTCGGTATATCATCATCAATGTCGTGTTATCATCGTGATGCTAAGTCAGCATTTTATTTGTAAATGGTTTGTTTATGTATATTTCTTGGTTGTGTATTCAGTCTTCTGGAAATTTTGCAAATACCCTTCTTGTTAAAATAAAATTATTTTATAACTACCCGCTCTGGTCTTGTCTACAATAAAGCAATGGATCAGTCTACAGTAGAAACAATTGGAGAAAACAATCATATAGAGAAAAATATCATTCGAAATTGTCCGAAAAGAACCAAACAAATAAGCAACGAAAAGTTCTAATTTAATATCCATAAATATTTATGTGAAACAGGTGAATTGTTACAATGGAAAAGATGTAAAACGCTAACAAATCTGCTTGTGATAATTATTGCCAACAAAAAAGTAATTTATAAAGATAAAGTGAGAATAAAATATCAAAACAGAGCTTAGTTCTTTTCAAATAATTATATTTCAGGAAGAATATAAAAATAGAAAATGAAAACAAAATGTATCTCTTTATATTGGTTCCTGTGAGCATCTCTTTCGAGTTTACTCTTTCTTTTAATATAAACAAGGCTTCACACAAATGAGAAGAATGGTTAAATCAGAATATATACATGAGAATACGATTTGGTTTAGGATTAATTGTACTTTTATATCGTTAACAAACTATTAAACTGAAAAAGACTAGTCCGAAGGCTACTATATACTAATGCATAGTGACGCGCTGTATTAGCGTTAATTAAGCTAAAGGAATGTGTACTGATAACTCGATGTTTCATCTTCTGGAATACGTTGGGTGCGTTGGGTGGAGTCTGAATAGATCCCGCCTACCTCATCAAATAACATATTCACCAAATCCCCAATACACTCATGAACAAAACTTAGGAGGCTGTACCTTCTTGTATGTATATCGGGGTTCAAACAATAATTCTGAAAGATATTTGATACACAGTGACCTTTATTAAAGACACACGAGATAACCAAGTGTGACCAAAATTGCCTTTGTCTTCTTGAAAAAAAAAAAGACGATAGGCTACTTAAAAAACTTTCTACTCCCTTAAGTTTTAAGGACGGACGATTCCAGAGTTGTATGGTCAACTGGGCCGTTAGAAAATCGAATTGTTTTATTTTTTTTTTATAAATAAAAACCCTTTTCAAAAATGCAATTTTAATTTTAACATAATCTATAGACTTTGTAATAGTAAATAAAATTTTTAAAACCACATAAAATAGTAGTCAGAATAAAAATGGCATATCCTGACCAGGAGCACATATGCTTTAAAAAGGCAGAGCGCCATCTGGTGGAACAGAAATCAACTAAACAATGATTTAGCCTGTTCCCTGATATTTAACCGACCCAATTTCTTGACCCAATATCAGGGAACAGGCTAAATCATTGTTTAGTTGATTTCTGTTCCACCAGATGGCGCTCTGCCTTCTGTAAAAGCCCATGTGCTCCTGGTCAGGATATGCCATTTTTATTTTTAATATCAACACCTGACCTTTTTATTTTTTATTTTACTTCCCTTTTTTTACTATCATTTTCCCCCTCCCCCGTGTTAAGCGTATTTACGCAAGTTTGGCCTTAAATACCCATTTCTTGGTTTCTCAAGATGCCTCTTGGACCAAAAATCTTTTTGGTCGCTGTGGTACAGCCTACCCCACGCTGACGAGCGCCAACAGCGCGAAACGCGTTCGTGGATGGCTTTTCTTGATATATCAAGAAATTAGGTTGACCAAATATCAGGGAATAGGCTAAATCAATTTTTAGTTGATTTCTGTTCCACCAGATGGCGCTCTGCCTTCTGTAAAGCACATGTGCTCATGGTGAGGATATGCCATTTATATTTTAAACTAGACGGGTGACCCGGGCTTCGCCCCAGGATTGACCCGTGTGCATATCTACCCGAGTGATATATATTTAGATAAGATTTTTTTTATATAATTGTTTGTTAATAGCATTATCTATTTGTTTGCATCAGCATAATTTAATCTAATCTTTGATAGAGAGGCGCTGTTCGTGAGCTAAGTAGAATAATTTGAATATATAGTTTTAATAATTGATTTATATATTTTTTAAAATAGCCTATCGTCTTACCCGTATATTTTAGCTATGTATGGAAATTTTGGTTTGAATTAGTGAACTACTGCGAATTTGTATACCGGACATACAAACAAACAAACATACAAACAAACAAACATACAAACATTGATTTTTATATATATAGATATCAACACCCGACCTTTTTATTTTTTATTTTATTTTTTTCTATTCTTCTTTCACATAAAATAATATGTTTTATTTTTCAAATGTTGCTCAATTTTTTATTGAGATCGTACTAAATACAAATTCACTCCAAGTACTATATAGACAATAAATAGCCAATGTACCCGGTTTTTACCCGAGTAAAAGTTTGTCTAACGAACATTTGTTAAAACAATTCTAGAAAACATCCAATCCCTACTGAATCTATACTCGGCAAGATAACTTTATGTTAGATTATCTGCTCCACCTAGCTGTACCCGTTCAAACGTTGCTGTCTTTTAACAAAAGGCAGTTTTAATACCTAAATAATAATTTATTAATTATCAAATGTATACAATACATCAAAATGGAAATTAACAATAAAATTATCCCTACATAAATATGTCATTTGAATATAACATATGTAAAAAATAATAGTTATATTTTGATAATTTGAAACTCGTAAATTTGAATCTCTCGATAAATTGAACACTTTTCCCGGTCCCTTGAAAAATACTCGATAAGTTGAATATAATCAATATTAATTGGTTCTCTCGGTAATTGGAAGTTAAAGGAATAGTATCTTGCCACAAACGAACATTTGTGAATAGCTGTATTTAAAATAATAAATCACTAATTTCGTAATGAAGCTCTTCTTTACTTGATTTTATTAAATGTGAGATGCTATCTGAAAATTAAGATATGAGCAAAAATGTTGCCGGCGACTTTCTCAAGCCAGACCAGCCCGCGAACAAACTAAATAAAGTAAGAGATCAAAATTCCCACGCTCTACGGGCGGAGATCAGAGCTTGGTTAACCCTTAGTTACTCGCGCCAATTTTACTCGCAGACCCCAATCTTCTACAATGAATAAAATACTTTAAAAATAAAATATTTATATAATTTTTGCTTGAATCCGAAAGAATACAGTCTCTACTTTACAAATATACCAATCTATTATCTATATATATATATAATTGAATGTCTGTCTGTCTATCTGTCTGTCTGTTTGTACTCTATAGATTCAAAAACCATACATCCAATCGCCGTGAAACTTTGGGATATTATTAGGTATATCCCCGGGAAGGTTTTCGAAAAATAATTTCTTGAATATCCTTAGAGTTATTTGCAGATTTGTAGATTTAACTCGCAAGCAGCGCCCCCTAGCGGGGGATAACAAGTTTTTTTTATCTATAAGTTTTATTATCACTAAGTTTATTATCTTAAAGATTATTTATCAAAAGTAAGATTTTATACCTATTAATTACGCACAAGTCAAAGTTAGTTTTATCATTTATCTACAATATATATATTGGGAGAATAGATAAAATGATGATTTTGTAATGTAGAAAATTAGGAAAGACAAAATTCAGGATGACACGGCAATTTATTTGAGACAAGAATAAAGATACAATTCCAAGGCAAGATACTATTCCTTTAACTTCCAATTACCGAGGGAACCAATTAATATTGATTTTATTCAACTTATCGAGTATTTTTCAAGGGACCGGGAAAAAATGTTCACTTTATCGATTCACTATATATAAAATTGAATGTCTGTGTGTCTGTGTGTCTGTGTGTGTGTCCTCTATGGATTCAAAAACCATACATCCAATCGCCGTGAAAATTTGGGATATTATTAGGCATATCCCCGGAAAGGTTTACGAAAAATAATTTCTTGAATATCTTAAATATCCTTAGAGTTATTTGCAGATTTGTAGCTTTAACTCGCAAGCGGGAGGCGGGTGACCTCCGGGAACTACGTCCATCTTCCATAAACGACCATGATTTTATTCAACTTATCGAGTATTTTTCAAGGGACCGGGAAAATATGTAGATAAAACGATGATTTTGTAATGTAGAAAATTAGGAAAGACAAAATTCAGGATGACACGGCACACAGGGACCGGGAAAAAATAATCACTTTATCGTCCATAAACGACCATGATTTTATTCAACTTATCGAGTATTTTTCAAGGGACCGGGAAAATATGTAGATAAAACGATGATTTTGTAATGTAGAAAATTAGGAAAGACAAAATTCAGGATGACACGGCACACAGGGACCGGGAAAAAATAATCACTTTATCGAGAGATTCACGACCATGATTTTATTCAACTTATCGAGTATTTTTCAAGGGACCGGGAAAATATGTTCACTAGATAAAACGATGATTTTGTAATGTAGAAAATTATGAAAGACAAAATTCAGGATGACACGGCACACAGGGACCGGGGAAAAATGTTCACTTTATCGAGAGATTCAAATTTACGAGTTTCAAATTATCAAAATATATATATGTAATATAATCCAAAGTTATTACATTGCAATATTTGATGTATTACACTGTTGTAGAATCCTGTCGACTTATCCGTTCTGTGACAATATCGTTGCGGAATTTCTTGTTATTTGATTTGAATGGTGAGGATTGGTTGAAACGCAGTCGTTTGAGTGGAAGTTGAAGCATACAGT
Organism: Cordylochernes scorpioides; assembly: GCA_030710605.1. Taxonomy (NCBI): domain Eukaryota; kingdom Metazoa; phylum Arthropoda; class Arachnida; order Pseudoscorpiones; family Chernetidae; genus Cordylochernes; species Cordylochernes scorpioides. Next base: position 87,205,630 of record CP092866.1, on the reverse strand, counting down.
TAGGAATAATCAGGACACGTGATGGGGTTTGAAAATAAAAGGCAACTGGGTTGGAGGAAAGAAAGCTTGAGAAGAGCGGAGCGGGTTTTGATTGTTAATTATTTGATCACATGGCGGTGATTGTACTTAGCTGTGGGATGAGCAGAGGGAGAGAGGTCTAGAACAGAGGTCACCTTGTTGGAAGCCAAATCACAACTGATCTGAACTCGGTGGGAGCCAAGTCGCTACTGACAATTCTTGCTTTTCGATTTAACACCACGAGTTGGCTTCTTTCCCATTGGTCGAGGGATAGAACGTGCCCGTTTTCCTATTGGTTGACCTACTTAGTGGTTGCTTCCTAATTGGACCGGCGGCTGCTTTGATGGAAGATACGCCCGGCCTGGGTCAGGAAGTATCGTGTTAGTTCGACTCTATTTTACTTCCGCGGTATCAAATACGTCCGGTCTTGTTCCGGAAATTGGGCGTCTCTCAAACTTTTATAACTTCTGGTCACCAGATACGTCCTGTCTTGTCCGGAAATATTGGTTTAAACTTAGCTCGCAGGGTTTCCGGGGTCAGAAGGTTAACTGTGACGTTATTAATAATTATGTTCTCTTCTAGATCTACCTCCTATGTCTTTTTGTTACTTTCTTTCCTCCAGTTACCTCATTCTTTATTAAATCTTTGAAAATCATACATTGTACATGCATAGTGGGTCGGGGGGCATACAATTATATACAAATTATGACAGATGCGCCCCCTACATGTGAAGAATTCAAGAAGGGGTTAGCCTGAGAGAATTCTGTAAAGTGAAAAATAATTTTGTGGGAAAATTAGTTGTGGGTATTGATGAGTCTATATACAAGCATTGGTGGCGATATAAGAAGTAAAATAGAATGGTGTTGATGATATAGGTTGAGTATAATTAATAGAAATCAAAAAATTTTTTAATTGTAAGAAATCAAAATGAATGCTATGGTACATAGTGGATTAAAAAGAAAAGAAAATGCGCCTAACTAATTTCTACTTGAAATTAGAAAAAAATCGAGGGAGTTCTATTAGGGCTTTTGAGAAATCAAAAATAATATAAAAATAAAAAGTTGGACGAAATCAAAGTAAATGCTTGGTTGCATGGTGGGAAAAAAAATGCTTTGTTGCATGGTGAAAAAAAGAAAAATGCCTAACTAATTTTTTGCTCGAATTTTGGGAAAAGAAATCGAGGAAATTTCATAAGGGCTTTTGAGAAATCAAAAATAAAAATAAAAAGTTGGAAGAAATCAAAGTGAATGCTTGGTGCATGGTGAAAAAAAAAAAAGGAAAAATGCCTAACCATATTCTCGCTCGAAATTGGGAATGGAAATCGAGGGAATTTTATTAGGTCTTTTGAGAAATCAAAAAATAAAAATAAAGGTTGGAAGAAATCAAAGAAAAATAAAAAGTTGGAAGGAATCAAAGTGAATGCTTGGTTGCATGGTGGGAAAAAATAAATGTTTTGTTGCATGGTGGAAAAGGAAATAGGGAAAAAAAAAAGAATGTTTTTGTAAATCAAAATAAAATATAATATCCAATTTTAAAAGAAAACCAATGAGTTCTCGTTGATTTGAAATTATGATAATATAAACTAATTGGTAAAAAAAATGATAATTAATGATTAAAAGTGATAATAAGTTGAATAAATTGATAAATTGATTAAATATTTACATTTTTAATTGAGAGAAAATAATGAAAATGATTAATATGAAAAATAAGGTGTATTGGTTTGAACCCTTTTGTATATCTACATGCCCTATAAAATTTTTTTTAATTGCTCAATTATGCCCTATAAATTTTTTGTCTTTGTGTGTGTTGTGGAAAATGTTAGAAGTCTGTAAAGTAATTGATTACTTATAATAGGGATGTGAACTCATTTAGAATGTTTATGTGTCGTCTTGTGGATGTGGAATTGGATGGTAAAAATCGATATGTAGACTCGAACTGGAATCCAAAATCGGTGGCATAGAGAGGTTCCCAGTTGACCTCAATTGGGGACCTTCTCATTGTAATTAGAGATACGGAAGTGGGGTGTGTCGGGCAAAAGAGAGGGAATGAAATTGGAGATCGGACGAGGCGCTCCCCTTTGTTTGCATAGGCCGAATTTATCGCCGCGGAACTACGCTTCCTGTCGCGGCGTCTCAAAATTCTCACTTCCTTCCGCTTATTTATTTTGGGGTGCGGCTCGGGTCTTGTTTTTGGAGTATGACTTCTCCGACATTGGTTGGTCATCTTTCAGTTACTTCTATCTCTTCGGAGTTTATTTAGATTTTCTGCAAAAATGGTTCCTAAAATTATGAGAAGTTTTATAAATGCTTGTCCAAAATTAAAAACTGCCTCTTGTAGTTCGAAAATTTTATGAGCGGGCATGGTATAGATAAACAAGTAATTAATGAATAAAATTGGGATACATTTGTATGGTAGAACTAACATACAAAGGATGAAAATCAGATGAAAGATAGGGTATTGCCCCATGTTCTCCCATAATTTTGTAAATGGGGACTCTGAAATATTTGTTCGAACCTTATTAATTGTAGAATTTAAATGATTGGTAGGTTCGCAGTTCTCCTGTTTGATCGTTAATGGTTTTATTAGCGATATGTCGGTGGTAATTGATTTAGGTTGAGCTGTGTGATCGTTCTGACGTGGGTGATGTAATTTTGGCATTGTTTGTGTTGTGTGTACGCTGTGCTTTATGTACGAATTCTGTTTTGCTTTGGGGCCTGTGTCGGTATTTTTACGTGAAGGTTGGTTGTATTCATCGATTCTTCTAGCGAATCGACAGGTGGGGCAGGTTTTTACCTGTTTTGCGATGTCTTGTGTCATGTTCTGCCAATAATATTGTGACGAGATGAGTCTCGTCATCTTGGAGATGTTTGGGTGGTGGTGTTGTGTGTGTACGGACTTAAGAAGTCTGGTTGTAAGTGAACTTGGGACTATAGTTTTAAGTACTCCTTTTCGGGAGACGGTGCGCAGTTTATTGTGATCCATAGTCACGCGAGATTTTCCCGGTGGAGAAGACTGTTGGCTCTGTATGAGTGGCGCATCTAGAAAGCCACAAAATGGGATACGAGTTACAACGCCCGTTTCATATTGTTGTACTCCATTTATGCTACGGACCTCATATTCGTATCTTGACAGTCTTAACCTCCATCGAAACAATCTGCCTGACGGGGCTTTGATCTCTTTCAACCACTGCAATGCAGGATGATCAGAAAGTATTGTAAACTTTCTGCCCATTAGACAGGCGCGGAAGTTATCCACACTTTCCACAATGGCTAGGCATTGTAGTTCCAAGTCTGAATAATTTCGCTCGTGACCACGCAGAGAGCGGCTGAAATGTTGAACTGGGTATGTCTTCCCATCAGGGTAGACTTGTTTAAGAATGCCTGCAATGCCGAATGTTGAGGTGTTACAGTACACCTGACATGGCAGACCTTCTTGGTAAAGGTATAATGTGGGGTGTGTGGTAAGGCTTTCTTTCAGGTTAGTGAACGCTTTCTGGCATTCGTCACTCCAGACCCACACGACATCCTTTTTTAGAAGGTTGACAAGTGGCGTCCGCAAGCGGGCGTGGTCCGGAATGAACTCTTTATAGGCGTTCACAGCTTTTAGGAAAGATCGCAATGTTTTTCGATTGTGTGGTTGTTTGGTGGCGTGAATTTTTTCTATGTTTTGTGTAGACGGGATGATTGTATTATTCTTAACGGTTGTGCATGCGCTTGTTTGTTGTTGTTGTCTTTTGGCGCGCGTGTTGCATTTGTTGTGCGGGTTGTGCGTGTTTGTCGCGTGGTGACGTATGGGTGCGTGTATGTTGTGAGGTACATTTGCGTGGTAAGTGGGTGAGCTGTGTCGGTGTACGGACACTTTTTTGGGCATTATTGGAATTGTAGGTTGAAGTCGTGGTGACTTTATATGTTGTGGGCATGAAAAGTTGCGTGGTGTGAGATTAGAATGGTGGCATGTAAATATTTGAGGTTTGGGCAATGAATGCAGGCAAGGGTTTCCATGTGTGAAAGCTTTGTGTGCTGTACGAGTCCTTTGGGACAGGTTTTGGTCTAGCCCGTGCTTGCATTCATTTGGTACATGTTTAGATACATGGTTAAAGGGGTAGGTAGGGTTAGGTAAGAGTTCAAAGTCAATTCTTGACGCCATAGGGGGGGTGCCTACCTTAGTCTCGAAAAGTCTGCTCGGCTGGGGGGTCTCTGGCTTGACTTGGTTGTTGTGGGACTGTTTGCACTGTCCGCACTTTTTCGTGGGCCGTCGGGACTGGTCGATGTCGGCATTCGCTGTCCCAGTGCCTCGCGCCGCAGAACTTGCAGTTGGACGGCGGAAGAGGTGCATTCCATGCACCTGGGCGTCGGGGTGTGCTGTGATACGGGTACGGCATGGCGGTGGATGACTCCTCGGTGGTCGGTGTCCGGCCTCGGTGACACTTGCCTGGGGTGGTGGCACGTGCGTCGGCTGCCGCGCTCATCTCGCCTTTCGGTCGGCGGGGGGTGTGGGCTGCTCCGGGGGTGGCGCTACGGAACGTCGTTTGTAGTTGAGTGGACCTTGCTCCTTGAAGTGCGGCGGTCAGCTGCAAAATTATTGTCGCCAGGGTGTGTTTTGTCGCTTCGCTCGTTGCCAGTTTCTTCCCTCTTTCTTTCGTAGGGTTGTCCGTTTTTACGCCTATGGGGTCCTGATTAAGCTCCATAATATCTTTATCCTGTCGACTCTATGTAATATAATCCAAAGTTATTACATTGCAATATTTGATGTATTACACTGTTGTAGAATCCTGTCGACTTATCCGTTCTGTGACAATATCGTTGCGGAATTTCTTGTTATTTGATTTGAATGGTGAGGATTGGTTGAAACGCAGTCGTTTGAGTGGAAGTTGAAGCATACAGTTAGGAATAATCAGGACACGTGATGGGGTTTGAAAATAAAAGGCAACTGGGTTGGAGGAAAGAAAGCTTGAGAAGAGCGGAGCGGGTTTTGATTGTTAATTATTTGATCACATGGCGGTGATTGTACTTAGCTGTGGGATGAGCAGAGGGAGAGAGGTCTAGAACAGAGGTCACCTTGTTGGAAGCCAAATCACAACTGATCTGAACTCGGTGGGAGCCAAGTCGCTACTGACAATTCTTGCTTTTCGATTTAACACCACGAGTTGGCTTCTTTCCCATTGGTCGAGGGATAGAACGTGCCCGTTTTCCTATTGGTTGACCTACTTAGTGGTTGCTTCCTAATTGGACCGGCGGCTGCTTTGATGGAAGATACGCCCGGCCTGGGTCAGGAAGTATCGTGTTAGTTCGACTCTATTTTACTTCCGCGGTATCAAATACGTCCGGTCTTGTTCCGGAAATTGGGCGTCTCTCAAACTTTTATAACTTCTGGTCACCAGATACGTCCTGTCTTGTCCGGAAATATTGGTTTAAACTTAACTCGCAGGGTTTCCGGGGTCAGAAGGTTAACTGTGACGTTATTAATAATTATGTTCTCTTCTAGATCTACCTCCTATGTCTTTTTGTTACTTTCTTTCCTCCAGTTACCTCATTCTTTATTAAATCTTTGAAAATCATACATTGTACATGCATAGTGGGTCGGGGGGCATACAATTATATACAAATTATGACATATATTTTTTAATAAGTTTATAGAGAATTGTTTTAACAAATGTTCGTTAGACAAACCTTTACTCGGGTAAAACCTCGGGCGAAGCCGGGTACGTCCGATTGATAACCTCTCTGCCCGTTGTCCACAGAACTGGTAACCAATCTATATATATATAAAAATGAATGTCTGTGTGTGTGTGTGTCCTCTATGGATTCAAAAACCATACATCCAATCGCCGTGAAATTTTGGGATATTATTAGGTGTATCCCCGGAAAGGTTTACGAAAAATAATTTCTTGAATATCTTTAATATTCTTAGAGTTATTTGCAGATTTGTAGCTTTAACTCGCAAGCAGCGCCACCTTGCGACGGAGATAGGCTTAGGTCTGCCCCCCTCCCCCCCCACCCCCCCGTCAGGCCGCCGGCCAGTTGGTTGGACAGTCCAAGTTCCCACCGACCAATCAGAGGGATCAAGAGGTCCTGGCGCGCGGGGGCAGAGTTGGGAAAAAAGCCTCGCGGGTGACCTCCGGGAACTACGTCCATCTTCCATAAACGACCATGATTTTAATCAACTAATCGAGTATTTTTCAAGGGACCGGGAAAATATGTTCACTAGATAAAACGATGATTTTGTAATGTAGAAATTTAGGAAAGACAAAATTCAGAATGACACGGCACACAGGGACCGGGGAAAAATGATCACATTATCGAGAGATTCAGGACCATGATTTTATTCAACTTATCGAGTATTTTTCAAGGGACCGGGAAAATATGTTCACTAGATAAAACGATGATTTTGTAATGTAGAAAATTAGGAAAGACAAAATTCAGGATGACACGGCACACAGGGACCGGGAAAAAATGTTCACTTTATCGAGAGATTCAAATTTACGAGTTTCAAATTATCTTTTCTTTTATAAGTTTATAGAGAATTGTTTTAACAAATGTTCGTTAGACAAACCTTTACTCGGGTAAAACCTCGGGCGAAGCCGGGTACATCCGCTAGTAAATTATAAAAATTACATTATTGATTATTTTTATCTGATAAAATTGGTAATATGGCAAAAAAACCTAAACTATCAACATATAAGAACAATTTCCTTAAAAATATGAATAAAAATCTAAATTATTCTTGTGCCCACTTCTTGTAAAGTGTTTTTGCGTGTTCGGTATAAATATGTTTAGCGCATTTAGCATATATCATTTTGGATTTTCGGTTTTGAAGCGATCACAAAATTGGCAACGCTTCCTTTTCGCTGACGATGACCCAGGCTGATTTTCCTCCTGAAGAAACACAAGAACTTTATATCTGTCAATTAATTATAACATTTTAGGATTTACTTGTTGTGGCTAATCTGTAGAAGAATGTGTAGATATGTTTTTGGTATATCTTTTAGTGGAAAACATTTATTTTCCCGTTTTTCTAGATTTTAATCAATTAGCCCAATTGCTATCTCTTCAAAAACGATTTTATTTTTAATTTTTCTAAATTTTTGTTCATTTTATATATAACTTCTCTTGAAACATTGATGAAATATAAGGAGGCACAATGGCCATCTCCTTGTCCTCCTACTTACCGTGTAATTTTACACAATTGATCTTCTTCTCTCTCTCTCTTCTCTCTTTCTCTCTTCTCTCTCTCTCTTCTCTCTCACACAACAACAACACACAAAACACAACACACACACAACACACACAACAACACAACAACAACACACACAACACACACTCGAGCGTGCGGCCACGCTTTTGCGGGCTCCGCCGTTTTCGCCTCTGGAGTGTGTGTAAAAGGCGCTTACCATCACGAGTTTGGTACCAGAAGAAACCTCTCGATCCGCTGAACAAGTGCCTGAAAGGCCCAGCACTGGATCACAACTAGGCGAGGAGTTATCGCCGAAAAAAAAAGAATCGAAGAGAATTCTTCTAAAGAATTTTCTATGGAACTTCGAAAAGAAGCAAGTCCGCCGGCGCGCGTAGTAATGCTGGCTGCCGCGCGGGGTGACGTCACGGCGCCGCCGACTGCTGCTTTTACCAGCGCTACAACAGCCAGCCCGGGCTCGCTCAACTGGGAGGACAGCGAGATGGCGGAGGTGGACGCCAACGACGGCTACACAGTCGTGAAGGGCAAGAAGAGGCGCCGCGGCTCAACATCACCTGAGCACGCTGCAAGGCAGCCCAACAAGCCTGGAGAGCAGCGCAGCTCCCAGCAGCGGAAGCGGCCAACAGGGCCGAGAGCAGTGCCGCCTCAGGAGATCAAGGCGACACGCGCCAACATCGCCGAAGCCAAAGCGAGGCAGGCTACTACCAACCACGAGAACTACGTCTTCGTGGAGCTGTGCCCAGACATCCCGGACTACTCCTACCTCCGGGCAATGAGCATGCTACTCGGGGGGCCAAAAGGCATTACGCAGTTCAATAAAATGAATGGTCACTACATCGTGGGCCTCGCGAACCGTCTGGTCGCGGACGGCCTGGAAATCGAGGGAACGTCCCTCAAGGTCTTCCCCTTCCGCAAGAGGGCGGAGCGTATAGTCGTGGCCAACCTGCCCGGCTTTGTGGAGGACAGCACCATCGTGAACGCCCTGAGCCAATTCGGGAAGGTCACCTCCATCGCCCCCATCCTGGTCAAAATGGGGGAGTTCACCTTCACCGACGGCCGCCGGGAGGCGTTCATCCTGCTCCGCGAGGGCGTAAGGCTGGAGACGCTGCCCACCCGACTGACCATCGAGTCCGAAGGAGACACTCTGTCAGCCTTCCTCTCTTTTGGAATCAAGTGTTCCAAATGCGGAAAACAGGGCCACCGCAGAGCCAACTGCCCAGCGCTCGCCAGGCAGAACAGCAGCCCCAGGCAAGCAGCGTCTCCCAACGACGCAAGGCCCCCCTCCCCCTCCTCCTCCTCCTCAGCAACCAAGGAAGCCGGCTCCTGCGCCCGCAACACCGGCGTCCCCTGTCCAACCGGCGAAGACATCAACTGAGGCTCCAGTGACCCCCTCGGCGCCCCATCCTGCCGAACCGAGGGATCTTGCCCAGCCCGCCCCTGTCGCCCTCCCTGCTCCTCTAGCTACCCCTCGAGCCCGAGACCTTTCCGCTCGACATTGAGATGTCGGAGGAGGAGCTGACCTCAACTCCCTCCGCGTCTCCCCGGGGAAAACCCGCACTCGTCCAGCTGCAGGAGCACCTCAAGCAGTCCCCCAACCTCTCCATCGACTTGAACAAGCTGCCCGGTATAGACCGCGAGGACGCACTGCAGCTACTCACCTCTAAAAGAAAAATGGAGAAGCGAGTGCCCTCGCTGACAAAAGCACAGGTCGCCGCCCTCGACGAGGTGGCCGAAACCATCAAGGCCTCGATTCCAGACTCCAACCACACCATCCGCAAGACCCTCCAGAAGACCAAGGGGGTGCTGCTGCTTAAGGGACGGTAACTATGAGCTACCGTCTCGCCAGCATCAACGCGCGAGGGCTCGCCACTCGGGGGAGGAGCCTTGCCCTTTGTCATCTCCTCAGGCAACATCGCGTGGACATCGCGTTTGTCCAGGAGACAAACGCATTTCATTTGGGCAGCGGCCAAGACCTCTGCCTCGGCTACAACGCTGTTGTACTGGCCCATCCCGTAGCCATCTCGGGATCCGGACTCGCCTGCGTCTTCGGACCAGGCGTAGCCGTGCTACAACAGCGCATCCTGTGGCCGGGCCACATCGCCACCTCCTCTCGGACCACCGCCTCGTGCTGCTCCAGGTGGGCCCGCCCACCACCGCCGTCTCCTCCCCCACCCAGCCTCGCTTGGCCGCGATGCTCCGCTCGGGCCTTGCTCTCGAACATCTGGCTGGTTACACCCGGGAGTTGGAGGAAGACACAGCGCACGATGACGACGACGGGACCTTTTGGGATAGGTGGACCACCATCAAGGCGGGACTGCTGGCGGAGGCAAGATCCCTGCACGACCCGCGCCACGCTGCCAGCGACAGCTACGTCTACAGGGCGAGACGTTACATCGCGGCGCAGCTCGAGGCCTCCTCCATCCGGGCAGACTACCCATCGCTGCCGGACCTGGCACGCGCCATCCGCCTCCGTCGCCCGGTCAGCGTCATCAGGGACGAGGAGGACAACGTCATCGAGGGCCCAGAGCTTCGGCGGAGGGCGTTCGCGTCCTTCCAGCCCCGCTTCGCCCGTCCCACCAGCGATCCAGCTGCGGGAGCTGCCTTCATCGCCAGCAGCGCGCCCACCACCACCCGCGAGCTGAGTGAGGAGGACCCGCTCCACCGGCCAGACATCAGCCCCAGCGAAATCGCCCACGCCATCGAGCACCTGCCTCGCGGAAAGGCCCCCGGCTGGGACGGCTTGCCGTGCGAGCTCCTCGTCGCCTTCAACGAGGACTTCTTCGCGGAAGCTCTGGCCTGGGTGTTCGCGGCATCACGGCTCCGCGGTGCCCTGCCTCCGTCGACGCGGCGCAGCTCCATCTGCCTCGTGCCCAAGGCCCGCGGAGGTCGCGGCCTTGATGGCTACAGGCCTGTCGCGCTGCCCTCGGCCGACTACTGGGTCCTGGCCGCCATCCTTCACCGGCGCCTCAAGCCCCACCTGCGGACCCTCGTGCCGGAATGCCAGACCTACGCCGTCCCCGGGAGGTCCCCGTCATGGAACATCGCATGGTGACGGACGCCGTCGAGGAGGCCACCGCCCTGGGCTCGCCGCAGGCCGTCATGGGCGTCGATCTAGAGTCCGCCTTTGACTCACTAGACCGCGGCTTCCTGGAATCCCTGTTGATGTCCCTCCGCCTCCCGCCGGCCTTCTTGGCATGGATCAACATCCTTTACGCCGGGGCGGACGCCGCCATCCGGGCCGGAGGCTTTCATACAACAGCCTTCCCCCTTCTCAACGGCCACAGGCAGGGTTGCGCCGTGAGCGCCGCACTCTTCAGAATCGCCACGGGGCCGCTGCTACGTCGCCTGGAGTTGACCCTCGGCGTGGGCAATGTCATCGCCTACGCCGACGACATCGTCCTCCTATTCCATCGCGGCGGAGACTTCGAGCGGGTGGCGACCGTCTTCGAAGATTACAGGCAGGCCTCCGGAATCGGCGTGAACCTCCGGAAGAGCGCTGGCCTCTGGTGCGGCGCCTGGCGCAACCGCGGCGACTCCCCTCTCGGCGCCTCCTGGTCGACCACCTCCATCAGGGTCCTCGGGTTCGACATCGCCCCCAGGAGCACCTTCGTCCACCGGGAGCATCATCTCCTGGCCCTCCTGGAGACTGCATGCCGCAAATGGACGCCCTTCACCCGCGGCCTCCCTCGTCGCGCGAGCAAGAGCGGCGAACACGCTGGTGGGGTCTGTCATCCAGCACCACCTGCATGGATGCCTTCCATCACCCCCGACCATCGCCAAGCTGCAGGCCTGACTGGCGAGGTTCGTCTGGGGACGAGACCACACGGCGTGGCTTCCCGCCAATGTCATGGCGAGGCCAGTTGCCATCGGAGGCCTCGGCCTCCTCGACCTCGCGACCCAGCTCCAGCTCGCCTGCCTCAAGGGGGTGCAGGTCGCGCTCCGCGAAGGCAGAAATGCCTTCAGCTGGCTAGTCGGCGGCAACAGCGATGAAGCCTGGATCCACCCTCCACCGGACGGCACCCGTCTCCAGCCCCGCCGTCTCCGGCTGCTGAAGCTCTGGGAGGAGGCCTCCAACATCCTGGGCCTCAACCACCGGGCGCTCCCCACAGCTCAGCTGCTGGACCTTCCCATCATCGGCGGCTGCCGGTTCTTCCGCCCTCCCGACCTCCTGGCCCCTGCCCGCTGGCGCGGAGCCCGAGTCCGGGACCTCATCGTGGAGGAACATCTCATCGCCCGCCCACGCGCTCGGCCCTGGCTGACGCCGCGACCCTGGGCGCCTTCTGTCGGAGGCTGACCTCCGAGAACGCCGTGGGCTTCGGGGCGGAGTCTGCGCCTTCATCTAGCTCCTTAGCTGCGGCCGTGGTGCTGCGAGGGACGGCTACGCCGTTCCTCAACGGCCTCACGACCCGCTCGCCTGACGGGCCCTGGGTCGCCCGCGCCTCGCCGCCACGCCCATCTCAAGGTTCACCTCGAGATGGTCGCCCACCATCGGTCCACCACCATCCAGGATCGACTGGGCCTCGCTGCGGCGCTGCGCCTACTCGGGCCACGAGGCCGACGAGCCCTTAAGTTGGCCCTCCACGCCCTGCCCCATCCGGCCCATCCTGCCTCGGTCGGCCCCTCCTGTCCTGCCTGCGGGTCCATCGACCGCTCCCTCAGCCACCATTACTGGTGCTGTCCCTCCATCAGGCCTCTCATTAGAGAGGCCTTCAACATAATAAAATGGAAGAGTGAGTTGAACGTAGCTTTTGTAGCAAAAATTGTGCGTAATTTTCGTTTTTATTTTATTCGTTGTTTCTAAAAAACTAAATAAGGTCTTAAAAATATATATATAAAGTGTTGCCGAGCTATAAGGCAGCTTACCTATTGCCCCATGCTTGAAAATTAAAGTTACGTTATTACTCGCGCGGGGTCCAGTGGACCCTATATCCATATTATTGACTATTATAGGGCAACAAAATTAAGTTAATACATGTTTATATATTCATTGTCATATAAAATTAAGCTACTAAAGTTTTGATCTCCAAATGTTTTATAGAATTCTAGATATTTAATGAAATAAGTGCGCGAGTACTTAAGGGTTAAGTGGATTCGTCAGTGTAGAAGACAAAACGTTCCGTTGGCGGTTTCATGTTCAAGTCTTTCGCGCAGTCTCTTGGGATTAAAGGATTTGCTTCAAGCGAGGGGTGGATCTCAAATTAGAAAAAAAAAAACGACACGGGATATCATTTAAAAAATCTGCGAAGAGAGCGCCAACGTGGAGATTTCCATTTGTTCGCAATGGATTGACGACCTAAACCAACTTTTGAATGGTTATGACCTATGACTATCATGTGATATCTATTAATTCAAAAATGAATAGAGGTTCGTATCAAGCAAAATCAAAGGGAAAACAGGAAACTTTTATCAAGTTGGTATGCTTACAGGACGAAACTACGCAAAAGCTTCTATATAAGTTATTTAATTTATTCGAATTTTATATTTAAACGATACTCATTATTTCTTTTGATTTTTATATATCGTATATATCGTCTTTCACAATTATTTAAACTTTTTAAAATATAAAGTACAATACTTAAAATAAAATATGTTTCTTATACAATCTGAAATTAGAAAATAAACTTTTAAATCGGTAACCTCAAGAAGATAGCCATTATAAAGCACTAATATTTGAATTAGTTTTACTTAATATATTAGCCCTGAAAGACCCAAGGTCATCAGGCGTGGAGCAGACTTCTTGCCAAAACCTAAGCCTATCCCGTCACAATGGGGGCGTTGCTTGCGAGTTAAATCTACAAATATGCAAATAACTCTGAGGATATTCAAGATATTCAAGAAATTATTTTTCAATAACCTTCCCGGGGATATACCTAATAATATCCCAAAATTTCACGGCGATTGGATGTATGGTTTTTGAATATATAGAGTATAAACATACAGACAGACATTCAATTTTATATATATAACTAGCGGATGTACCCGGCTTCGCCCGGGTTTTACCCTAGTGAAAGTTTACCTAACCAGTATTTGATAAAAATTATTTTTCGAGCGTACATCCACTCTCTACTTAAACTATTTTATAAAGATAAGCTGTACCCGTTCACACGTTGCTGTGTTTGTACAAAAAGGCAGTTTTGATACCTCAAACATAATTTATTTATGAT
>CP092866.1:87162525-87192157 GCA_030710605.1 Cordylochernes scorpioides | reverse complement strand
GTACATTGTCACATTGAAAGTCGACAGGATAAGACCTGGCCGGGAAGCAAATCCCTCATATACCGGAGTATGAAGAAACAAGAAGCCAAGCCACGATGATCGGCCAAACCCAACTCAACTGTAACCACTCCTCTTCGAGCCCTCAACCCCTTCTTCGCCAACCTTTGAACCGTGATCCCGAAGAAGTATTCACCTACGACGGAGATGGAGCTGCCACGCACTTCTTCCAGCACTAGATCTGCCCAAGAACGATCGCCGTGCCAGAGCAGGACACCTTCCACCATCATGGACAAGACTCCGCCATATCCCTGCCGCTGCTGTGATGTACAACACTGGTACGCACAGTGTCACAGACAGAACTCTCCCGAAGCTCAATGAACTTACCTGCGCCCTAAACCAACATAACTCGTGAGTGTAATTGTTTTAACTCCTACCATTCATTCTTTAAATAAGTCATTCCTTGTAAATTGTCCCAATATTTACATAATTAGCTCCAGTTATTCTCTCCACGCCTATTAACAATGATTTTATGCTCCATACTATTTATCTAGATATTTGTAACTCATTTAATTAGTTACCTTACCAGTAGAATTTAACAATCGTCATTTTAATTAAATAATTTCCATTTTTACGTAACTTAAAAAAAAAGAATTGGAAAAAAAAATGGAATTCTACCTATTAATGCTTTACGATTTTTACTATTAACAATAGATTTTTCATAATCAATTTATTTATAAAAATATGCCTCCAGCACCTAAACTTTTGTATACCTATTTGTATATGACCTCTCCTACTTGTAAGCACGGCTCACGAAAAATAATGTCTTTCCCTAATCGACTCAAAATTCACCCTGTAATTCAGGCGTCGAAGAATTCCAACCACCACGTGAGCCTTGCTTACAACCTACCCTTGGTGACTCTTATCTATCTTCCCCTTAATGTCCCACTCATTCTTACAACCTTGTCAACCTTATACCAGCTCAGGACCTTTATAGAATTATTGATTAATCAATTATCGAACATTATTACAAACAATATTGTCATTTCAAAATCCTAATCTTCGCCCTTCATTTATGATAATATATTTCGTAGTTCATCTCTAGCATATCCACCGACCCACACCATCTAGCCAATGGTGTGTTCGACACAGGATGCAGATTCACTAACTGCTAGATATTTATCAAACCCTTTTTGTTCGCACTTGAACAATCTGCATCGAGCGACACAGTTCGCTTCTTCTTCTCGCGCCACACGTTCGCCACACGGACCCTGTTTTCAAATCTATGTTTGTCCATTGTCCAAACCAGCACGATATAGCCTACCTCCGATATTTCCCACGGAGGTACGTTAAACATCGTCGCTGATTTTGTCCGGTCCGTCATCATTTCGCGCAGACATGGGTCTTACGTTCAACCCACCGCGAAATCATCGCCTTACACAAGCTCCCACGACGGTTCAAACACCTCGTGTCCGAGCAGCTTGTCACTTGTAACGGACAACGCAGTCCTCGTCCCAATTTTTGGCACTGTGCGCGCATACCTTCCGCAAATTAAATATAAGTCCATTCGACTTCCTCACCTACACACGGGACTTTTCCCCTCGGACTCGCTACACAAGTAACTGCATAGATAAGGTAGAATGGCCCAGGGCAAGTTTCCCCTTGCTCTGTTCGCCGAAGTTCTAACATTGTATGTAGTTCTGTATTTACCTCAGTCCTGAGCTCACACAATTTCCAACCTTAACCTCATTTCTCGTACTCTACACCTATAGCATAGAAAGCCCATGCCAAGTTTCCCCTTGCCATGTCCGCCTGAAAAATAGCTTGAAGTGTAGAGTTCCCCAGCCTTAATGATCTCCAGAATTTCATCATGTGTTTGTGACTCCCCTTCTCCTTGTTCACACTCCTCAATGTCATTTCCCTTATAGTACATTAGATTTTGTTGTATATAGCCTTTTATAACCTTGATATTTTCAAAGATTTCCTTAAATATGAAACTCTCCGGTGTTGTAAAACTGCTTGTAAATAATATTTACTTGTGTACTATACAATATTTTATTTACAAAAAACTATGTCACCATTACCTTAATTAATTTCAACTGTAAAATTATTTTCTCTATTCCTGGCTTCTCCAGCTTTAAGTATACTCAAACCATGTTCAGCCTTCTTCAACGGGGGCCATATGTCATAATATTTCCCTTCCAGGAATAATAAAGTAAATCTACAGTCGACCGGGGAGAGAGGTAGGGAGGAGGATGTAAAGGCCGGTCACTTGATATATCAGTCACATTCCAAGGGGGCCATTTTCGTAGAACCTCAGAACTATTTTTGGACAGTTGGGGGATGGCGTGGAACACAAACGGTCGTTCCGCAGTGACAGCTGCCTCGCGCTACCTCTCTCTCGCTGGTTACCTGGGTTATTCCTCTACCAACTCGTCGTGTGATTATTTCTCTTTCCCCACCACATTATTATCACTATATTGTCACATTGAAAGTCGACAGGATCATATCACAGAAGAGTCGACAGGATCATATCACATATATATGTGTGAATTCATTTAATATATAAGTTTTAGTATCGTAATTCTACCTGTTGAAGGGCTGTTACGCCCGAAAGATTGTATGGTCGTGGTATAAAATAAACTCTTCACAAAACGGATAGTATTTGATTTAAAATTATTCTTTATTGGTATATACTTTAATATTGATCCAAAATAAGTCTTCAACCTTAATAAAAAAATATTGATATGAAAAAGGCGCATATCTCCTTTTATATAAAATTATTTATAAAAATAATTAAGACAATGTATTTATCAAAGTTTCTTTGTGCAGAGCGCAACTTTTTATAACCATATATAGATATACGGTAGACAAACTCTCAATGACAGAAATTTTTATAATGGGACCACCGTTTCGGTCTATGAGTTCCATTAAGTAATATTTGACTATAGCTTCAAAGTCTATCAAATATATACCAGATAAATGTAAATATAATAACACTTCATGACGTTATCCTGCTCCTAGTGTTATTTTTTCCTGGGTCAATTCCTGGTAGTTGGCGTTCCTGGTTTATGACTATCTCTCTCCTGGGCCAAGTTATAAATTGTCTTTTTTTTCTCCTGTATATCACGCTATCTCGGTGATAGTAGCCAATACCTCTTGACAAAGTATGTGCTAGACAAAGTTGAACTGTGTACCGAGAAATAATATTTAAACTTTGATTCTACCGCCATCAAAATACTATAGAGGCCCACGTGACGTTACCAATCTCAAGACTAGGTGATCAAACAAAGAAAGATCGGATATGTGGGTAAATAGAGGGGCACACTTTATACCTCCTCACCTACGATTTAAAGACCCTGTGAAAAATCCATATTTTCTGAAAATAGTAAGATATTGAGAGATTGAAACTAATTTATTAATCGTTAATATAAGATTATATAGGATTTTAAAAATAGAGAGAAAATTAAAACATATTTACATCAGACGAATCCCACTGAGGGTTGTCTGGTTTGATGTCACATTCCGCCCTGAAGTCGGACAGACATAGATCGAACTTCTCACCGACATGTGCTATTGCTATGTCGAGGAATTCCTTCAGAGCAGACCTCTGTCCAGGCGAGAGAAACTCAAGGACGTCCTCCCTCTTAGAAGGGTATACAACAGCGTCCTCTAACTCCTCCCTATAATAGTTTTTTAAAAGAAAGATAGAAAGATCTCTACCTGAGCCCCTAGATGTGGAAAGTCCGGATCGAAGGAGAACTTGGAGGCGCGGAGCTGGAGAGTCTGCCCAGTCCCCATCTGAGTGTCGGGGTAGCAGCCGTCGACGGAACATGCCACCAGCTCCGAGCGGACCACCCTCAGGAAGGTGTAGACGGTCGCCGTGCTGACCACAGCACCGCCCGGGTCTGTGGGAGACGAAGGTAGATGGCAAGCAACCTATCAACCCACCTAGCAGGTCCACCGTGATGGTGAACTTGTACAGCCCGTAGTCCAGCCACAGCGCTGGGACGTACAGGCTCGCGAACGTCGACGTGGGGAACCTGGTTAAGTCCAATTTACGGACTTCCAAGCCTTCCTCGCTGACTTCATAAGCTTTCCAGTACATCTTGGACTCGAGGTTCTGCCGGGCTTTGAGAATGGTGCAGGCCGCTTCCAGTCTGAGATCCCGAGATTTCAGCACCTACCGCACAAATACATTATTCGTGCTTTAATTTTTCAACATTATAAGCAAAATACTCGCATTGACATGAAAAATGAACCTTCAAAACAAAGACAAATACTATTCCACCATCTATCAACCACCTCTGATAATTTGAAGAATAGGGTAAAAGTAACTACATCAACTTTGATAAATACAGGAAGCCCATGGTTTTAAGAGATAGCCCTCCCCAGCCCATTGATGAACAAAAGATGAAAAACATTCGGGAGGACTGGCTCATCAGTGGTCAACCTTCCCAGGAGTTTCGGCAGTCTAATTAACCATATCGCTACAACCGATTATGGTCCACTTTTTAGACTAATAAAACTCCATCTCCGTAAAGATATCATCTCCATGAGAGACCAGAAGTATCGGTGTCTCACATGGGGAATTCTAGCGTGTTACTTGAAGCAAATCTACCGAGATTTAAGGTGATGCCATGGAGGAATAACCTTGAGAGCCTTCCCCGGGCGGGTGCGGTTGTCGGAGATCCAGAGAATAAGCTCGTTGTTGGGCTCCAGAATGGTGACCGGGAAGTGGGAGCTCTGGTTACGGAAGGTATTGAAGATGGTGACTGTGGCGACGTACTGGCCTTCCTCCTTGTACACGTGACGGATCCTGCGAACACACTACTGACTAACTACGGCAACCATAACACGATAACTTATATTAGATATTCAATAAAATAGTCCCTTGTATCAATATTGGGTAAAATTAATCAGGCCACCAGGGAAAAGTGTATTTTTCAAACTTTTTATTCTTTAGTTTTCGGGCACGGACGCCCTTCTCCAGGATAAAACTTGGCATAATAATTCGCCAAAAGAACACGAGTTAAATATAATCGGATAAAATATGTTTTTGTTTTCCACTTTTTCCTACCCATATTCTCATAAACACCATCTGTGTGATAAAACCCTTTCAACTTGAGATACAAACGACTAAATAGTTGGTGTAACGTCCTGTGTTTGTTTTGACGTTAAGCAGCACAAGAAGTAAATATGGGAACTTTTAAAAGAAAACTATTTATTTACACGTTATTATGTTACACTTTATACACTATTATATTACACATTGTTATAGTTATTGACCTGAATTTACATCAACAATCTGAAACTCTACAGAGGACAATCAGGGATAATAATCTCTCTCACTGATAAATAATAATTTAACAATTTAAAACATAATGAATTATGATATACTGCAGGTGGACAGTTGCCGTTACAGTTGGTGCATTTTTTTCAAATATTTCGGAGCAGATATATTTCTGGAATTATAGAACAGTTTATGAAATAAGATTGGCGACCATTTCCAATAGCCTCGCTAGTTTAACAAGCCACTACATCTATTACACTGAACTGATCAAACTGGAGAACTCGTTGAGAGTTGGGCCATTCTAATTTTTCATCTCCAGTTCAAACATTGTAGAAATGTTATATGTTCTGTTTAACAAATTCCCAATTTTGAGTAGGTTATTTAGTTTCGAATAAATTGTCAATATAACCATCTCAGTTTAAACACCAATTCTGATATATATGTATAAGCTACTGCTAATATTAATTCAATATGTTCCCTTTCTCCAATACGCGCGCGCGGGCAGCATAATTTTGGAGATAACAATATTTAGTTAAAACTAATTATCTTATTCCCCTAATTTTATATTTTTAGTTGTGTGTATGCTGTTGAAGATATTTGTTGTTTAGCTTTAAAAACAACACACATTCACCAGCTCTATACTTACTAAAGGTAGGTTTGAGTGTGATCGTACAACCTTTCTGGGTGGACAGGCTATGTGAACATTACCTCATCGGAGTCTCAAGATCCGCGTACGCCCGCATCCCACAAGTCGGCTCGAAGCCGAACGCCTGCGGAGGTCCGCTGCCAGGGTCGAAGATGACGCAGGTAAAGCGGTCGAAGGCGGCGAGGTCGAGGTCGAAGAGCTTGTCGCGCTCGGCCCGCGTGTCGAGGCCGTCGTCCAAGAACTCCGCGATCCCCACTTCTCCCATGACGTGGAGCTGGACCATGTGGGGGGACGACGTCTGGACCGCGTCTCGGGCTGTGAAGCTGACGATATGGAGTCCAGGCTGCCGCAAATATGGACCTCAACTCAGGAATACCCGATATATTGATGTTCACTAAATACACACATAGACAAAACTTAAGTTGTATCTTCAGCATATATATATATATCAAGATTTAGATAATCACTCTGAAAGATATTTGATACACAGGGAACTTTATTAATGACACGTGAGATAACAGGTGGTGAACAAAAAAAAATGCTTCTGTATCCTACAAAAGGCCACCTACCTCGGTGTCTTAATAACTAACAAGGGAGAATTTGGGAGAGAGGTTCGGAGAAGGATGACGATGGGAAAAGTGGCAATGAGAAGACTAACAAAACTGTGGAAAGACCACAGTTTCACGACAAGAACCAAGGAGAGGCTAGTCCGGACACTATTTTTCTCAGTGGCTACTTATGCTTCAGAGTCATTGACTATAATATCATAGTTAGAAAATAAAATCGATGCATTTGAGATGTATTGCGGGCGAAGAATGCTTCGTATGCCTTGGACAGCGCGTAGGACGAATGCATCGATACTATCACAACTATCGATTTCAGAAGATGACCGACTTCTGCGACGTGTACAACGGAATTGTTTTAGATTCTTAGGTCACATCGCGCGACGCAGGGGAATGGAGTACACCATACTGACCGGAAAGACGTCTGGGCGACGCATACCTGGACACCCGCCGACACGCTACGTGGACCAAATAAAGGAACTCACTGGCTTAAAGGTACATTATGTGTTTTCGAGTATTCTGTATTCGAGTTCAAGACAGAGATGGCTGGCGTCGCATAGTGTTTGGGATGTAATAGATACAGTGGGCCACAACGTTCGATCGCGAATAAAAATGATATTACTATCCTACAAAAAAAAAAAAAAAGTCGACCGGCGACATCAAAGACTTTTTACTTCCTTAAGTTTTGCCCATGGATAAATAGCCCGATTATTTTGCCATTGGTTTAAATTAATTCTATTTCAACTGGGAATCCAACTGCCTTCATTTAAACCTTTTGTTGGCAGCCTGGTTGTATATACAAAATAAACATTTGTGAAACACCTCTTCACAGACTTCTATTTAGAGATTATCAGACACCACAAGATACTACATAGAAAACCTTGGCTGCCGGTTAAATAACACTTCAATATGGAAAATAAAATCTTAATCTGAAACATGAGTATGTTGGATCTTTTTTCTTTTAAATCGATAGCATATTTTCTTAATAGACAATATAATTGTTAATCAAAAAAGCGTTTAGAGAAAGAGAGTTGCTCTGTATATCTTATTAAAGGGTAAAATGTGTATATATGTGTTTTATTCGTAAACAATGCTGTAGGAATAAAACGGCATATGTTACATGAGCACAGTCTTTATAGACGTTAACTTTATCCAAGTTTGTCTACTTAGATGGATGAAATCTTTAGGAATTATACGTTAGAGACTTACCTCATTGAACTGATGTTCGAATTCGCTGCCTTCAGTGATGTTCTTGCGGACTTGGTCGTCGATGTTCACAGTGAAATACTCGGCGCTCCCTGAAGGCACACATACACAAAGTGCTGTTCACATTGCAATGATGTGCATTAAACACTGGCTTTTACAACGCCACACATACTTGAGCTCGACTTAGAAATCCTTTAAAGAAGGCCAAGATTTCTAAAAAGCTTATCTTATAGATTGACATCATGATTAGTGGGTGGGCAATTTTAATTGATTAAAAGTATATAATTAAGTCATCACTACAATACCTATATGATCTTCTTATATAGATAATACCGTAACAGAGTTTTCCATTGTAAAGTCCTGAGCTATCTCCTCCGAAGATTCAGAACTACACATAACAATCTATATACCAAAAATTTCGTTATTTTTTTCTTCGTATGATAGGCCTGTTTTTATTTTCCTAATGTTAACAGTTATTTTTATTTTTTAATTTAATCTATTTTACAATCGTAGATTTTTTGCATTTATCATCATCAATTCCTTTGTTTTGAAATGCGTAAAAATGTGTTTTGAAATAATATATATTTCTGATTCATTTGATTATGTAAGTACTTTGTTATAGTTTTTCATTTAAATATATAAATTTTTCGAATTGTAGATTGAATTATTACTTTTATTCTATAATAATTATCTTTTATAAGTGTTTGTTATAGTTTTTCATTTGAATTTAGCACAATTTTTGTATCTGGTTATCTTTTTTGGCATCTTTTCATCTCTCTTTGGCATCTTTTTTTTTTTCTCATTAATAAGACCTAATCCAAATAATTTAAGTGTGTGACGTTTCAGCAACAGCATCAGACAAAAGAATAAATGAACTAAAGAATAAAATCTCATTTTTTCTTTTGTCTGATGATGGTGACATTTGGATTAGGTCTTATTTTTTTTATTAATTTGTTATAGTTTTTCATTTGAATTTAGCTCCATTTTTGTGTCTTATTTCTTCTTTATATTAAAACTTAGAATTAAGCTTTGCTTTTTTATATACATGTTTATTACACATTTAGCAATACTTTTTCTTTATAAAATGGCTAAATGGCTCCACTTCTCCCTATTTGCTTTTGTAGCTTTTCTTATAAAAAAAAAATTAAAACTTAGAATTAGGCATTGCTTTTTTATAGACATGTTTGTTACACATTTAGCAATACTTTCTCTTTATATTTGTCCTTATTTATTCATTTATTTACTCTTTCACAATCAAATTTTGAAAATGGTTAAATGGCCCCACTTCTCCCTATTTGCTTTTGTAGCTTTTATTTAAAAAAAATATTAAAACTTAGAATTAAGCATTGCTTTTTTATAGACATGTTTGTTACACATTTAGCAATACTTTCTCTTTATATTTGCTCTTATTTACTCATTTTTTTACTCTTTCACAATCAGATTTTGAAAATGGCTAAATGGCCCCACTTCTCCCTATTTGCTTTTGTAGCTTTTATTTAAAAAAAAAAATTAAAACTTAGAATTAAGCATTGCTTTTTTATATACATGTTTGTTACACATTTAGCAATACTTTCTCTTTATATCTGTCCTTATTTATTCATTTATTTACTCTTTCATAATCAAATTTTGAAAATGGCTAAATGGCTCCACTTCTCCCTATTTGCTTTTGTAGCTTTTCTTATAAAAAAATATTAAAACTTAGAATTAAGCTTTGCTTTTTTATATACATGTTTGTTACACATTTAGCAATATATATACCAAAATATATTTTTTGAATACTTTACTCTTTTAGTGAATTTTTGTCAGGGGGGCTGCAAAAGTGCCGTACTTATGCAGTATTTTGATGCTTTTCCTGTGAAAAGGATAATGAAATTTAAATTTAAGCTTTGCTTTTTTTATATACATGTTATTTACACATTTAGCAATATATACACAGAAATATTTTGGAATATTTAACTTTTTTTGGTGAATTTTTGTCAGGGAAGCTATGGACTGCCGTAATCATGCATTATGTTGATGTTCTTCTCATAAAAAAAATATTTGGGTTTGGAATTGGCCTTTGCTTTTTTGTATACATGTTTTTTACATATTTAGCAATTTACACACAGAAAAATTTTGGAATATTTAACTTTCTTGGTGAATTTTTGTCAGGGAAGCTATGGACTGCCGTAATCATGCAATATGTTGATGTTCTTCTCATAAAAAAAAATATATTTGGGTTTAGAATTGGGCTTTGCTTTTTTATATACATATTATAGCACTTTTTTTTTCATCAATTGTTTCCTCACATGCTTGGAATTTTCTTTTTATGCCTGTCCTGGCTTTCAGTTTTATAGTTTTCCTCTGCTTGGTTCTTATTTTACCTTTTTTTTTTTAGCGTCTTCTGTCATGCCTCGAAAAGGCCGTGGAAGACTCACTCCCCTAACAGCTAGGCGTGCTAATATGACTCGCCGCAGAGACAAAACCCCAATTGTTATTTCTCTTGTTTACTTTTTTACCAATGCCTATAATTTTTCACCTGAAAGATTTTTTATTTTGTTTGTTATTCAATAAATTATTATCACTTATTTTTGGTCTTCTTTTTACTTACTTATTTTACTGGGGGTTGGTGGAAGGATGGTCTAAGCCGTTGGTTTTCGACCGCTACGACCCGGGTTCGATTCCCGCATTGGGCACTTTTTTCTGAAAAATTAAAAAAAAAAAAATGCTCCAATGGCTTCCGATTCTTGCAAAAGTCCAACCCCACCAGCAAGCGCAAGTAATCAAACGGGGCTCTGGCACATTTGTAAATGCAAAGTCGAACTGCTTTTCGCATGTTTAGACATGTGGTGTACTTACAGTTAAAGCAGTCGCCTACTCTACCCACCATGATTATCAAGGCCTGTACCACGTCTACTAGGGATAAGCAAAAAAAAAAATTATTTTACTCATTGATCTATACATACAATTATTTGCATACAATTATTTACATACAAATATATGCATACAATTATATACATACACTTTTCTACATTTTTGCACTCTGCAGTCTAATATGTTGTTAATAATAGGGGTTTTAGACAAATATCAACTGTTGAAATTTGATTTTCCAAAATAGTTGAATTATCGAAAGTGTCGAATTAGTTTGTCATATGATAGGCCGTAGGTCGAGACTTCCAAAAATGGTCGAATTATCGTGTGTTGAATTAATTAGATTATATTGTATATATAAAAATATAGAATTGTTGTTTTTAATGAGGTCTTTTAAATGAATTTATTCCTTTAATATGTTGTCATATCTGCAATTTTTTTTCATTTCCAAAATATTTATTTACACTTTCACCAATGCCTATAGGATCTTTGCGATGGAACAGGTATGGTGTTCTAGCGCATGTGCTCTCATGTCCTTGAAGCACATATACTGACAGTACCCAAAGTTGAACACACTGTATAATGTCTGAAATATATGACTATAAAGAGGGCTCAAGGCCAAACCTTTGCTACAAGAGCCTGTGTTTACGCACAGACGACTTTATGTTTTTAATGAGGTCTTTAAAATGAATTTATTCCTTTAATATGTTGTCATATCGGCATTTTTTTTTCATTTCCAAAATATTTATTTACACTTTCACCAATGCTTATAGGATCTTTGCGATGGAACAGGTATGGTGTTCTAGCGCATGTGCTCTCATGTCCTTGAAGCACATATACTGACAGTACCCAAAGTTGAACACACTGTATAATGTCTGAAATATATGACTATAAAGAAGGCTCAAGGCCAAACCTTTGCTACAAGAGCCTGTGTTTACGCACAGACGACTTTATGTGACTTTTTCAAGTGTGCGAACTTTGGATAGCATACATGTTAAGTTGAACCCAAGTATATATCAAATGTAGTTTTTAATGAGGTCATTTAAATGAATTCATATTATAAATCGTCTCCTCTGAAATATAGTTTGTAAATTTATATTCTGATTTATTTTATCCTTTTTTTTCATTTCCAAAATATATATTTACACTTTTCACCAATGCCTAAAGTTTCTCACCTGAAAGAAAAAAAACTCCGCCTTTGCCGGTCCCAAGCCAGGATGAAAAAGGAGGAGGGGGAGCAGTAACAAACTCACTAAAAAAACCTGAGCTCAGCTGGCCCGGCTGATAGTACCTTGTAAGGGCTCCTAATCCAGGGATACATTCTTTTGGAGCTAAGTCAGTGGCCTGCCACTGAGTAGTGCTCCCAGTCTTGATGACAAAGGCAGACGCATTCTACTTCACCCAATCGTGATGGTTGTTAATTTCAAGCTTTACAAGCTTGACACTCTAATATGATTGAGTGAAGATAAGAAAGGAGAAAAAATATTTTTTGTATTTTTTTTTTTGCAATAATCTATTTATTATCAATTAATTTGATTTTGGTCTTTATTTATTATTCCCCTGCTCTATACATACATTTTGTACATTTACAATGTCATCCGTTTTCTCTGTAATACCTTTTTAGCAGTGAAGTTATATTTGAGCAACAAACAATTGTTAAAATTTAAAATGGTCGAATTATCGATAGTGTAGGTTTGGTGTTCTAGCGCATGTGCTCTCATGTCCTTGAAGCACATATACTGACAGTACCCAAAGTTGAACACTCTGTATAATGTCTGAAATATCTTTGTCCCCTTCGGATACCAACTTTCGCTTCATTCTAGAGAGGCTTTATGTTTCAATAAGGTTGGCTTTTGCTATGACTATAAAGAGGGCTCAAGGCCAAACCTTTGCTACAAGAGCCTGTGTTTACGCACAGACGACTTTATGTGACTTTTTCAAGTGTGCGAACTTTGGATAGCATACATGTAAAGTTGAACCCAAGTATATATAAAATGTAGTTTTTAATGAGGTCATTTAAATTAATTCCTATTATAAATCGTCTCCTCTGAAATATAGTTTGTAAATTTATATTCTGATTTATTTTATCCTTTTTTTTTTCATTTCCAAAATATATATTTACACTTTTCACCAATGCCTAAAGTTTCTCACCTGAAAGAAAAAAAAAACTCCGCCTTTGCCGGTCCCAAGCCAGGATGAAAAAGGAGGAGGGGGAGCAGTAACAAACTCACTAAAAAAACCTGAGCTCAGCTGGCCCGGCTGATAGTACCTTGTAAGGGCTCCTAATCCAAGGATACATTCTTTTGGAGCTAAGTCAGTGGCCTGCCACTGAGTAGTGCTCCCAGTCTTGATGACAAAGGCAGACGCATTCTACTTCACCCAATCATGATGGTTGTTAATTTCAAGCTTTACAAGCTTGACACTCTAATATGATTGAGTGAAGATAAGAAAGGAGAAAAAAATACTTTTTGTATTTTTTTTTGGCAATAATCTATTTATTATCAATTAATTTGATTTTGGTCTTTATTTATTATTCCCCTGCTCTATACATACATTTTGTACATTTACAATGTCAGCCGTTTTCTCTGTAATACCTTTTTAGCAGTGAAGTTATCTTTGAGCAACAAACAATTGTTGAAATTTAAAATGGTCGAATTATCGATAGTGTTGAATTACAGTTTGTAAATAATTTCATTCCTTTTATATGTTGTCTTATCTGCGATATAGTAGCATTTTTTGCAATTTTATTTGCTGATTTGTGTCATTTTTTCACTCTAAATATATTTATTTAAACTCTTCAACTAATGCCTATAGTTTCTTTCCTGAAATTGCTTACCAAACATGAGTTGGTTGTATTGTTATGCTTCGGAGATATTTTAATCCTAAGCAGGGTCTTTACGAATGGTACACGTATGGGGACACAGTGCATGTGCTCTCATGTTCTTGAAGTAGTGTAGATGTGTTGTTTGCACTTTTATTTTCTGATTTGTTAGTATTTTTCTTCTTTTTTCATTTTAAATAATTTTTTAGGCATAGGAACCAATGCCTATAGTTTCTCACCTGCGGGCCCTTCGAGTAAACCCGGGGCGTTGCCCGGGTCACTCGGCTAGTTTTTAAATATACTCGTCACATCATAATCTATTTAAATTACTCATTTTCATTACCTAAATAGTGCATGCCGTGTACTTCAACTTTGTATTGACAAGATGTCCATAAAATTGTGTTGATTGTTTTTTTTTTTTTTAAATGCCCTGCTCTCTTCTTCCCAGCGACATCTAGGTGACACATGCGAAATTCCAGCCACCATTTTGCGGACAGGCGGGCGTTGGTATCCTCCACCAGGGAAGCCAGCTGACGGTAAGGTTATACTTTCTCGTATTGATTGGAGAGTGAGACGCCTGCGGGAGCTACCAACCAAGTAATATGAGGCAGAAGTGTGGGGGGGAGCCATGTTTTAAAGTTAAATTAAAATAAATATGTTTAATGCCGCCTGTGTGAAGCCAAGTGTGTAACTAAATCAGAGCATATTCAGAAATATTTGAAATACAAATAGGCTTAGAGTTTTTTTTTTTTGTTGCCTTCGAATCTCTCGGTCGTGTGAAACGGAATGGAGTAATGATATATAGACTATATTAATATTAACCCGAATTGATGTTGGCTTCAATGTAATTCCACATCTACCTTCTTTTGTCCCGATGAAATACCAAAAAAAAAAAGACACTACAACACGGATCTTCGTTATGCTAATTCTGCTGTCTTTCTTGCAACCTGGCCCTTTTACCTTTATGAAGGACATTACAAGAGCTTGTTTTATCTGGGTTCCTACATGGGCTAGATACCTCCTGTATATACAGGGCGCGGCAACTATTTGAGAAAAAATTGTGTCCATGGAAAAAAAAAAAAACGGACAAAGGAAAATGAGCATTGCATATTAAAGTTTTATATAGAACTAGCCGAATGACCCGGGCAACGCCCAGGTTTTACCCGATTAAATGTTTTTATTCAAATACTATTCGTTACAATTATAAATTGGCGCCGTGGATGTCACTCTTGTGAAACGTCCCGCTCCAAACTTTGTGTCAGAGAAGCGATATTTTTATAAAGAGATGATCTGGCTTTGTGTCTTCTGCTCGAATGAATATTTTTCTGTTAGAATTTTGTTCCTGCACACTAAAAATGAACTGGCTTCACCCGTGGTCTCAGCTTTTTGGAATTTTTCCCGATATAATTTTGTATCTGATAATCAAACATGATACAGCAATATTGTCATCATCATTTTCTGACTAAAAAAACAACTATTTTAGCCCAGAACCTGTCAATTTTATTTTTTATTGGCTAAAAATCCGATAAATATCTTTTCCAGATTTTTCTCTATGTCCTGTCAAAACACGTTTTACATGTACATTAGGTCAGCTGCTATTACCTCCCATCTTCACCGCTAGAGGCGTTGCTTGCGAGCGAAAAGGCAAATTTGCAACGCAATTTGCAAATAACTCGAAGAATATTCGGGATAGAGATCTGAAATTTTCACTATAAGTTTTTCCAGATTCTACTCTATATACTGTTAAAATTTCAATCAGATTAGTTACGTACTGTGGACGTGTATAGCCGACATAGATACCCACATACATACATACACTGACTTTTATATATATATATAGGGATAACACATACACACCTAAAGGACGACATCATCCAATGAACCCGTCATCAGCGGCAATAACAGCTTCTATACGCTGTCGAAACCGACTGCAGGCATTAATAAGATAGGTATTGGGTTTGTTTGCCATTGCATCCACTATAGCAGCTGCAACAGTGTTGTGGGAAGGACTATTGGAGTCCCTCTCAACTACGCCCCACCCGTAATAGTCCAGCAGATTGACCTCTTGGGGGCTAAACGTTAGGTGTGACATGATTGTGAAGATTCTAGGCCATCCATTCTAGGGTTGTTCTTGCTGTATGAGATTGTGCTGAGTCTTGTTGAAAAACATACGGCCTCCCACGTGCTACAGTAGCGATCCAAGGCTTGACAACTGTGGCTAACACTTCGGTGTAAGCAACGGCATTGACTCTGGCACCTGGAGTAAAAAAAAAGTGAAGGCATCACATCACCTTCACTACCTAAAAACACCAAGAACCAAGTATGCATGACCGTATCTCATCAGGGCTTTTACACAGCCACCGATCATTTTTACGGTTTACCTTCTGATCCTGAACAAATCAGATCATTCCTGGCTCCTCGGGATGTTTGAGCTTGTTCAGAAGGCGCTTGGCTCTTATCAAGCGGTTCACCTCGGTTCTTTAGGACATGAACTGTCCTCTCCGCATCACGTATGATTTGTAACGGAGTTCCTCATGAACTACACGTCGGATGGTAGCCTCATCAATCTAAGCTTTCTGGCGAGTGCCCTCATCGACTTTCCAGGGACCTCATTGATTGCAACTTGGGCACGGCTTATAAAGTTTGGCGTCCTGATACTGTCAGAACATCGACAGTGTCGTTTCCTTTGAGAAACTACGCCATATTATCCTTTGAAGCTACCAATTCTCTACGAACTTTGAAACCAAATGATTGGGCGACTTTCAAGAATGTAGCAAGTTCTGACTCGGTGTGTCCTGCAGCCAAGGAGACAATAACTGCATGCCTCTTCATTTCTTACGTAAGAATAGGTTCTATCATGTCTACCTGGAAGATAAAAATAACTGTTACTATATAACACACATGAAAGTGTGGCACCTATATTGTGTGTTTTCAAATAGCTACCGCAACCTGTAGGTGTAAATATGGTGAACTATCTTTGACCTGATAGTTCTACTATCCTTCTTGTAACCCTTACTGGCCCTTTTACTTTCATGAAGGACATAACAAGAGCCTGTTGTCACTGGATTTCTTCCATGGGCTAATAAATAACTCTTGTATATAAATGTGAAAAAGTGTTTCCCACGCGGGGGAAAGTGCAGTATCCCCCGTAGGTATCTCATCAGGGTTTTTACACAGCCACCGATCATTTTTGCGGTTCACCTTCTGGTCCTGAACAAACCAGATCATTTCTGGCTCCTCGGGATGTTTGAGTTTGTTCAGATGGCGCTTGGCTCTGGTCAAGCGGTTCACCTTGGTTCTTAATGGGCTTTGTACCTTTGTGCGCGTAACTAAAATGTTTTATTTATTACATTGATATTTTCTGCAACAAAACGAGCTGTGTTGAAACTGAGTTGAAATATTAAATCTGTATTGTAGTGGTGTAGGTGTGTGACAATTTAAGTTATTGTAACAAGAAAGTCGTACATACCTGTGTCCAGGGACAAGTTGAACTTGACGGTGGAGCCCACAAAGATATCTTGCTGAGTAGGTCCGGCCAGGACTTCAGGCACTCCATCTTCCAACACTCGGACTTCCACCAAGAGATCGTCCATCTTCTCCAGCATCTCCACCTGAACTCGCCGCCACAAAACACTCGTGTCTTTATTTCCTAGATAGATATCTGTTAAGGTGAAATCATCACACACAGGCTTCCAGGGACTGCAAGCATGAAAACCCTATATTCGTATTTTCTCCTGTAGAAGGGCTTTCATCCCCGAAAGCTTGAGATCTAAAATTATAAATAAACAAACCTATCCATAGAATCCCCTGATGATGTCTACTTAATATTGATACAAAGGATAATTATATTCAAAACAATCTGTGGTATATGTATTTGTTTCTATAATTGTTAAAATATATTGTTAAAATTTGTCGTTAAAATACACAAAGACGCTTATGAAATTGAAATACCAAAAGTGATAGTGTCTGAAACGTTAACAAATATGTATTTATGAATATTAAAACTATAAATCGTAAAGAAATCACATATTATACGAAGCGGAGTCAATCCGAAACGCTACTTTTTATTTAAAATATTGTTATCAGGACCATTATCTAAATTTTACTACTTCCCCTAGTGTAGCCAACTGGAAGATATCGGACAGTGTAGAAAGTGTTGATGTCTATGCCATACTTTCCTGCTGAACATAAATTTTCTATGTGATTTTTTCTCCTATAGATTAATTTATGTCATTTCTTCTTCAAAAACTAAATATTTGCCTTAAATGGAAAATCCTGTATCAAATGAAATATTCAACTGCGCCGAAAATACAGTGATGGCGCTTTGTCTTTCGGATATTTTGAAGAAAACTCTTGGGTGTTTTCAAATCTATCATAATCCCCTTGGAATATCTGTGCACTAGGCTTTCTTTATGAGGCTACATTATTCTTAATAATATATTGTTACGCGTTCGTGGATGGCTTTTTTTTTATTTATCAAGAAATTGGGTTGGCCAAATATCAGGGAACAGGTTAAATCAATGTTTAGTTGATTTTTGTTCCACAAATGGCGCTCTGCCATCTAAAAGGCACATATGCTCCTGGTCAGGATACGCTTTCATTATTTTTAATATATTGTTAATTCAATAAAATAATCCTGTGTATCAATATTGAGGTGAAATATTCAAGCTTCCATGTATAAGTTTCTTTTTTTTGAAAACTTTGAGATATATAGCTCTTTCTACAGGTGAAAATACAATTCAATAAATCGCCAATAAGACACAAGTTATAATCACACATGCTATTTTAGATAATTTCATAAATATCTGAAGAAAATAAAAAATTTCATATATTTATTTTTATATACGTATATAAATGGCGACAAGATCTTTTAAAACATATCAAATGAGCATAAAATATAAAAATTAGGAGGAAGAATCAAAGAATAAACTGTAGTTTTTGTAATGAATATGCTTTTTGGTTTTACTGTAGATCTTCAGAAGGGATTTCTCTATTTGGAGGCTTCGGTATAGGTTCGGGAAGAGTACAGTAGACTTTCGATAATTTGAAACTCGTTAATTTGAATCTTTCGATAATTTGAAATTTTTTCCCGGTCCCTTGAAAAACACTTGATAAGTTCAATAAAATCAATATTAATTGCTCCCCTCGGTAATTTGAAGTTGAAGGAATAGTATCTTGCCACAAATGAATATGTGTGAATAACTGAACAAATGTTAAAAATAATAAATCACGAATTTTGAGATCAAACTCTTTTTTGAGAAAGGGCAAGACCCGAAAACTCCCAATAAATTTATTACTTAAAAAACATGCGGTAAGTCACTTATTTAATCTTGTATCAACATAGTATGTATATCCCGAAACTGCCAAAACTTCAAATCTTGTTTGCTTGATTTTTTTCCCTCTCTTCCTCTCTTGGTTGTTCAAACTCTTATTTATTTATGCTTATGAGGTGATACAGCAACATCTTTACAATTAGAGAGGAGACAAAATGAACCAAATCTAGAAAAAAGAAGTGAGGACATATCGGTCATTAAAGTCTGAGAGGCAAGGCCTTCAGCCAGTTCAGGGCTTCCGGGGTGACAGAGTGGAGATTGGAGATTCCTCCATTGAATTTGTACAGCGGGCAGTCGTCTAGTATATGGGACATTGATTGTGGGACGTTGCAGGCACAATTTGGATCTTTGGTGTAGCCCCATAACTTCATCAGCTCTGCACACCTTCCCTGTCCTGTTCTAAAGCGGTTTAGAAGCACCCATTCTCGTCGAGGGAGGGAAAAACCTGGGATCTTGACACTTGGGCTTGTGATGAGGTTCTTGTTTGGGATATCGGAGCTGATCCAGGAATTTGTCCATGCTTCTGAGATATTAAAATTTTGGGAGAGAAGTTGGTTTCCTCTGGACCATATCGGCTTCCTTGATTTTAGTCGATGTTTTGGGGGAGACTGTAGGATTGGGTTAATTTCGAGGTCGGGCGAGTCCAAGAGTTTTTGGTACATTTTCAATAACTCTTGTTATTTTGAACTGTTGATAAACTGAAGATTTTCTCTAGTCCCTTGAATTTAAAATTATCGAGAGTCGACTGTATATTGTAAATTTCCGGGGGGGGGGGTTCAGTCTTCAGTTCTATTAAAAGTATCTGTTGTTTATTTTTGATGTTGCATTAATGAGTCTTTGGTTTTGGTAAAATGAATCAATGGCCAGTTTGTTTTATATTCTGGTAGACTAATCTATTGTCTTGGCTGTCTATATTTCGTTTATGTTCGGATATTCTAATGTGTAAATGTTGCTACCTACATATCTGATTTAGTATTCTCTATATTCTTCGGAATATATGGTATTCTTAATATTAGTTGTATAATTAATACTATTGTTCTCTTTGTTATGGGGTTTATTAGTAATAAACTTATATTTGGGTGGTTGATGAAACGCGTCTTTACTTTTCCTCAAACTATAATTTTGTTGCTTATAATACTTTATTTACTCCTGTCTCCTAACTATCCTGAGTTGAATCATATAGCTAGTATTTCTTGCGGGGAAAATTAAATTATTTTTACTTCTAGTTCTATTCAATTTAATATTATCCACAAAGGAAACTTGTTCAAGAACTGAGTATGTAAATTCAAACAAGTACATTGCTCTACTCTCTGCAACAAAACCTAAACTAGTTGCCCATGCTAGAAATTTAACTCCTGGAAGTTTTATACTGATGCTACTAATTATGTCGGGCATTGAGCAAAACCCGGGCCCCAAATCTACAAGACAACAACGTTAGATACATGCAAAGAAGCAGATCTACATAATTTGGTATCGGCGCTGACGGAAAAAAAAAGATGACTGGGGAAAAAGGCTCGATTCAAGATTATTATCGTTAGAAACTATATAGAAAAAATAAAAAACCGGATACAACAGATTGAATCCTCGTTGGAAAATACAGCGAGAGCTGCCTCGGCCAACTCCGAAAGGATCTGCGATATTGAGCGACGGTTAAAATTTTCCGAAATGAAGCAAAGGAATGGAATCGGAATACGGAATCGTGGGAACGGAGGATGAAAGTCCGGATGAATGTCGCATGAATTAGTGACAAATTATAAAATACACTGGAAACGTTCATCATCGAAAAACACTGGATTACAATAACTTTTAGACAAAACTGTAATTCACAAACGTGCATAATTTTTACCTACCTGCCTCCAAAAAAAAAAAAAAGAACTTCAATTGTCCAACCTGAATAATTTATTTAATCACGTTGAAGACAAATTAGCCCCAAAGGAAACTTTTTGCGGTGGAGCTGCTCATTCACACTTTTCGCTGTATTCCTTTCTTTCAGACTTGATGGATAATGGCTCAGCTATTTTAAAGTCCTTTACTTTTTTTCAAGACATCAAGGAGAAAAAAAAAACTAACAAAGAAACTAAACTGTGTGGAAATATTTTCTTCTTCACAAGATGTAACCATTCACTCAAACAGTCTAATTCCTCACTGTGTTCTATGCACGAAAAACGATGTATATAGTCTCAACTTTTGTACACCGATATTCTTTCCCTGTTTTTCTTTTTCTATTTAAAAATCTCCCTCAGCCCTTTTTTCTTCTTCTTCTTTTTCTCTTTTCTGAGCGAGGATTCCATTTCTTCCCCTGCTTCTCATTTCTTTTTGGATCCACTTCTCACAGGAGATTCGTCAGTATAAGAAGGAATGTCTTAATAAAGGCTTGTGTGTGTGTGAAAAGCGTCTTTATTCTGAATTTCTTTAGATGATGAGCTATTGAAACAGAGATATTTGTGAATAAAGAATACTGCA
Organism: Cordylochernes scorpioides; assembly: GCA_030710605.1. Classification (NCBI taxonomy): domain Eukaryota; kingdom Metazoa; phylum Arthropoda; class Arachnida; order Pseudoscorpiones; family Chernetidae; genus Cordylochernes; species Cordylochernes scorpioides. The sequence goes on along the minus strand of CP092866.1, from coordinate 87,170,985 downwards.
TATTGATTTGTAAATTGGGATGTTCCGGATCTCAGAGGGGTTGTAAAAATGTCTTAAAATAAATATAAGATATTGGTAATTATTTTTTAAATATAAAAAAAAAAAAATTCTGCGTCTCTTCTATTTTAAAGTTTTGAAGTGAGCAATGGCTCTGGATGCGTTTAGTTAAGTTTTTACGGTTTTTTTTTATGGCTAAGAGGGCAAGAGGAGGAGAAAAACGGATATAGTTAGGGTTGAAGGACTGTTTGTAATACACGGTTGTTTGAAACTGTTGTAGCATGTGAATTATTTTTAATTCTAGGAACGGAAGGCTATTGTTTTGTTCGAATGAACGCTCACGAAGCACTTTGACTCCTCGCTCCTTTACGTTCAGTATTCACGCCTCATATATATGGAAAAAATTGAAAAGGGACAAGAATTCCAATATATAGAAAACTTATATTAATTGGTATTGTTTCACATATACTTTTCAAACCATAGTATAGCATGTTGAAGTAAGATCGAAACATGGGTTTACAACGGTTAACAATGAAAACTAAAGCGGAAAATATGTAACAAAGTTGACTCCATTGCAGAGCAGTAAATTTCGTCAACACGGCCAACACCTCTAAATTTGTTATACCCCTAATTAAGTGAATTGTGGTGGTGGTACCTTGAAACCTGACGATTCAGTAGTATTAATACATATATTTTAATGCAAATTGTTAATAGTTTGGCTTTCAAAAAATTGTTTCATTGGTAGGTGTGAGAAATTGTAAATGATAAGGGCCAAATAAGAATAATCGTATTCCTTCCTTAATTATATTTTTTGTCCCTGTAATACCGTGAGGTGTCGCGGTATGCAGAATTCCCGTATATGTTAGACCACTAGATACTACACCATATAACCGAAAGAGACATAGGAGATGTTCACCTCGGCAGAAATCTCCCGCCAGCTGACCAAGTTGGAAATGTTCAAAGTAAGAACATGTGTTCCAGGTCCTGGAAGTCCGAGGATTATTGGAGTATTCTTCCAAGGACCTTCTTCAGGATAGCGGGGGACTGGAACGGCTTCCACGGAGCCGTTGCCGTAGTAGAGGAGAGCCTGTGGACTGCTGGGGAAAGTGTCGAAGTCGGTGTACTCGATGTAGACCTCGACAGCTCCTGCACATGTGGGACACATGTCAGGATATCTCCGGTTTTCTCAGTTTAGAACTTCAGTGTGAATTATTGATTTCGTTGGCAATGAGTTGTGACCAATAGTGGTGTCGCATACGGAAACAGAATCATAAATAGAACTCACATAAAGGCAGTTTTTTTTATTACATTTATTGCGCATAGGATTCTTGTACAAGTCGTCCGACCTTACAAGTGAGTGTAAACAGTTACACCAGGACCTGTGTCAAACTGGTGGTACTAGTTGTGCAGATATGTGATATGTTATCTTGCAGTATAAGCAGCCTTCTTCCCACCATGGCCTGGTATTACATGTGTAGACAAAGGATGTACATAAAGTATAGGGCAGTCACAGCCCTCTACCCACCATGGTCTGGTACTATACGTGTAGACATATTATGTACTTACAGTACAAGCAGTGACAACCACCTAGCTATTTATCGTGATTACCATGAAATGAAGATAACAATTTGATGTAAAACCTACCTGGTGGAAATACCTGTGGAGAGTTTGTCGTCATGACCCAGCCATCTTGTGGCACGGCAAGCTGACATAGAACTGAGGTCTCGTTCTTTGCGGATGAGAGAAGATTGGAGGCCGAGATCGCTAAAGTCATCAAGCCGGGGGCAGAGCAGGTGGCTGACTTATTGTAACCTTCCTGGGACACAGTACCTGCACATCAGTTGGCATTATTACCTGAAATCATCAGTCTGGAGCACCTGGATCAATCAAGCCCTCCCTTCCGATATTTACTATTGGAGGAGATATGTAGACGATATCTTTTGCATTATTAAAACAGACAGCCTTCAACTCACATACAGTACCTTGCACGATTTCAACCCCCACGTTAAGTTTACATACGAAACAGAAATAGATTCTGTTTTACCTTTCCTAGACATCCTTATTATTCGCACCCCTCAGTCTTTTCACACCTCTGTTTTACATAAGAAGCATATCCCTCCCCAATATACGCATTTCTCCTCCAATAGTCCCATCTCCTTTAAAATTAATACAGTCAGGACCTTAACTAAAAGAATTTTTACCCATTGTTCCTTACCCATTTTTAAAACAATAGAAAGATCTAGAATCCATTCCTTATTAACAACCGCTGGTTATCCCATAGATTTCATAGAAAAACATACTTTTGATCCACGTGTCCACAGAACCACTACAATTCACAGGGCCACTTGTTGGCTCCCGTTCTCCCCTGCCGCAGTATCCATTTCCAGAGTCCTACGCCCATACGGCATAAAAGTTCTCTACAATAGTCCCCCCAACTTAGCCACCATCCTTAGACATCACATCACCAAATCTGATAAACCCACCCTACCCATAAACTCTACCGGCGCAGTTTATTCCATACAGTGCCTGGATTGCCCAACTTCTTATGTTGGAGAAACAGGCAGAACCACTGGCATCCGTATTTCAGAGCACAGACGTAACATCCGCAATAAAGATCCTAAATCCTTAATTTTCACGCATATAGCACAAACAGGCCATAGTTTTGATCTCGACCATCCTCAAGTTAAATACCGGCACATACATAACAAACATCACCGACTCTGCCAAGAATCTATTATTTCCACACAAAACAATAGTTGTAACCGTAAAATAGACCTCCCAGACATTTACCAGATACTTTATAAATAGCTTGTCTTTCACCCCCCCCCCTCTTATATCTCAAAGATAGTGGCAGCACTGGGTGGGACCCTCCCTTTCCCCTGCCTTGGTCTTTTTGATTTTAACTTCCATATACTGTTTTATTCTTTGTTCTTTTGGTGTAGGGATGTCGCCGTTTTAATAATAATTTTACCTTAGTTTTTAGTCTCATTCAAGTTTATTGCTTATTTTTTAGTCGTCACGTTTGTATTATGTAAATTTCATTTTAAATATTTATGTTGTATTCTCTTTTTACGCTATTATCTCTTCAATATGTAAATTTATTGGTGTATATATTAGTTTTTGATCCAATGAATGTTCTGAAAAACGAAGCAAATAATACTTTCTTAAGCTTTTTTCCCCAAGAAATCCCTAAATACTTTCGTCCAAATTTTTATAATACTCAATTTGTTACAAACCACGGAAATTTCAAAAGTTTTTTAAATAGAATAAAGGCAGTGGAGGATTCAAGTTGCTTTTGTGGTATGGAGGAACAAACCTCAAGACATCTACTGATCGACTGCCCAGCATTTCAAGATTACAGAATAAAGAATGAACTAGTTGTTTATGAATTAAACGATTTGATTTCCAATAAAAAATCATATCTAAAGTTCAATTTATTTTGTAAATACATTCTAAAATTTCTACAAAATCTGGATCTCTAATGTTTTTATTCGTTGAATAATGTAAATAACTCATGTAAATAGACTTTTCTCCTTGTTTGGCGCAAGTATTCCTTGCGGGATATAGCGCTTTGGAAATAAAATAATTGTAATTGTAAAGTTTATTGCTTATTTTTTAGTCGTCACGTTTGTATTATGTAAATTTCATTTTAAATATTTATGTTGTATTCTCTTTTTACGCTATTATCTCTTCAATATGTAAATTTATTGGTGTATATATTAGTTTTTCTCCTCTAATAGCATGTTAGTACGTTTTTACTATCAACGCCCGTTGAAGAACGTTCTGTTCGAAAGCTTGCGGTAATAAAGAAATTTACACAAGAAGCTCCTCTTATTGTTTATTATTGTTTTAATGATCGTGATTTTAAGAGTTTAATTTCTACAATCAAAGGATGTCTAAAAAGACTGAACCAAATGTAAATAGAATTGACGCACCATTTAGGAACTCCTGGAAAAGTTTCCGTCCCGAAGCGGTCCACACCAAATCCACGTGGCTCCCAGTGGCGAGGGTGACGAGGAGGTTTGTCGAGTCCCCCACCGCTAGGTGGCTCACTTCACTCTCCAGGACCACCGAGGTGATGGGCTGCTGGATCATCAGGAAGGTGGATCGCAGTAAGTCCCCCGCAGGCGAATGGGCGGAGGCTCGGATCGAGTAGTTCCCCACCTACAGGATAGACAAAACTTAACCCTTTCGACTCGAGGGACGCGAATTCACGTCCTCGATTTTCAAAATTAAATATAAAATCGCCGGCAGCCGACACGAATTCGGGTCTAGCGGGATCTTGTCCCATACCTTCTTGCCTATCTATCAGTGGGTTGGGGAGATGTCAGCTGACCCAATGTACATGTAAAATGTCATGTGAGACCGCCGTTCCAGCAGCTCCTATTGCCTGCCTATCTTTCTTCCTTTTTTTTTTTTGTTCGCGCGCTTTTTCATCACTTTCTTATCGCATTTTTAGATGAAACCTAAACCTAGTACATTTACCACTCAATATTACTTAAAATATAAATTTTATCAGATGATTTAGAGTTTATAATTGATGTCAAGTGCCTCTTTGTGTGAAGGCTGCTTCATAGTTTATCATACTTAGATAAGCTATATGAAGTAACTTTTATCGTTTTATCTTAACATACATACAGTATTATAGAAATGTGTAAATAACCTTTCTGATATTATTCACATTTTATTTTACCAGTTACTCTCTATTTATCTATCTATCTATCTATCTATCTATCTATCTATCTATATAAAAATGAATGTATGTGTGTGTGTGTCCTTTATGCCTGACCAAACCACTCATTGGAACGCCATGAAACTTTGGGAAGTTATTTAGTATAGTACTGGGAAGGTTTCTAGCAAATAAAATTTTTGAAATAACCTTTCGCCTAAAAATAATCAAGATAAATATTCAAATATATCTGTTATAATTCAACAATCTGCTCTAAATATTATCATGATGATACGATGATTTTGTAATGTAGAAAATTAGGAAAGACAAAATTCAGGATGACACGGCAATTTATTTGAGACAAGAATTATGATACAATTCCAAGGCAAGATACTATTCCTTTAACTTCCAATTACCGAGGAAACCAATTAATATTGATTTTATTCAACTTATCGAGTATCTTTCAAGGGACCGGGAAAAAATGTTCACTTTATCGAGAGATTTGTTAGACAAACCTTTACTCGGGTAAAACCCGAGCGAAGCCGGGTACATCCGCTAGTCTATATAAATATAAAAATGAATGTCTGTCTGTCTGTGTGTACTCTATAGATTCTAAAACCATACATCCAATCGCCGTGAAATTTTGGGATATTATTAGGTATATCCCCGGAAAGGTTTTTGAAAAATAATTTCTTGAATATCTTGAATATCCTTAGAGTTATTTGCAGATTTGTAGATTTAACTCGCAAGCAGCGCCACCATTGCGACGGAGATAGGCTTAGGCAGGAAGTCTGCTCCACGCCTGATGACCTTGGGTCTTTCAGGGCTAATATATTAAGTAAAACTAATTCAAATATTAGTGCTTTATAATGGCTATCTCCTTGAGGTTACCGATTTAAAAGTTTATTTTCTAATTTTAGATTGTATAAGAAACATATTTTATTTCAAGTATTATACTTTATTTAAAAAGTTTGAATAATTGTGCAGGACGATATATACGATATATAAAAATCAAAAGAAATAATGAGTATCGTTTAAATATAAAATTCGAATAAATATAAATGCGATACTAAAAATTAAATTTTTATTCAATGAATTAAATAATTTATTCTTATAAAGATTATCGATTAAAGATACTTATATATAATTAAATATATATATATATATACTAGCGGATGTGTACCCGGCTTCGCCCGGGTTTTATCCGAGTGAAAGTTTGCCTAACGAATATTATATATTATGAAGTATAATAAACAATGTTAAAGATTAGTTTTAATTATTAATCAAGATTGTGTGTGAATATGTGAGAAAGATGTAATATCGTTGTTGTTTTCTTGGCCGACTGTTTTACATATGGTGTTATCTTAAAATTGCTTGTTTTGAATATTTTTTTAGATTGAGATTATTAGCTAGTATGTAAAAAAATTAACTCTGTTGAATTTTTTTTTTGTATTTATATATAAATAAAATTAACTCTGTTGATTTTTTTTGTATTTAATCGATAACACCGAAATTACGCATGTTAATGTTAGGAAAAATATTTTGATGTTAAGCAAAACCTGCTCCATCTCGTTTTACATAAATGTTGAAAATTTGGTCGAAATTGATGCATTGTAACGAAAGTTTTTAGCGAACACCACTTATGAAATTTGCATTTTATTAATATAGATATGATTAAAGGTACTCATAAAGGTTACCGATTTAAAAGTTTATTTCATAATTTTAGATTGTATATAAGAAACATATTTTCATTTAAGTAGTGTACTTTATTTTAAAAAGATTAAATAATTGTAGGGTTAAATGAAACGTTATTCCAATTATTTCCTTCAGCTAGAAATCAATATAATTTTTATTTATTCACGTAAGTTAATTTGTTGAAATCTAAAAGGAAACACGGGAGACGGGGAGTTACTTGGCCGAAAATGGAACTTGCCTTCTCATTGGTCGTGACGTCACGGTGGCTATTGCATCATCTGGTATTGCAGCAACTCTTTTGGACGGTGGTCGAACAGCACATTCAGCGTTGAAATTGCCATTAAATATGCAGGTAATTGAAACTCCAACATGTAAAATTAGCAAATATTCTGGGATGGGAAAAGTACTAAGATCATGTCAGCTTATAATATGGGATGATTGCACCATGGCACACAAGAAATCTTTGGAAGCACTCAATCGTACATTAAAAGATTTGAGAGGAAATGAGCAACTCTTTGGTGGTGCTCTCATTTTGCTAGCTGGTGATTTTCGACAAACTCTACCAGTTATACCACGTTTAACACCTGCAGATGAATTGAATGCATGTCTAAAATCATCAGTGTTATGGCGGTATGTGGATAAAATATATTTAAAGACCAATATGCGTGTTCAATTACAACAAGATGAATCTTCTGAACGATTTGCAAAACAATTGTTAAATATTGGGAATGGTAAAATGGAAATGGACGAATCCACACACTGTATTACATTACAAGTAAACTTTTGTCACTTTGTAAAATCCACTGTTGAATTTATTGCCAAATTTTTCCAAATTTATCGCAGAATTATAAAAATAATCATTGGGTTAGAAAGCGTGCTATATTGTCAGCCAAAAACATTGATGTGAATTTAATTAACTGCACAATTCAAAATAAAATACCTGAAGAAGAAACAACATATAAATCCATAGATACTGTTGTCAATCCCGATGAATCAGTTAATTATCCAATAGAATTTTTAAATTCATTGGATCTACCAGGAATGCCACCGTATATTTTATCTTTGAAAATTGGTTCCCCAATCATCCTTCTACGAAATATAAATCCACCGCGACTACGCAATGGGAATAGGCTATCAGTAAAAATATTAATGAATAACATAATTGAGGCAACCATTTTAAATGAAAAATATCAAGGAGAACATGTATTGCTACCGCGCATTCCTATGATACCAATGGATACTCCATTTGAATTCAAACGTTTACAGTTTCCTGTACGACTAGCCTTTGCAATGACCATTAACAAAGCACAGGGACAATCATTGCAAGTATGTGGATTAAATTTGATAAATCCATGCTTCTCACAAGGACAGCTGTACGTTGGGTGTTCACGAGTTGGAAAACCATCAAATTTATTCGTTTTTGCACCAGATAGGAAAACAAAAATTGTTGTATATTTACAAGCACTACTAAGATAAAGTTCACCATCAATAATCAAATATTATTCATTTCATGATAATTTTAATAATTACAAAATTTATTTATTCCTCATGACCTTGTCTTTATAGTTTGCTGAAGAGCATTGCTCGAAGCAAATATTTGAATATAATTCTACTGTACTATAAGCTTATGTCCATAGTTTACTTGAAAACCATTTCTAAGATTCCATCCTTCAGTGTAGCATATAAAAGCAGAATGATCCAATACAATATTAGAGCTCTGAGAAGCGGTCTGGTGGATTAAATTGGCGAAACCACTGGGAGGGTTCACCACTGATGAGCCAAGCCCTCCCAATACATTTTTTCATCGTAGTAAGGACAGTAGAAGTTCGTTTTATGTATAAAAGAAACATTCGCGCTTTTGAATCCTTTCATTTTATATGTATAGATGGCGCGTTATTGCTTTGTGTTAATTACAAAATTGTTGTTCAATTAAAATTCGTTTGCAATATTGTTTAATATCACAAATGAAGAAGCATATATATGTTTATTCTACCATTAACTATGTATATCTATGTTTTGTACATATGTTATATTCAAATGACTTATATGTAGAGATAATTTCATTATTAATTTTCATTTTGATGTATTGTATACATTTT
>CP092866.1:87106718-87162425 GCA_030710605.1 Cordylochernes scorpioides | reverse complement strand
GTGTACTGATAACTCGATGTTTCATCTTCTGGAATACGTTGGGTGCGTTGGGTGGAGTCTGAATAGATCCCGCCTACCTCATCAAATAACATATTCACCAAATCCCCAATACACTCATGAACAAAACTTAGGAGGCTGTACCTTTTTGTATGTATATCGGGGTTCTCAAACAATAACTCTGAAAGATATTTGATACACAGTGACCTTTATTAAAGACACACGAGATAACCAAGTGTGACCAAAATTGCCTTTGTCTTCTTGAAAAAAAAAAAAAAAAAAAGACGATAGGCTACTTAAAAAACTTTCTACTCCCTTAAGTTTTAAGGACGGACGATTCCAGAGTTGTATGGTCAACTGGGCCGTTAGAAATTCGAATTGTTTTATTTTTTTTAATAAATAAAAACCCGTTTCAAAAATGCTATTTTAATTTTAACATAATCTATAGACTTTGTAATAATAAATAAAAATTTTAAAACCACATAAAATAGTAGTCAGAATAAAAATGGCATATCCTGACCAGGAGCACATATGCTTTAAAAAGGCAGAGCGCCATCTGGTGGAACAGAAATCAACTAAACAATGATTTAGCCTGTTCCCTGATATTTAACCGACCCAATTTCTTGACCCAATATCAGGGAACAGGCTAAATCATTGTTTAGTTGATTTCTGTTCCACCAGATGGCGCTCTGCCTTCTGTAAAAGCCCATGTGCTCCTGGTCAGGATATGCCATTTTTTATTTTTAATATCAACACCTGACCTTTTTATTTTTTATTTTACTTCCCTTTTTTTTTCTATCATCCCCCCCCCCCCCCCGTGTTAAGCGTATTTACGCAAGTTTGGCCTTAAATACCCATTTCTTGGTTTCTCAAGATGCCTCTTGGACCAAAAATCTTTTTGGTCGCTGTGGTACAGCCTACCCCACGCTGACGAGCGCCAACAGCGCGAAACGCGTTCGTGGATGGCTTTTCTTGATATATCAAGAAATTAGGTTGACCAAATATCAGGGAAAAGGCTAAATCAATTTTTAGTTGATTTCTGTTCCACCAGATGGCGCTCTGCCTTCTGTAAAGCACATGTGCTCCTGGTCAGGATATGCCATTTATATTTTAAACTAGACGGGTGACCCGGGCTTCGCCCCAGGATTGACCCGTGTGCATATCTACCCGAGTGATATATATTTAGATGAGATTTTTTTTATATAATTGTTTGTTAATAGCATTATCTATTTGTTTGCATCAGCATAATTTATTCTAATCTTTGATAGAGAGGCGCTGTTCGTGAGCTAAGTAGAATAATTTGAATATATAGTTTTAATAATTGATTTATATATTTTTTTAAATAGCCTATCGTCTTACCCGTATATTTTACCTATGTATGGAAATTTTGGTTTCAATTAGTGAACTACTGCGAATTTGTATACCGGACATACAAACAAATAAACATACAAACAAACAAACATACAAACATTGATTTTTATATATATAGATATCAACACCTGACCTTTTTATTTTTTATTTTATTTTTTTCTATTCTTTTTTCACATAAAATAATATGTTTTATTTTTCAAATGTTGCTCAATATTTTATTGAGATCGTACTAAATACAAATTCACTCCAAGTACTATATAGACAATAAATAGCCAATGTACCCGGTTTTTACCCGAGTAAAGGTTTGTCTAACGAACATTTGTTAAAACAATTCTAGAAAACATCCAATCCCTACTGAATCTATACTCGGCAAGATAACTTTATGTGTCAATATGCCGAGGCATTGCATTAATATTCCTGATATTTTCTGTTATATTTGTGGGGAATTAACTTTCAAAGTTCAAAGGCGAAACTTTACACCGCTCATCAAAAAGTGCTATGAACTTTATTTTGGCTTTAAAGTCAATGACCAAGATAAGACTTGGGCTCCTCACCATTGTTGTGTAATTTGTGTTCGACATCTTACAGGGTGGATTAAAGGTGAACGTCATATGCCTTTTGCGGTTTCAATGATATGGAGGGAACCTAAAGACCTTCTTCAGACTGTTATTTTTGTTTGACAAAGACTACAGGTATTACATCCAAATCAAGACATACAGTTGAATATCCAGATTTGCCTTCTGCTATGAGACCGGTTCCTCATAGTGATATTTTACCTGTTCCACAGCCTCCTGAAAATGTAATATTTAGTGACGATGATTCAGATAGACGAGAGCAACAGTGGGATGACACAAATTTTGAAGCAGGTGCTTTATCTGAACCTCATTTATTAACCCCAAGGAGATTTGAACGACCTCGTACGTGATTTAGATTTATCCAAAAAACAGAGTGAACTTTTAGGCTCTAGGTTAAAAGGCTGGAATCTGCTGCATAAAGGCACAAAAGTATGATTTTTTCGCAAGCGTCAAGATGAATTTCAAGACATCTATTCACAAGAGAATGATTTAGTATATTGCAATGATGTTGTTAGTCTAATGGAAGCGCTTGGTCATGACCATGATACAGAAGAGTGGCGTTTATTCATTGATTCTTCAAAAATTAGTATGAAAGCTGTTCTCCTTCACAATGGAAATAAGTTCCCATTAGTGCCAATAGCACATGCATCCAACATGAAAGAGACTTACGAAAACATGAAACTGCTTTTGAAAAAGATAGAATATGAAAGATACGGTTGGAAAATATGCAGCGATTTGAAAGTCGTTGCTCTCTTGCGTGGATTGCAGCTTGGATATACAAAATTTTGTTGTTTTCTGTGTGAGTGGGATAGCAGAGATAGGGAAAGGCATTACATTAAAAAAATCTGGCCAAACCGTAAAATCTTTACTCCAGGATATAAAAATATTGCAAATCTACCCCTGATCGATTCAGAAAATATTTACTTACCACCATTACATATTAAACTGGGATTAATGAAGAACTTTGTCAAGGCAATGGATCGAAATGCCAGTGGATTTGCCTACCTAAAACAAAAATTTTCTAGTATAAGTGAAGCGAAGATTAAAGAAGACATTTTCGTTGGACCTCAGATTCGAGAATTGCAGCAGGATGGAAATTTTCAAAATAGTTTGAATGAAGTTGAAGCAGCAGCATGGAATTCCTTTAGAAACGCTTGCAAAAACTTCTTAGGAAGTGTCAAGGTTGAAAATTACCGAGACATAGTTAATGATCTGTTGCTTTCCTACAAGGCACTGGGATGTAACATGTCCCTCAAGATCCATTTCCTGCATAAACATCTAGATTTCTTTCCAGACAATCTTGGCGCAGTTAGCGATGAGCATGGTGAGAGGTTTCATCAAGATATATCAAGCATGGAGAAGCGGTACCAAGGTAAATGAAGTCCCGCTATGCTTGCCGACTACTGCTGGACACTCAAGAGGGATCTACCACAAACAAAGTATAGAAGAAAATCCACTGTCACTGCTTTTCAATAAATAAATATGTTTCGTTCATATATGCCTATATATTAACAATATTTCCAAATTTCAAGTAGGTGTATCTCAGAAATATTGCGTAATAGAAAAAACTAATGGTATATTTGGATTCAGGACATGTAGATAAGATGCTATTTCTTTGTGGACATAGAAAAAATATTTTTGATAAACCAGTGTAATGTAATAAGGGTTATGCAAAACTGCTTACGTAACATTGTTTGCATTTTTTACTGTATTTATCCCAATACTAAAAAAAGACCGTCACGCAAAAACCATAGGTGATGGGAAATTTCTGATTAGAATTTTGAGTTCAGCATGAAAAGTTACACTAGAAACATAATCAGGTTCTCTTGTGCAAAAATCTTGTTGACCAGTGTTATCTGCTCCACCTAGCTGTACCCGTTCAAACGTTGCTGTCTTTTAACAAAAAGGCAGTTTTAATACCTAAATAATAATTTATTAATGATCAAATGTATACAATACATCAAAATGGAAATTAACAATAAAATTATCCCTACATAAAAATGTCATTTGAATATAACATATGTAAAAATTAATAGTTATATTTTGATAATTTGAAACTCGTAAATTTGAATCCCTCGATAAATTGAACACTTTTTCCCGGTCCCTTGAAAAATACTCGATAAGTTGAACATAATCAATATTAATTGGTTCTCTCGGTAATTGGAAGTTAAAGGAATAGTATCTTGCCACAAACGAACATTTGTGAATAGCTGTATTTAAAATAATAAATCACTAATTTCGTAATGAATCTCTTCTTTACTTGATTTTATTAATATGTGAGATGCTATCTGAAAATTAAGATATGAGCAAAAATGTTGCCGGCGACTTTCTCAAGCCAGACCAGCCCGCGAACAAACTAAATAAAGTAAGAGATCAAAATTCCCACGCTCTACGGGCGGAGATCAGAGCTTGGTTAACCCTTAGTTACTCGCGCCAATTTTACTCGCAGACCCCAATATTCTACAATTATTAAAATACTTTAAAAATAAAATATTGATATAATTTTTGCTTGAATCCGAAAGAATACAGTCTATACTTTACAAATATACCAATCTATTTTCTATATATATATATAAAATTGAATGTCTGTCTGTTTGTACTCTAATAGATTCAAAAACCATACATCCAATCGCCGTGAAATTTTGGGATATTATTAGGTATATCCCCGGGAAGGTTTTCGAAAAATAATTTCTTGAATATCCTTAGAGTTATTTGCAGATTTGTATATTTAACTCGCAAGCAGCGCCCCCTAGCGGTGGATAACAAGGTTTTTTATCTATAAGTTTTATTATCACTAAGTTTATTATCTTAAAGATTATTTATCAAAAGTAAGATTTTCTACCTATTAATTGCGCACAAGTCAAAGTTAGTTTTATCATTTATCTACAATATATATATTGGGAGAATAGATAAAATGATGATTTTGTAATGCAGAAAATTAGGAAAGACAAAATTCAGGATGACACGGCAGTTTATTTGAGACAAGAATAATGATACAATTCCAAGGCAAGATACTATTCCTTTAACTTCCAATTACCGAGGGAACCAATTAATATTGATTTTATTCAACTTATCGAGTATTTTTCAAGGGACCGGGAAAAATGTTCACTCTATCGAAGATACAAATTTACGAGTTTCAAATTATCAAAATATATATATTTTTAATATAAGTTTATAGAGAATTGTTTTAACAAATGTTCGTTAGACAAACCTTTACTCGGGTAAAAACCGGGCGAAGCCGGGTACATCCGCTAGTAAATTATAAAAATTACATTATTGATTATTTTATCTGATAAAATTGGTAATATGGCAAAAATCTATAAACTATCAACATATATGAACAATTTCCTTAAAAATATGAATAAAAATCTAAATTATTCTTGTGCCCACTTCTTGTAAAGTGTTTTTTGCGTGTTCGGTATAAATATGTTTAGCTCATTTAGCATATATAAATTTGGATTTTCGGTTTTGAAGCGATCACAAAATTGGCAACGCTTCCTTTTCGCTGACGATGACCCTGGCTGATTTTCCTCCTGAAGAAACACAAGAACTTTATATCTGTCAATTAATTATAACATTTTAGGATTTACTTGTTGTGGCTAATCTGTAGAAGAATGTGTAGATATGTTTTTGGTATATCTTTTAGTGGAAAACATTTATTTTCCCGTTTTTCTATATTTGGATCAATTAGCCCAATTGCTATCTCTTCAAAAAAAGATTTTCTTTTAATTTTTCTAAATTTTTGTTCATTTTATATATAACTTCTGTTGAAACATTGATGAAATATAAGGAGGCACAATGGCCATCTCCTTGTCCTCCTACTTACCGTGTAATTTTACACAATTGATCAATTACATCTGATTTTGTTTTATTACAATATTTTCCACTATATTGAGGATCTATTTGTTTTGTGTAGTCCATGAATGAAATTAAAATAACTGTTTTGGACTTTTTTGTGGTACATATGAAACCAGTGTACTCTCTCTTTCCTTGAAACCAAAAATGGAAGAGTGAGTTGAACGTAGCTTTTGTAGCAAAATTTGTGCGTAATTTTCGTTTTTATTTTATTCGTAGTTTCTAAAAACTAAATAAGGTCTTAGAAAAAAAGATATAAAGTGTTGCCGAGCTATAAGGCAGCTTACCTATTGCCCCATGCTTGAAAATTAAGTTACGTTATTACTTGCGCGGGGTCCAGTGGACCCTATATCCATATTATTGACTATTATAGAGCAACAAAATTAAGTTAATACATGTTTATATATTCATTGTCATATAAAATTAAGCTACTAAAGTTTTGATCTCCAAATGTTTTATAGAATTGTAGATATTTAATGAAATAAGTGCGCGAGTACTTAAGGGTTAAGTGGATTCGTCAGTGTAGAAGACAAAACGTTCCGTCGGCGGTTTCATGTTCAAGTCTTTCGCAAAGTCTCTTGGGATTAAAGGATTTGCTTCAAGCGAGGGGTGGCTCTCAAATTAAAAAAAAAAAAAAAACGACACGGGATATCATTTAAAAAATCTGCGGAGAGAGCGCCAACATGGAGATTTCCATTTGTTCGCAATGGATTGACGACCTAAACCAACTTTTGAATGGTTATGACCTATGACTATCATCTGATATCTACTAATTCAAAAATGAATAGAGGTTCGTATCAAGCAAAATCAAAGGGAAAACAGGAAACTTTTATCAAGTTGGTATGCTTACAGGACGAAACTATGCAAAAGCTTCTATATAAGTTATTTAATTTTTAGTATCGCATTTATATTTATTCGAATTTTATATTTGAACGATACTCATTATTTCTTTTGATTTTTATATATCGTATATATCGTCTTGCACAATTATTTAAACTTTTTTAAATAAAGTACAATACTTAAAATAAAATATGTTTCTTATACAATCTAAAATTAGAAAATAAACTTTTAAATCGGTAACCTCAAGGAGATAGCCATTATAAAACACTAATATTTGAATTAGTTTTACTTAATATATTAGCCCTGAAAGACCCAAGGTCATCAGGCGTGGAGCAGACTTCTTGCCAAAACCTAAGCCTATCCCGTCACAATGGGGGAGTTGCTTGCGAGTTAAATCTACAAATATGCAAATAACTCTAAGGATATTCAAGATATCCAAGAAATTATTTTTCAATAACCTTCCCGGGGATATACCTAATAATATCCCAAAATTTCACGGCGATTGGATGTATGGTTTTTGAATCTATAGAGTACACACAGACAGACATTCAATTATATATATATACTAGCGGATGTACCCGGCTTCGCCCGTGTTTTACCCGAGTAAAGGTTTGTCTAACGAATCTCTCGATAAAGTGAACATTTTTTCCCGGTCCCTTGAAAAATACTCGATAAGTTGAATAAAATCAATATTAATCGGTACCCGAGTAAAGGTCTGTCTAACGAACATTTGTTAAAACAATTCTCTATAAACTTATAAAAAGAAATAGATATATTTTGATAATTTGAAACTGATAAAGTGATCATTTTTTTCCCGGTCCCTGTGTGCCGTGTCATTCTGAATTTTGTCTTTCCTAATTTTCTACATTACTAAATCATCGTTTTATCTAGTGAACATTTTTTCCCGGTCCCTTGAAAAATACTCGATAAGGTTGAATAAATTCATGGTCGTTTATGGAAGATGGACGAAGTTCCCGGAGGTCATCTTGGGCAAGCTCCCGCGAGGCTTTTTTTCTTGTCTACTTGGCATAGCTGTGTCACCAACTCTGCCCTGATTGGTCGGTGGGTACTGGCGGCCGGGCGAATCCATTCTCTCACGGGGTGGGGCAGACCCAAGGTCATCAGGAGCAGCAAACCTAAGCCTATCTCCGTCTTAATGGTGCTTGCGAGTTAAAGCTACAAATCTGCAAATAACTCTAAGGATATTAAAGATATTCAAGATATTATTTTTCGTAAACCTTTCCGGGGATATGCCTAATAATATCCCAAATTTTAACGGCGATTGGATGTATGATTTTTGAATCCATAGAGGACACACACACACACACACACACACACACACAGACAGGACATTCAATTTTATATATATAGACTAGCGGATGTGTACCCGGCTTCGCCCGGGTTTTATCCGAGTGAAAGTTTGCCTAACGAATAATATATATTATGAAGTATAATAAACAATGTTAAAGGTTAGTTTTAATTATTAATCAAGATTGTGTGTGAATATGTGAGAAAGATGTAATATCGTTGTTGTTTTCTTGGCCGACTGTTTTACATATGGTGTTATCTTAAATTGCTTGTTTGAATATTTTTCTAGATTGAGTTGAATGAATTGCTGAATTTTTTTTTTTGTATTTATATATAAATAAAATTAACTCTGTTGATTTTTTTGTATTTAATCGATAACAGCGAAGTTACGCATGTTAAAGTTAGGAAAAATATTTTGATGTTAAGCAAAACCTGCTCCATCTCGTTTTACATAAATGTTGAAAATTTGGTCGAAATTGATGCATTGTAACGAAAGTTTTTAGTGAACAACACTTATGAAATTTCCATTTTATTAATATAGATAGAAGATAGATAGATAGACTAGCGGATGTACCCGGCTTCGCCCGGGTTTTACCCTAGTGAAAGTTTACCTAACCAGTATTTGATAAAAATTATTTTTCGAGCATATATCCACTCTCTACTTAAACTTTTTTTATAAAGATAAGCTGTACCCGTTCACACGTTGCTGTGTTTGTACAAAAAGGCAGTTTTGATACCTCAAACATAATTTATTTATGATAAAATGTATGCAATACATCAAAATAAAAATTAATAATGAAATTATCTCTACATATAAGTCATTTGAATATAACATATGTACAAAACATAGATATACATATTAATGGTAGAAAAAACATGCTTCTTCATTTGTGATATTAAACAATATTGCAAACGAATTTCAATTGAACAACAATTTTATAATTATTAAAATTATCATGAAATGAATAATATTTGATTATTGATGGTGAACTTTATTTTAGTAGTGCTTGTGAATATACAACATTTTTTGTTTTCCTATCTGGTGCAAAAACAAATAAATTTGATGGTTTTCCAACTCGTGAACACCCAACGTACATCTGTCCATGTGAGAAGCATGTATTTATCAAATTTAATCCACATACTTGCAATGATTGTCCCTGTGCTTTGTTAATGGTCATTGCAAAGGCTAGTCGTACAGGAAAACTGTAAACGTTTGAATTCAAATGGAGTATCCATTGGTATCATAGGAATGCGCGGTAGCAATACATGTTCCCCTTGATATTTTCCATTTAAAATGGTTGCCTCAATTATGTTATTCATTAATATTTTTACTGATAGCCTAGTCCCATTGCATAGTCGCGGTGGATTTATATTTCGTAGAAGGATGATTGGGGAACCAATTTTCAAAGATAAAATATACGGTGGCATTCCTGGTAGATCCAATGAATTTTAAAATTCTATTGGATAATTAACTGATTCATCGGGATTGACAACAGTATCTATGGATTTATATGTTGTTTCTTCTTCAGGTATTTTATTTTGAATTGTGCAGTTAATTAAATTCACCTCAATGTTTTTGGCTGACAATATATAGCACGCTCACTAACCCAATGATTATTTTTATATTTCTGCGATAAATTTGGAATATTTTGGCAATAAATTCATCAGTGGATTTTACACAGTGACAAAGGTTTTTTTGTAATGTAATGCAGTGTGTGGATTCGTCCATTTCCATTTTACCATTCCCAATATGTAACAATTATTTTGCAAATCGTTCAGAAGATTCATTTTGTTGTAATTGAACACGCATATTGGTCTTTAAAGATATTTTATTCACATACCGCCATAACACTGATGATTTTAGACATGCATTCAATTCATCTGCAGGTGTTGAACGTGGTATAACTGGTAGAGTTTGTCGAAAATCACCAGCTAGAAAAATGAGAGCACCACCAAGAGTTGCTCATTTCCTCTCAAATCTTTTAATGACCGATTGAGTGCTTCCAAAGATTTCTTGTGTGCCATGGTGCATTCATCCCATATTATAAGCTGACATGATCTTAGTACTTTTCCCATCCCAGAATATTTGCTAATATTACATGTTGGAGTTTCAATTACCTGCATATTTAATGGCAATTTCAACGCTGAATGTGCTGTTCGACCACCGTCCAAAAGAATTGCTGCAATAACAGATGATGCAATAGCCACCGTGACGTCACGACCAATGAGAAGGCAAGTACCATTTTCGGCCAAGTAACTCCCCGTCTCCTGTGTTTCCTTTTAGATTTCAACAAATTAACTTATGTGAATAAATAAAAATATTATTAATTTCTAGCTGAAGAAAATAATTGGAATAACGTTTTATTTAACCCTACAATTATTTAATCTTTTTAAAATAAAGTACACTACTTAAATGAAAATATGTTTCTTATACAATCTAAAATTATGAAATAAACTTTTAAATCTGTAACCTTTATGAGTACCTTTAATCATATATATATATACTAGACGAATGGCCCGGGCAACGCCGGGTTTTACCCGAGTGCGCATATATTTTTAAAATGTTTTAATTAAAATACTATTCGTTACAATTATAAATTGGCGCCGTGGATGTCTCTCTTGTGAAACGTCCCGCCCCAAACTGTGTGTGTCTTGAAAATATAAAAATAAAAATGTGAACGGAAAAAAATGTCCAGGGTAGCCTAGTGGTCATGGCATCGGCCTGGTAGGCGGAAGGTCGTGGGTTCGATTCCATCCCTTGACACTTTTTTTATTTTATCCATTCTGACCAAAATCTATCCGTGAACTTCACACAGAGAGAATAAGGCAATTATATAAGTAGATAATCCAAATTGTGCCTTATCACACACTATTTTTTATTTGGCCTTATTACCTTGTGTTTATAATCTATGACGTAATGCCGGCGGCGCGCGCCCGTTGGCTGCCGGCGAGCACGTGACCACCCTGTGCGCGCGCATCCGTGACAGAACCGGCACATGACGGTCGTGACTATATATATATAGACGAATGACCCGGGCAACGCCCGTGTTTTACCCGATTGAATGTTTTTATTCCAATATTATTTGTTACAATTATAAATTGGAGCCGTGGATGTCACTCTTGTGAAACGTCCCGCTCCAAACTTTACATGTACATTAGGTCAGCTGGTATTACCCCTCATTTTCACCGCTAGAGGCGCGAGCGAATTGACTTTTGTAAATATACATAATTATAAAGATAGAAGCTTCTATAGAAGATAATGATCATAATGATGATGCGCGCGCATCCGTGACAGCGATGAGGAATTGAGGAAAGACGGTCGTGACTATATATTAATGTTGACGAATGACCCGGGCAACGCCCGGGTTTTACCCGATTAAATGTTTTTATTCAAATACTATTCGTTACAATTATAAATTGGCGCCGTGTATGTCACACTTGTGAAACGTCCCGCTGCAAACTTTGTGTCTGAAAAGCGATATTTTTATAGAAAGATGATCTGGCTTTTGTTTTCTGCTCGAATGAATGTTTTTCTGTTAGAATTTTGTTCCTGCGTACAAAATAATGAACTGGTTTCACCTGTGGTCTCTGCTTTTTGGAATTTTTCCCGATATAATTTTGTATCTGATAATCAAACATGATACAGCAATATCGTCATCATCATTTTCTGACTAAAAATATATAGTTTTAATAATTGATTTATATATATTTTTAAATAGCCTATCGTCTTCCCCGTATTTTTTTACCTATGTATGGAAATTTTGGTTTGAATTAGTGAACTACTGCGAATTTGTATACCGGACATACAAACAAACATACAAACAGACAAACATACAAACATTCATTTTTATATATATAGAGATTTACTCTTCATTGTTGGCTTTTTATCTTACATTCACTCTGTTGGCTTTTTATATTACATTTACTCTTCATTGTTGGCTTTTTATCTTACATTCACTCTTCATTGTTGGCTTTTTATATTATATTTACTCTTCATTGTTGGCTTTTTATCTTACATTCATTCTTCATTGTTGGCTTTTATATTATATTTACTATTCAATATAAAATATTCTGTTATTTTAAAATATATATTTATTTTTAAAATAAAGTTTTTAATTTTAAAATGTTTTTTTCTTTTTTTTTTTAAATACAATTTTCATTATGATAATGATCATAATGATGATGCGCGCGCATCCGTGACAGAACCGCCCGGCCGGCCGGCCCGCCCGCCCGCCCGCCCATGACGGTCGTGACTATATATATTATTTAATTATATATAAGTATCTTTAATCGATAATCTTTATAAGAATAAATTATTTAATTCATTAAATAAAAATTTAATTTTTAGTATCGCATTTATATTTATTCAAATTTCATATTTAAACGATACTCTTTATTTCTTTTGATTTTTATATATCGTATATATCGTCTTGCACAATTATTTAAACTTTTTTAAATAAAGTACAATACTCAAAATAAAATATGTTTCTTATACAATCTATAATTAGAAAATAAACTTTCAAATCGGTAACCTCAAGGAGATAGCCATTATAAAGCACTAATATTTGAATTAGTTTTACTTAATATAATAGCCCTGAAAGACCCAAGGTCATCAGGCGTGGACCAAAACCTAAGCCTATCTCCGTCGCAATGGTGGCGCTGCTTGCGAGTTAAAGCTACAAATCTGCAAATAACTCTAAGGATATTCAAGATATTCAAGAAATTATTTTTCAAAAACCTTTCGGGGGATATACCTAATAATATCCCAAAATTTCACGGCGATTGGATATATTGTTTTTGGATCTATAGAGTACACACAGACAGACAGACATTCATTTATATATATATATATAGACTAGCGGATGTACCCGGCTTCGCCCGGTTTTTACCCGAGTAAAGGTTTGTCTAACGAACATTTGTTAAAACAATTCTCTATAAACTTATAGAAAAAAAAAGATATATTTTGATAATTTGAAACTCGTAAATTTGAATCTCTCGATAAAGTGAACATTTTTTCCCGGTCCCTTGAAAAATACTCGATAAGTTGAATAAAATCAATATTAATTGGTTCCCTCGGTGAGATAAGAGGATGCCAGCGGGCGACACTGGCCTGGGACGGCGTGCACCATCAACCTACAAGCATCAACAAGCCAGCTCGTCTGAAACCTCACCTAAGGCCAACCGTTTCTTTCAGAAACCCTATGATCCTAACGACCCCTGCTCCGGATGTGGGGCTAACCCAAGACACCGCCGTGACCAGTGCCCAGCAAAAGACATAGAGTGTAACAAATGCGGCATCACCGGGCATTACGGAAGGGTTTGCCGACAACTGAAACGGAAACCCACAACCAAACCTAATATCCCGCCACCCGCAACCAGAAACAATCAGTCCCAACCAGGACCCTCAAACACAGTTGTTGCAGCTGGAGTACGCAACGTACTCATAACCATTCCGACCGATATCAACCATAAGTTACACCAAATCCGTTGGCTGGCGGACCCGGGGTCAGATCTGGATCTAATCCCAGAATCAGAATTCCTGTTACTGGATGAGCAGACCCGATCAGCACTCAACCCGAAGAACGTCCCTTGCGTAGGAGCCAACGGCATCAGCTTAAGTCCTTGTGGATCGTTCGTCGCGGCACTGCATCTCAACGGGAAAACATACAGTACTACCGTTGGAGTCTGCAAGCACCTGAACGCCCCTCTCTTGAGCAAGAGCGGATGCAAAGCCTTAGGACTTCTGCCGGATAACTGGCCCCATTCAATGATCGTCAATGCCATAACCAACGGACAAGTTCTAACGTTCCCGCCGACCCCGGTGAGAGCCAATGAGATCGATAAGCAGGCCGCTGCAGTAGTAGACCCGGTCGACGGATCCAGGGTAATGGAGGATTCGTTAATACGACAAATCAGAGCAGCCGCAGAGCATGATGGAGAGTACAAACGTATACGCAATATCATCCCTCAAAAGATTCAACGTAAAGAAGACCTCGACGAAGATCTTCGCCCCTACTGGAGAGTATTGCACCAACTAAGCGTACGCGAAGAACTCGTTTTCTTAGGCTCTCGCCTACTCATCCCAACACCATTACGCTCAGAAGTGCTAAAAATACTCCATGCTTCGCATCAAGGCCAAGACCGGACTCTTCGACGCGCTGGCCAATCTGTCTTTTGGCCGAGCATCACTAATGACATCCGGAACGTAGTAAAAACGTGTGCCGAGTGTTCAGCCTATCTACCCTCGCAACAGAAAGAACCACTCTATTCCGACCCGCCGCCTAGCTACCCATTTCAACATGTTTCCTGCGACCTTTTTTCGCACGCTGGATACCAATATCTCGTTATGGTCGACCGCTTTTCAGGTTGGATCAACGTGACGCAATGTGGCAGAGCCCCCACGTCCACCACGGTCATCCGTCACCTTCAAAAGTGGATGGCAGATTACGGCATCCCAGAGATACTCACATCCGACAATGGTCCCCAATTCTCCTCTCAAGAGTTTCGGAGTTGGACAAAGCGTTGGAACATCGAGCACTCCACCTCATCTCCACACTTTCCTCAATCAAATGGACTTGCCGAAGCGGCCGTAAAAGCGATAAAGTACCTAATCAGCAAGACCACCACCAATGGGAATCTCAAGTCCGACACATTTTTAGAAAGTTTGATGGAGTTCCGAAACACGCCCAAAGCAGAGGGACGAAGTCCAGCGCAGATTGTGTTTGGTGCCCCGACACGTACCAAGCTACCGCTTCACCGTAGTCAGTTTGCCAAGGAATGGAGAACAAGGATTTCAGAATGCGATCAACGAGCCCAGAATTTAAGGCAGAAAGCCCTCAAGCGATACAATCGCAACGCCAAGCCACTCACACATTTGGAAGTGGGAGCAATAGTCCTTGTCCAGGATCACCGCACAAAACATTGGACCCTCCTTGCTGAGGTTCTCGAACTTCTTCCACGCGGTCGCAGCTACCTCATCCGGACCGACGCCGGACGCCTTCTTCGCCGTAATCGCAGATTCTTACGACCTTTCGTGCCTCCACCGTACACCACCCCACCCAACTCAGCTCAACATCAGCAGACCTTATCCACTCGAACCCGAGAACCGAACCCGCGTTATAGCAACTACGTTGGATCGGTCCCAAGTCCCAATCTCCAGGGGGGGCATGAGATAAGAGGATGCCAGCGGGCGACACTGGCCTGGGACGGCGGCTGGCCAGCCGGCCTGCGCGCGCAGGCTGCGCGCGCATTTTTCGAACACCGCCTGATATCGCCGGCTGTTTACCGCGCGTCGCTACAACCTGTGGCGGTTCCTTCTATTATATAATACTCTAGGCGCTGGTGGAGTAAAAACTGTACTCCACCTGCCTCTTATAATTGTATGTAATTTTTGGACACTTATTAAAATATAAATTATTAATTTATAGTTCTCACTGCAGCTCGAACCTTTACCTAACGCGGTAGAACACTCGGTAATTGGAAGTTAAAGGAATAGTATCTTTGCCTTGGAATTGTATCATTATTTTTGTCTCAAATAAATTGCCGTGTCATCCTGAATTTTTTATTTCCTAATTTTCTACATTACAAAATCATCATTTTATCTATTCTCCCAATATATATGTTGTAGATAAATGATAAAATTAATTTTGACTTTTGCGCAATTAATAGGTAGAAATCTTAATTTTGATAAATAATCTTTAAAATAATAAACTTAGTGATAATAAAACTTATAGATAAAAACACTTGTTATCATCGTCGCATTGGGGGCGCTCCTTGCGAGTTAAATCTACAAATCTGCAAATAACTCTAAGGATATTCAAGGTATTCAAGAAATTATTTTTCAAAAACCTTCCTGGGGATATACCTAATAATATTCCAAAATATCACGGCGATCGGATGTATGGTTTTTGAATCTATAGAGTACAGACAGATAGACAGATAGACAGACAGACAGACATTCAATTTTATATATATACAGGGTGTACCAGGTAAATTGGGAATTTCAACAATGGTATTTTAACTGAAATTTTTTGCAAGTAAAAATTAAAATATCCGAATGAAATTTGACACAGTAGTAGATTAAAGGATATAGGTTTTATTTATTCAATGTAGTTTCCATTATTAGCTACAACAGTCTCGAGGCGAGTGCGGAATGAAGCACAGGCCTTGGCGACGATGACCTTGTCCATTTGGGTCATCACCGTGTGAACTGCTTTCTTGACAGACTGGATGGTGGTATGAGGAGCTTTGTTTACATCTCTCTCAACAACGCCCCATACATAGTAGTCGAGGGGATTGCAATCTGGAGAATTAGGGGGCCAAATATCAGGACCCCAGTGACTAGGGACGTTAAGTGTCAGCCACGATTGTGTCTTTTTTGCCTTATGGGCTGGAGCTGAGTCCTGTTGGAAGACATACTTCCTTCCTGCGGCCACCATGTCCATTCAAGGCTTCACAACGGTGTCCAGAACATTGATGTAGGTGTCAGCGTTCATCCTAAGGCCCTTCTCAAAGAAATGGGGAGGCATGACATCACCTTCACTGCTGATAACGCCAAGGACCATTACGGAGGCAGGAAATTTCGTGTGCATCACGACAGGTATCTCTGAGGGGTCTTTACAGATCCAGCGATCATTCCTGGGATTTACCTTTTGGTCCACGTCAAAGTTCTTCTCGTCAGAGAAGAACCTTAGCATGCCAAAAGAGTCGTGTTTCAGGTTGTTGAGGAGGGCAGCAGCCTTTCCTTTTCTGTTATTCTTCATATTCTCAGTCAGCAACTGACCTTTCCGAAGGGCATAAGACTTGAGACCAAGGTCCTCATGGATAGTTCTGACAATTGTCATAGAGCCAACGTCCATTTCCTTGGCTATGGCCCTCATGCTCTTCCCAGGGTTTCCATCAATCTTCTCCTTGACATTTTTGACAAATTCTTCGCCTCTTACCCTGTCCGATCGACGCGAGTGCTTTTTCCTTGTAGATATCCCCTCTTTGTTACTGTCGGCCTCATCAAACTGCTTCTTGACACGATAAATAGTGGTTTTGGGCAACTTAAGAAAATCCACTATCTCTTTGGGGCTCCTTCCGGCGTGCAGAGCAACGATGATGGCAGCTCGATTTTCAAATTCTCGGTTACTCTTCATCACTACACTGCGAACACATGTACTGTTGCATTTTACATGAATATGGCTACGTAATGAAAAAAAAAAACAAGTTTTTGATCTCAAGTAGTTTTTGTTTTATGGACTGTCAAAGTTAGTCCCAATTTACCTGGTACACCCTGTATATAGACTAGCGGATGTACCCGGCTTCGCCCAGGGTTTTACCCGATTAAAGGTTTGTCTAACGAACATTTGTTAAAACAATTCTCTATAAACTTATAAAAAAAATAATAGATATATTTTGATAATTTGAAACTCGTAAATTTGAATCTTTCGATAAAGTGAACATTTTTTCCCGGTCCCTGTGTGCCGTGTCATCCTGAATTTTGTCTTTCCTAATTTTCTACGTTACAAAATAATCGTTTTATCTAGTTAACATTTTTTCCCGGTACCTTGAAAAATACTCGATAAGTTGAATAAAATCAATATTAATTGGTTCCCTCGGTAATTGGAAGTTAAAGGAATAGTATCTTCGCCTTGGAATTGTATCATTATTCTTGTCTCAAATAAATTGCCGTGTCATCCTGAGATAATCTTACTTTTGATATATAATCTTTAAGATAATACACTTGGTGATAATAAAACTTATAGATAAAAAAACTTGTTAACATCGTCGCAATGGTGGCGCTGCTTGCGAGTTAAATCTACAAATCTACAAATAACTCTAAGGATATTCAAGATATTTAAGAAATTATTTTTCACAAACCTTCCCGGGGATATACCTAATAATATCCCAAAATTTCACGGCGATTGGATGTATGCTTTTTGAATCTATAGAGTACACACAGACAGACATTCATTTATATATATATATAGACTAGCGGACGTACCCGGCTTCGCCCGAGGTTTTACCCGAGTAAAGGTTTGTCTAACCAACATTTTTTAAAACAATTCTCTATAAACTTATTTTAAAAAAAGATATATTTTGATAATTTGAAACTCGTAAATTTGAATCTCTCGATAAAGTGAACATTTTTTCCCGGTCCCTGTGTGCCGTGTCATCCTGAATTTTGTCTTTCATAATTTTCTACATTACAAAATCCTCGTTTTACCTAGTGAACATATTTTCCCGGTCCGTTGAAAAATACTCGATAAGTTGAATAAAATCATGGTCGTGAATCTCTCGATAAAGTGATTATTTTTTCCCGGTCCCTGTGTGCCGTGTCATCCTGAATTTTGTCTTTCCTAATTTTCTACATTACGAAATCATCGTTTTATCTAGTGAACATATTTTCCCGGTTCCTTGAAAAATACTCGATAAGTTGAATAAAATCATGGTCGTTTATGGAAGATGGATGTAGTTCCCGGAGGTCACCCGTCCCCCGCGCGCCAGGACCTTTTGATCCCACTGATTGGCCGGCGGCCGGACGGGGGGGGGGGCTGACCTAAGCCTATCTCCGTCGCAAGGTAGCGCTGCTTGCGAGTTAAAGCTACAAATCTGCAAATAACTCTAAGGATATTAAAGATATTCAAGAAATTAATTTTCGTAAACCTTTCCGGGGATATGCCTAATAATAGCCCAAATTTTCACGGCGATTGGATGTATGGTTTTTGAATCCATAGAGGACACACACACAGACAGACATTCAATTTTATATATATAGACTAGCGGATGTACCCGGCTTCGCTCGGGTTTTACCCGAGTAAAGGTTTGTCTAACGAATCTCTCGATAAAGTTAACATTTTTTCCCGGTCCCTTGAAAAATACTCGATAAGTTGAATAAAATCAATATTAATTGGTTCCCTCGGTAATTGGAAGTAAAGGAATAGTATCTTGCCTTGGAATTGTATCATTATTCTTGTCTCAAATAAATTGCCGTTTCATCCTGAATTTTGTCTTTCCTAATTTTCTACATTACAAAATCATCGTATCATCATGATAATATTTAGAGCCGACTAGCCGAATGACCCGGGCAACGCCCGGGTTTTACCCGATTAAATGTTTTTATTTAAATACTATTCGTTACAATTATAAATTGGCGGCGTGGATGTCACTCTTGTGAAACGTCCCGCTCCAAACTTTGTGTCTGAGAAGCGATATTTTTATAGAAAGATGATCTGGCTTTTGTTTTCTGCTCGAATGAATGTTTTTCTGTTAGAATTTTGTTCCTGCGTACAAAATAATGAGCTGGTTTCACCCGTGGTCTCTGCTTTTTGGAATTTTTCCGATATAATTTTGTATCTGATAATCTTACATGATACAGCAATATCGTCATCATCATTTTCTGACTAATAATATATAGTTTTAATAATTGATTTATATATTTTTTAAAATAGCCTATCGTCTTCCCCGTATTTTTTAACCAATGTATGGAAATTTTGGTTTGAATTAGTGAACTACTGCGAATTTGTATACCGGACATACAAACCAACAAACAAACATACAAACATTCATTTTTATATAAATAGAAGAAGAAGATATAGAAGATATAATATAAATGAGTTTTAAAAATTGTTTTAAAAAAATGCATCGGCCGGGAATCGAACCCTGGCCGCCCGCGTGGCAGGCGAGCATTCTACCACTGAACCACCGATGCTTTAAAAAATGGCCATATTTAGGTATTCATTCCATACCGGATTAGTCCGCGTAAAAAAAAGTTCTTCAAATGAAAAAAGAAATAGCCAAAAATACTAATCAAAATGCAGCCGAAAATTTTCCTCAGGTTTATAAAAAGCGACATGCAAAATTTGGTACCAATTGGTTCAGTAGTTTTTGAGTTTATCGCGAAACAGACAGACAGACAGAAATTGACTTATATATATATATATATATATAGATATAGATATAGATATAGATATATAGATATAGAGATAGAGATCTATATTAATAAAATGCAAATTTCATAAGAGGACATCACTAAAAACTTTCGTTACAATGCATCAATTTCGACCAAATTTTCAACATTTATGTAAAACGAGATGGAGCAGGTTTTGCATAACATCAAAATATTTTCCCTAACATTAACATGCGTAACTTCGCTGTTATCGATTAAATACAAAAAAAATCAACAGAGTTAATTTTCATGGTAAACGGTTTGCGGATTTCGACAAATTAGAAAGAAGGAATCATATATCGCCGCAATAAAACTGCGGCGATATATGATTCCTTCTTTCTAAAGAGTTAATTTTATTTATATATAAATACAAGATTAAATTTCAACAGAGTTAATTTTTTTACATACTAGCTAATAATCTCAATCTAAAAAAATATTCAAAACAAGCAATTTTAAGATAACACCATATGTAAAACAGTCGGCCAAGAAAACAAATAACGTGTAATATATATATAATATAATATATATAATAAAATCTTAAATATTATTTATCAAAAGTAAGATTATCTCAGGATGACACGGCAATTTATTTGAGACAAGAATAATGATACAATTCCAAGGCGAAGATACTATTCCTTTAACTTCCAATTACCGAGGGAACCAATTAATATTGATTTTATTCAACTTATCGAGTATTTTTCAAGGGACCGGAAAAAAATGTTCACTAGATAAAACGATGATTTTGTAATGTAGAAAATTAGGAAAGACAAAATTCAGGATGACACGGCACACAGGGACCGGGAAAAAATGTTCACTTTATCGAGAGATTCAAATTTACAAGTTTCAAATTATCAAAATATATCTTCTTTTTTAAATAAGTTTATAGAGAATTGTTTTAACAAATGTTCGTTAGACAAACCTTTACTCGGGTAAAAACCCGGGCGAAGCCGGGCACATCCGCTAGTATAATATAAAAAGCCAACAATGAAGAGTGAATGTAAGATAAAAAGCCAACAATGAAGAGTAAATGTAATATAAAAAGCCAACAATGAAGAATGAATGTAAGATAAAAAGCCAACAATGAAGAGTGAATGTAATATAAAAAGCCAACAATGAAGAATGAATGTAAGATAAAAAGCCAACAATGAAGAGTGAATGTAAGATAAAAAGCCAACAATGAATAGTAAATGTAATATAAAAAGCCAACAATGAAGAATGAATGTAAGATAAAAAGCCAACAAAGAAGAGTAAATCTACTTATATAATTGCCTTATTCTGTCTGTGTGAAGGTCACTGTGTGAAGTTCACAAATAGATTTTGGTCAGAATATAATATAAAAAGCCAACAATGAAGAGTAAATATGATATAAAAAGCCAACAATGAAGAGTAAATATGATATAAAAAGCCAACAATGAAGAATGAATGTAAGATAAAAAGCCAACAATAAAGAGTAAATGTAATATAAAAAGCCAACAATGAAGAATAAATTTAAGATAAAAAGCCAACAATGAAGAGTAAATATAATATAAAAAGCCAAAAATGAAGAATAAAGGCAATGTGACACGGGAAAAAATGTTCACTAGTATATAATATTTGATGATATTTAAAAGAAACGCATTGCCAGTAAATTTATTTGTGTAAAATTTTAACGATAGATGGCAATAAAATTCAATTTACTAATAATATAAATGAGTTTTAAAAATTGTTTTAAAAAAATGCATCGGCCGGGAATCGAACCCTGGGCGCCCGCGTGGCAGGCGAGCATTCTACCACTGAACCACCGATGCTTTAAAAAAATGGCCATATTTAGGTATTCATTCCATTCTGGATTAGTCCGCGTAAAAAAAAAAAAGTTCTTCAAATGAAAAAATAAATAGCCAAAATACTAATCAAAATGCAGCCGAAAATTTTCCTCAGGTTTATAAAAAGCGGCATGCAAAATTTGGTACCAATTGGTTCAGTAGTTTTTGAGTTTATCGCGAAACAGACAGACAGACAGAAATTGACTTTTATATATATATATATATATATATATATATATATATATATATATATATATATATATATATATATATATATATATATATATAGAGATATAATATAAATGATCAAAAATTATATCTACAGACCTTACTGCAATGATATGTGTTATTGAACAACTCATATCATTGCAGTAAGGTCTGTAGATATAATATTTGATGATATTTAAAAGAAACGCATTGCCAGTAAATTTATTTGTGTAAAATTTTAACGATAGCTGGCAATAAAATTTAATTTACTAATAATATAAATGAGTTTTAAAAATTGTTTTAAAAAAATGCATCGGCCGGGAATCGAACCCTGGCCGCCCGCGTGGCAGGCGAGCATTCTACCACTGAACCACCGATGCTTTAAAAAAATGGCCATATTTAGGTATTCATTCCATTCCGGATTAGTCCGCGTAAAAAAAAGTTCTTCAAATGAAAAAAATAAATAGCCAAAAATACTAATCAAAATGCAGCCGAAAATTTTCCTCAGGTTTATAAAAAGCGACATGCAAAATTTGGTACCAATTGGTTCAGTAGTTTTTGAGTTTATCGCGAAACAGACAGACAGACAGAAATTGACTTATATATATATATAATAAAGAGATTGTTGAATTATAACAGATAAATTAGAATATTTATCTTCATTATTTTTAGGCGAAAAGTTATTTCAAAAATTTTATTAGCTAGAAACCTTCCCAATACTATACTAAATAACTTCCCAAAGTTTCATGGCGTTCCAATGAGTGGTTTGGTCAGGCATAAAGAACACACACACACATACATTCATTTATATATAGATAGATAGATAAATAGAGAGTAACTGGTAAAATAAAATGTAAATATTATCAGAAAGGCTATTTACACATTTCTATAATGTATGTATGTTAAGATAAAACGATAAAAGTTACTTCCAATAGTTTATCTAAGTATGATAAACTATGAAGCAGCCTTCACACAAAGAGGCACTTGACATCAATTATAAACTCTAAATCATCTGATAAAATTTCTATTTTAAGTAATATTGAGTGGTAAATGTACTAGGTTTAGGTTTCTTCTAAAAATGCGATAAGAAAGTGATGAAAAAGCGCGCGAACAAAAAAAAAAAAAAAAGGAAGAAAGATAGGCAGGCAATAGGAGCTGCTGGAACAGCGGTCTCACATGACATTTTACATGTACATTGGGTCAGCTGACATCTCCCCAACCTACTGATAGATAGGCAAGAAGGTATGGGACAAGATCCCGCTAGACACGAATTCGTGTCGGCTGCCGGCGATTTTATATTTAATTTTGAAAATCGAGGACGTGAATTCGCGTTCCTCGAGTCGAAAGGGTTAAGTTTTGTCTATCTTGTAGGTGGGGAACTACTCGATCCGAGCCTCCGCCCATTCGCCTGCGGGGGACTTACTGCGATCCACCTTCCTGATGATCCAGCAGCCCATCACCTCGGTGGTCCTGGAGAGTGAAGTGAGCCACCTAGCGGTGGGGGACTCGACAAACCTCCTCGTCACCCTCGCCACTGGGAGCCACGTGGATTTGGTGTGGACCGCTTCGGGACGGAAACTTTTCCAGGAGTTCCTAAATGGTGCGTCAATTCTCTCTACATTTGGTTCAGTCTTTTTAGACATCCTTTGAGGCTGCATGGAATAGATACAGGTGCTTCAGACTGATGATTTCAGGTATTAATGCCAACTGATGTGCAGGTACTGTGTCCCAGGAAGGTTACAATCAGTCAGCCACCTGCTCTGCCCCCGGCTTGATGACTTTAGCGATCTCGGCCTCCAATCTTCTCTCATCCGCAAAGAACGAGACCTCAGTTCTATGTCAGCTTGCCGTGCCACAAGATGGCTGGGTCATGACCACAAACTCTCCACAGGTATTTCCACCAGGTAGGTTTTACATCAAATTGTTTTCTTCAATTCATGGTAATCTCGATAAATAGTTAGGTGGTTGTCACTGCTTGTACTGTAAGTACATAATATGTCTACACGTATAGTACCAGACCATGGTGGGTAGAGGGCTGTGACTGCCCTATACTGTATGTACATCCTTTGTCTACACATGTAATACCAGGCCATGGTGGGTAGAAGGCTGCTTATACTGCAAGATAACATATCACATACCTGCACAACTAGTACCACCAGTTTGACACAGGTCCTGGTGTAACTGTTTACACTCACTTGTAAGGTCGGACGACTTGTACAAGAATCCTATGCGCAATAAATGTAATAAAAAACTGCCTTTATGTGAGTTCTATTTATGATTCTGTTTCCGTATGCGACACCACTATTGGTCACAACTCATTGCCAACGAAATTAATAATTCACACTGAAGTTCTAAACTCAGAAAACCGGAGATATCCTGACATGTGTCCCACATGTGCAGGAGCTGTCGAGGTCTACATCGAGTACACCGACTTCGACACTTTCCCCAGCAGTCCACAGGCTCTCCTCTACTACGGCAACGGCTCCGTGGAAGCCGTTCCAGTCCCCCGCTATCCTGAAGAAGGTCCTTGGAAGAATACTCCAATAATCCTCGGACTTCCAGGACCTGGAACACATGTTCTTACTTTGAACATTTCCAACTTGGTCAGCTGGCGGGAGATTTCTGCCGAGGTGAACATCTCCTATGTCTCTCTCGGTTATATGGTGCAGTATCTAGTGGTCTAACATATACGGGAATTCTGCATACCGCGACACCTCACGGTATTACTGGGACAAAAAATATAATTAAGGAAGGAATACGATTATTCTTATTTGGCCCTTATCATTCACAATTTCTCACACCTACCTATGAAACAAATTTTTAAAAGCCAAACTATTAACAATTTGCATTAAATTATATGTATTAATACTACTGAATCGTCAGGTTTTTTTTTTCAAGGTACCACCACCACAATTCACTTAATTAGGGATATAACAAATTTAGAGGTGTTGGCCGTGTTGACGAAATTTACTGCTCTGCAATGGAGTCAACTTTGTTACATATTTTCCGCTTTAGTTTTCATTGTTAACCGTTGTAAACCGATGTTTCGATCTTACTTCAACATGCTATACTATGGTTTGAAAAGTATATGTGAAACAATACCAATTAATATAAGTTTTCTATATATTGGAATTCTTGTCCCTTTTCAATTTTTTCCATATATATGAGGCGTGAATACTGAACGTAAAGGAGCGAGGAGTCAAAGTGCTTCGTGAGCGTTCATTCGAACAAAACAATAGCCTTCCGTTCCTAGAATTAAAAATAATTCACATGCTACAACAGTTTCAAACAACCGTGTATTACAAACAGTCCTTCAACCCTAACTATATCCGTTTTTCTCCTCCTCTTGCCCTCTTAGCCATAAAAAAAAACCGTAAAAACCTTAACTAAACGCATCCAGAGCCATTGCTCACTTCAAAACTTTAAAATAGAAGAGACGCAGAATTTTTTTTTTTTTATATTTAAAAAATAATTACCAATATCTTATATTTATTTTAAGACATTTTTACAACCCCTCTGAGATCCGGAACATCCCAATTTACAAATCAATATGCAGTATTCTTTATTCACAAATATCTCTGTTTCAATAGCTCATCATCTAAAGAAATTCAGAATAAAGACGCTTTTCACACACACACAAGCCTTTATTAAGACATTCCTTCTTATACTGACGAATCTCCTGTGAGAAGTGGATCCAAAAAGAAATGAGAAGCAGGGGAAGAAATGGAATCCTCGCTCAGAAAAGAGAAAAAGAAGAAGAAGAAAAAAGGGCTGAGGGAGATTTTTAAATAGAAAAAGAAAAACAGGGAAAGAATATCGATGTACAAAAGTTGAGACTATATACATCGTTTTTCGTGCATAGAACACAGTGAGGAATTAGACTGTTTGAGTGAATGGTTACACCTTGTGAAGAAGAAAATATTTCCACACAGTTTAGTTTCTTTGTTAGTTTTTTTTTCTCCTTGATGTCTTGAAAAAAAGTAAAGGACTTTAAAATAGCTGAGCCATTATCCATTAAGTCTGAAAGAAAGGAATACAGCGAAAAGTGTGAATGAGCAGCTCCACCGCAAAAAGTTTCCTTTGGCTAATTTGTCTTCAACGTGATTAAATAAATTATTCAGGTTGGACAATTGAAGTTCTTTTTTTTTTTTTTGGAGGCAGGTAGGTAAAAATTATGCACGTTTGTGAATTACAGTTTTGTCAAAAAGTTATTGTAATCCAGTGTTTTTCGAGGATGAACGTTTCCAGTGTATTTTATAATTTGTCACTAATTCATGCGACATTCATCCGGACTTTCATCCTCCGTTCCCACGATTCCGTATTCCGATTCCATTCCTTTGCTTCAATTCGGAAAATTTTAACCGTCGCTCAATATCGCAGATCCTTTCGGAGTTGGCCGAGGCAGCTCTCGCTGTATTTTCCAACGAGGATTCAATCTGTTGTATCCGGTTTTTTATTTTTTCTATATAGTTTCTAACGATAATAATCTTGAATCGAGCCTTTTTCTCCAGTCATTTTTTTTTCCGTCAGCGCCGATACCAAATTATGTAGATCTGCTTCTTTGCATGTATCTAACGTTGTTGTCTTGTAGATTTGGGCCCCGGGTTTTGCTCAATGCCCGACATAATTAGTAGCATCAGTATAATACTTCCAGGAGTAAACTTTCTAGCATGGGCAACTAGTTTAGGTTTTGTTGCAGAGAGTAGACCAATGTACTTGTTTGAATTTACATACTCAGTTCTTGAACAAGTTTCCTTTGTGGATAATATTAAATTGAATAGAACTAGAAGTAAAAATAATTTCATTTTCCCCGCAAGAATTACTAGCTATATGATTCAACTCAGGATAGTTAGGAGACAGGAGTAAATAAAGTATTATAAGCAACAAAATTATAGTTTGGGGAAAAATAAAGACGCTTTTCATCAACTGCCCAAATATAAGTTTATTACTAATAAACCCCATAACAAAGAGAACAATAGTATTAATTATCCAACTAATATTAAGAATACCATAAATTCCAAAGAATATAGAGAATACTAAATCAGATATGTAGGTAGCAACATTTACACATTAGAATATCCGAACATAAACGAAATATAGACAGCCAAGACAATAGATTAGTCTACCAGAATATAAAACAAACTGGCCATTGATTCATTTTACCAAAACCAAAGACCCATTAATGCAACATCAAAAATAAACAACAGATACTTTTAATAGCACTGAAGACTGAACCCCCCCCCTCCCCCCCCCCGGAAATTTACAATATACAGTCGACTCTCGATAATTTGAAACTCAAGGGACTAGAGAAAATATTCAGTTTATCAACAGTTCAAAATAACAAGAGTTTGAACAACCAAGAGGAAGAGAGGGAAAAAATCAAGCCAACAAGATTTGAAGTTTTGGCAGTTTCGGGATATACATACTATGTTGATACAAGATTAAATAAGTGACTTACCACATGTTTTTTTAAGTAATAAATTTATTGGGAGCTTTCGGGTCTTGCCCTTTCTCAAAAAAGAGTTTGATCTCAAAATTCGTGATTTATTATTTTTAACATTTGTACAGTTATTCACACATATTCATTTGTGGCAAGATACTATTTCTTCAACTTCAAATTACCGAGGGGAGCAATTAATATTGATTTTATTGAACTTATCAAGTGTTTTTCAAGGGACCGGGAAAAAATTTCAAATTATCGAAAGATTCAAATTAACGAGTTTCAAATTATCGAAAGATTCAAATTAACGAGTTTCAAATTATCGAAAGTCTACTGTACTTTCCCCGAACCTATACCGAAGCCTCCAAATAGAGAAATCCCTTCTGAAGATCTACAGTAAAACCAAAAAGCATATTCATTACAAAAACTACAGTTTATTCTTTGATTCTTCCTCCTAATTTTTATATTTTATGCTCATTTGATATGTTTTAAAAGATCTTGTCGCCATTTATATACGTACTAGACGAATGGCCCGGGCAACGCCCGGGTTTTACCCGAGTGCGTATATATTTTAAAAACGTTTTAATTCAAATACTATTCGTTACGTTGGCATCATATATTAACTTTATGAAAGGAAAAATATGTCCAGGGTAGCCTAGTGGTCATGGCATTTGCCCGGTAAGCGGAAGGTCGTGGGTACGATTCCCATCCCTTGACACTTTTTTTATTTTATCCATTCTGACCAAAATCTATCCGTGAACTTCACACAGACAGAATAAGGCAATTATATAAGTAGATAAGTATAATAATAATAATAATTATTATTATTATCATTAGATAATGATAATGATCATAATGATGATGCGCGCGTTGATGACCAAAATCTATCCGTGAACTTCACACAGACAGAATAAGGCAATTATATAAGTAGATATAAAAATTAATATATGAATTTTTTTTATTTTCTTCAGATATTTATGAAATTATGTAAAATAGCATGTGTGATTATAACTTGTGTCTTATTGGCGATTTATTGAATTGTATTTTCACCTATAGAAAGAGCTATAAATCTCAAAGTTTTCAAAAAAAGAAACTTATACATGGAAGCTTGAATATTTCACCTCAATATTGATACACGGGGTTATTTTATTGAATTAACAATATATTAAAAATAATGAAAGCGTATCCTGACCAGGAGCACATGTGCCTTTTAGATGGCAGAGCGCCATTTGTGGAACAAAAATCAACTAAACATTGATTTAACCTGTTCCCTGATATTTGGCCAACCCAATTTCTTGATAAATAAAAAAAAGCCATCCACGAACGCGTAACAATATATTATTAAGAATAATGTAGCCTCATAAAGAAAGCCTAGTGCACAGATATTCCAAGGGGATTATGATAGATTTGAAAACACCCAAGAGTTTTCTTCAAAATATCCGAAAGACAAAGCGCCATCACTGTATTTTCGGCGCAGTTGAATATTTCATTTGATACAGGATTTTCCATTTAAGGCAAATATTTAGTTTTTGAAGAAGAAATGACATAAATTAATCTATAGGAGAAAAAATCACATAGAAAATTTATGTTCAGCAGGAAAGTATGACATAGACATCAACACTTTCTACACTGTCCGATATCTTCCAGTTGGCTACACTAGGGGAAGTAGTAAAATTTAGATAATGGTCCTGATAACAATATTTTAAATAAAAAGTAGCGTTTCGGATTGACTCCGCTTCGTATAATATGTGATTTCTTTACGATTTATAGTTTTAATATTCATAAATACATATTTGTTAACGTTTCAGACACTATCACTTTTGGTATTTCAATTTCATAAGCGTCTTTGTGTATTTTAACGACAAATTTTAACAATATATATTAACAATTATAGAAACAAATACATATACCACAGATTGTTTTGAATATAATTATCCTTTGTATCAATATTAAGTAGACATCATCAGGGGATTCTATGGATAGGTTTGTTTATTTATAATTTTAGATCTCAAGCTTTCGGGGATGAAAGCCCTTCTACAGGAGAAAATACGAATATAGTGTTTTCATGCTTGCAGTCCCTGGAAGCCTGTGTGTGATGATTTCACCTTAACAGATATCTATCTAGGAAATAAAGACACGAGTGTTTTGTGGCGGCGAGTTCAGGTGGAGATGCTGGAGAAGATGGACGATCTCTTGGTGGAAGTCCGAGTGTTGGAAGATGGAGTGCCTGAAGTCCTGGCCGGACCTACTCAGCAAGATATCTTTGTGGGCTCCACCGTCAAGTTCAACTTGTCCCTGGACACAGGTATGTACGACTTTCTTGTTACAATAACTTAAATTGTCACACACCTACACCACTACAATACAGATTTAATATTTCAACTCAGTTTCAACACAGCTCGTTTTGTTGCAGAAAATATCAATGTAATAAATAAAACATTTTAGTTACGCGCACAAAGATACAAAGCCCATTAAGAACCAAGGTGAACCGCTTGACCAGAGCCAAGCGCCTTCTGAACAAACTCAAACATCCCGAGGAGCCAGAAATGATCTGGTTTGTTCAGGACCAGAAGGTGAACCGCAAAAATGATCGGTGGCTGTGTAAAAACCCTGATGAGATACCTACGGGGGATACTGCACTTTCCCCGCGTGGGAAACACTTTCACATTTATATACAAGAGTTATTTATTAGCCCATGGAAGAAATCCAGTGACAACAGGCTCTTGTTATGTCCTTCATAAAAGTAAAAGGGCCAGTAAGGGTTACAAGAAGGATAGTAGAACTATCAGGTCAAAGATAGTTCACCATATTTACACCATCAGGTTGCGGTAGCTATTTGAAAACACACTTTCATGTGTGTTATATAGTAACAGTTATTTTTATCTTCCAGGTAGACATGATAGAACCTATTCTTACGTAAGAAATGAAGAGGCATTCAGTTATTGTCTCCTTGGCTGCAGGACACACCGAGTCAGAACTTGCTACATTCTTGAAAGTCGCCCAATCATTTGGTTTCAAAGTTCGTAGAGAATTGGTAGCTTCAAAGGATAATATGGCGTAGTTTCTCAAAGGAAACGACACTGTCGATGTTCTGACAGTATCAGGACGCCAAACTTTATAAGCCGTGCCCAAGTTGCAATCAATGAGGTCCCTGGAAAGTCGATGAGGGCACTCGCCAGAAAGCTTAGATTGATGAGGCTACCATCCGACGTGTAGTTCATGAGGAACTCCGTTACAAATCATACGTGATGCGGAGAGGACAGTTCATGTCCTAAAGAACCGAGGTGAACCGCTTGATAAGAACCAAGCGCATTCTGAACAAGCTCAAACATCCCGAGGAGCCAGGAATGATCTGATTTGTTCAGGATCACAAGGTAAACCGTAAAAATGATCGGTGGCTGTGTAAAAGACCTGATGAGATACGGTCATGCATACTTGGTTCTTGGTGTTTTTAGTAGTGAAGGTGATGTGATGCCTTCACTTTTTTTTTACTCCAGGTGCCAGAGTCAATGCCGTTGCTTACACCGAAGTGTTAGCCACAGTTGTCAAGCCTTGGATCGCTACTGTAGCACGTGGGAGGCCGTATGTTTTTCAACAAGACTCAGCACAATCTCATACAGCAAGAACAACCCTAGAATGGATGGCCTAGAATCTTCACAATCATGTCACACCTAACGTTTAGCCCCCAAGAGGTCAATCTGCTGGACTATTACGGGTGGGGCGTAGTTGAGAGGGACTCCAATAGTCCTTCCCACAACACTGTTGCAGCTGCTATAGTGTATGCAATGGCAAACAAACCCAATACCTATCTTATTAATGCCTGCAGTCGGTTTCGACAGCGTATAGAAGCTGTTATTGCCGCTGATGACGGGTTCATTGGATGATGTCGTCCTTTAGGTGTGTATGTGTTATCCCTATATATATATAAAAGTCAGAACAAAAGCAATTTTTATTCAGTCATATAAAACGTCGTTACATTTCAATTGTTAGTGGGGGAGGGGGTACAATTAAAATCTATCTCTATAAAATATTTGTAAATTTCGTATTTCTTCTTGTTTAAAATTCGACGTAATTCTGGATTTCCGCGGTCTAGGATGAAGTTGGCTGGGCTGAAGATATACAAGCGGTCGACAATCCGACATTCTTCAGTAGCTTCCTTTATTTTCTTTTTCGTAAATTCACACTCTAGGTATCGATGTAGTATGTCTGGAGATCCTCCGCACGCAGTGCAGGTGGGCCTTCCATTCCTGGTCGGGTGTGGCAGGGCTCTTAATTTCAGTCTCCAGGCGATATCGTCGTAGATGTTACGTTTTTTATGCCAGGATGGCGCAGTGTTGAAATTCCACTTTGCAGCTTTTTCTTCAGCGCGTTTAAAGTTAAAATTGGTCGATAAAATTATATTTCGTAGTGCGTTACTCTTTATACGTGAGAAAAGGCGTGATTCGTAAACGATGGGAAGATGCACGCAGGAAGAATGGTCTTGAAGTTTAAAAGTCGTGTTTTTCGTCTGGTTGTAAAACTCGGCAATTCGTTGTAGATCGTTTCGGATATTTCGCGTGGCATGGGAAAATAGATCATTTGCCTCGCGCATTTCGTCGTTCGTATCTATAAAATCTTTCAGGCGTTTCAAGTTTCTTGTGCTGAAGACGGCAGGGCTCTGTAGATAAAGGCCGTGTAAGAGGCGGCATTTCGGTATAACGAGGTGTAAATAATCTTTTCGCGAAAGCTGCTTGAAGTCAATATTAAATTTATGAACGATGTTACGCCAGCTTGCTAAAATTTGTTTTCTTCGCGGTGAGAGAAATCCGTGTAGATCGTAATTAAAAAGATTGAAGTAGTTGGTCGCATTTTTGTTCTCAAATAGAAATTCGTTTTCGTTCTGAAGTCCATTAATTTGCTTTTGTATACGTTTTAATGTGAATAAATCGCGTTGCGTGGCGAGGTGGAGCAAAGCGAGGCCGCCGTTCTCGATAGGTAAACAATTTATTGAGGAATTTGTCCAGGTTGTATTTAGGTATAGGGCGACATCAATATCTTTTTGTATATTGTTGAGGATTACGTCTTCAAGTAGAGTCGCGTTTATTTTATATGTAAATTTCGATATCAATCTTTCGTTAATATATCGCGTCTTCTGTATAAGCGAGAGCGACGAAATATGGGATTTAACAACACGCACCGCTTGTTGAAATTCTTCGCGCAGGTTTTCTTTCTCCGTTTTGAAGGGCGTTTTTGAGTTTTCAACTAAGATGCCAAGCACTCTGATTTGGTCTCTCCTCATCTTAATTTCCCTCGGAGTGTCGGTTCTGTTGCCCCAGCTGCCACACCACAACCCTTTGCTTTTCCCAAAGTTTATATTTATGCCGGAGACCCGCTTAAAATCTTGGAGACAGGAGTATATTCGGTCGAAGTCGCTTTCGTCTCTAATTAAGAACACCAGGTCGTCGGCGTAAATGTGCGTCGTGGTCGTGGAGCTCAGTTTGTCTCGTAAGTGAAAGATTAAAGCCGTCGTGGAGATCGAGAACAGTACCGCCGACAGCCCGCAGCCCTGACGAACTCCCCTTGTCACTTGTATGGATGGAGAGGTTTCTTCATTTACGTCAATCTTAATTGCACTGTTGTTCAAGATTATCTTGATCCATTTGATAAATATATTTGGTATACCGATTCTCTCAAGAGTCGCAATTAGGAAGTTTCTGTTGAGCGAGTCAAACGCCCTCTGTAGGTCGAGGACGACAATCGCGAGGGGCGTGTTGAGGAGGTTTGCCGCGTAGACGCTGTATTCGATATCAGGGAGTATGTCGAATATTGATCTATTCATAATTGCATATTTTTGTTCAATAGGAACAATTTGCGGGGAGTAGGGTTTAAGTTTTGCGAGTAATAATTTCGACAAGATTTTATAATCTGTGTTCATCATCGTGATAGGTCTCCATTCACCCAACGTCTTTGGGCTCGGCTTCTTTGGTAGGAGAATCAGCCTCCCCACTCTCATATGTTCAGGTAGTTCATCTTCCTCTTGAGCATTAGTAAATATCGTGAGAAGTAGATCTGCGGCGTCGTTCGGGTATTTTTTATAAAATTCCGCGGGAATCTTGTCTTCTCCAGCCATCTTTTTATTGGGAAGTTGCTTAATTGCATTAATTATGTCGCCTCTCGTTATAAAGTGTTGTTCATCGAAGTTGAAGTCGATGTCGAGGCGCGGTATAGTATTTGTATACGTTACGATGTCGTTTAGATTGATAGATTCGTCGGCTCTAGATTGATCGCGGTAGTGTTTAAAAATATAATTAAAAATATTTCGATTATCGGTCAGCAGTATGTCGTTCTCGTTAAAAAGCGAAGTAATAGCGGGCTTGTGACCCATCGGCCTTGGGACCGTATACCTCAGACAAGCATTAGCAACTTCCAAAATAAGTCTTCTTATACATCTCCATTTAGCAATTGCATTTAAGTGCATATAGTTCGAAT
The DNA here is from genome assembly GCA_030710605.1 of Cordylochernes scorpioides. NCBI lineage: Eukaryota > Metazoa > Arthropoda > Arachnida > Pseudoscorpiones > Chernetidae > Cordylochernes > Cordylochernes scorpioides. Next base: position 87,128,630 of record CP092866.1, on the reverse strand, counting down.
AAAAGTTTTCAAGTTCAAAAGCATATATGTAATATGGTGCAATTGTTGTTATTACACTATAATATTTGATGTATTACACTGTTGTAGAATCCTGTCGACTTAACCGTTCTGTGGCAATATCGTTGCGGAATTTCTTGTTGTTCGATTTGAATGGTGAGGATTGGTTGAAGCGCAGTCGTTTGAGTGGAAGTTGCAGCATACAGTTAGGAATAATCAGGACACGTGATGGGGTTTGAAATTAAAAGGCAACTGTGTTGGAGGGAAGAAAGCTTGAGAAGAGTTGAGCGATTTGACTTATTAATTAGTTGATCACATGGCGATGATGAAATGAGCGGAGAGAGATATCTCTAGAGTAGATGTTACCTTGTTGGAAGCGAAGGAGCACTGTCCGAACTCGGCGAGAGCCAGTGAACCCTGTAGGTGTTGTTCCTATGAGAGCTCAAGCGTAACTACCCATTCTTGCTTTCCGATTCAACACCAAGCCTCAGTTTCTCTCTGATTGGTCGAGAGATGTCACATGATCTTTTCCTATTGGTTGACCTACTTAAGGTACTGTCTTTTGATTGGCCCGCGGTTTCCTTTGATATTAGTTACGCCCGGCTTGGGTCAGGAAGTCTCGTGTTTATTTGACTTTATTTACTTCCGCGGCTATCAAAATACATCCTGCTTTGTCAGGAAGTATTGAATGCTAGCTTTAACATTTATAACTTCTGGTCACTAGAGACGTCCTGTTTTGTCAGGAAGTATTGAGTGTATCTTGGCTAAAATAACTTCTGCGGTCACTAGAGACGTCCGGTCTCTGCCCCTGCAATATTGACACAGGGGTGCCCAGAATAGTCGTGCCAGCCTTAGGTCTACTTCCTATATTTTAATGCTACTTGCTTCCCTCCAGTTACCTTGTTCTTTATTAAGTCTTCGAAAATCATACATGGTACATATATAGTGGGTCGGGGTTGCATTTAATTATATACAAATTATGACAGATGCGCCCCCTACATGTGAAGAATTCAAGAAGGGGTTAGCCTGAGAGAATTCTGTAAAATGAAAAATAATTTTGTGGGAAAATTAGTTGTGGGTATTGAGGGGCTATATACAAGCATTGCTGGTGACATAAAAGTAAGATAGAATGGGGTTGATGATATAGGTTGAGTATAATTAATAGAAATCAAAAAATTTTTTAATTGTAAGAAATCAATGAATGTTATGGTACATAGTGGGCAAAAAGAAAATGCGCCTAAACGAATTCTACTCGAGATAAGAAATGATATCGAGGGAGTTCTATTAAGGCTTTTGAAATCAAATAAAAATAATATAAAAATAGTTGAATGAAATCAAAATTGAATGTGTTTGGTTGAAAAAGAAAAATATTTTGTTGCATGATGACAAAGACAACTGCTTAGTTACTTTTTTGCTCGACTTTTGAGAAAAGAAATCGAGGAAATTTCATAAGGCGCTTTGAAATCAAAACAAAATAAAATAAGAGTAGTTGAATGAAATCAAAATTGAATGTGTTTGGTTGAATGGTGAGAAAAAAAAAAAAGAAAAATGCCTAACCATATTCTAGCTCGAAATTGGGAATGAAATCGAAGGAATTCTATTAAGTCTTTTGAGAAATCAAAAATAAAAATAAAATAAAAGTTTTTTGAGCGAAATCAAAGTTGAGTGCTTGGTTGAATGGCGAAAAAAAAAAAAGAAAAATGCCTAATTACTTTTTTGCTTGAATTTTGGAAAGGAATTCGAGGAAATTTCATAAGGTCTTTTGAGAAATCAAAATAAAAATAAAAATAAGAGTTGAACGAAATCAAAGTTGAGTGTTTGAAAAAAAAAATGAAAAATAAAAAGGTTTCAACAACAAAGGGTGATTTAATGTTTTTAGTTTAATCGAAAACCAGTGGGTTTTCGTTGATAATTGAGTTGTGGCAATATAAGTCAAGTGGTAAATAGAATGATAATTGATAAATGAAAATGATAATATAAACTAATTGGTAAATAAAATGATAATTAATGATTAAATTTGATAATAAGTTGAAGAAATTGATAAATTGATTAAATATTTAAATTTTAATTGAGAGAAAATAATGAAAATGATTGATATGAAAAATAAGGTGTATTGGTTGGAACCCTTTGGTATCTACATGCCCTGATCTACATGTATTGGTTGCTCCATTTCGCCCTATAAATGTTTTACTTGCTCAATTATGCCCTATAAAATTTTTGTCTCGTCTGTAGTGACACTTAGGTGAAAAACGTGATTCTAGCCCTCAAGTGCGTTTATGCTGTGTGTGCAGGAGACATGGAAATCTATATAACCTTTATGTGTAATTTTTTGTCTTTGTGTGTGTGTTGTGAAAAATGTTAGAAGTCGGTTGTGTAAGAGATGTGTGAGCTAGTTCTGGGTGTTGTTTCGTGGATGTGTAATTGGGTGGTAAAAATCGATATGTAGACTCGAACTGGAATCAAAACCGGTGGCATAGTGAGGTTCCCAGTCGACCTCAATAGGGGATCTTCTCATTGTAATTAGAGATACGGAAGTGGGGTGTGTCGGGCAAACGAGAGGGAATGAAATTGGAGATCGGACGAAGGCGTTCCGCTTTGTTTACAGAGGCCGAATTTATCGCCGCGGACTACACTCCCTGTCGCGGTGTCTCAAAATTCCCATTTCCTGCCGTCTATTTATTTTGGGGTGTGGCTCGGGTCTTGTTTTTGGAGTATGATTTCTCCGACATTGTTTGGTCATCTTTTCAGTTACTGCTATCTCTTCGGAGTTTATTTAGATTTTCTGCGAAGATGGTTCCTAAAATTAGGAGAAGTTTTATAAATGCTTGTCCAAAATTAAAAACTGCTTGTCCTAGATTAAAAACTACCTCTTGTAGTTCGAAGATTTTCTGAGCGGGCATGGCATAGATAAACAGGTAATTAATGACTAAAATTGGGATACAGTTGTACGGTAGAACTAATAAACAAAGGATAAAAATCAGATGAAAGATAGGATATTGCCCCATGTTCGTCCACATTTTTGTAACTGGGGACTCTGAAATATTTGCTTGAACCTTATGAATTGTAGAATTTGAATGATTGGTAGGTTCGCCGTTCTCCCGTTTGATATCTTTAGGGGGTGGTGTGATATGATTGAGTTGGTTGTCAGGTTTGCAGTTTTTAACATCGGGGAAGAGTGATGTAAATCGTCTTGTTGCAAAAATGGCAGGGTCTAAATGCTTGAAAGGTTCGCTGCTGGTGGGTTTGAACCTTAATGACTCTGTTGGGAATAATTCGGGTGTTAAATGTTTGAAAGGAAACGTGTAATTGGGGTTGTGCTTTATATGATAGGTGTTAACGGCGGGTGGTGATATATAATGGATTTTTTCTGTATACAGTTTAAGTTTGTTGACGTGGATTGTGTCAGTGTCTCTTTGAAGTGGTTGATTTGGTCGATCTATGCGGACCACATTTGGTGAAATAATTTCTAATATTGTGTGAGGTCCTGTGAAATATGGCGCGAGTTTCCCTGTATTTGGGTGGTGATATAATTTTACTAACACTAGATCACCTACTTCGAAATGTGGTTGCTTGTGTCGTTGGTCATAAGTGTTTTTGTCTTGTAAATGTTTGTTTTGTGTGCGTGTGTGTGCAATTTTTCTAGCTTTGTCGATATCTGGGTATGGTGTGTTATGATTAGAGATTTCTGGGGGTAGGATACCAAACATTAAGTATATGGGTGGAAAACCTGTGGTAGAGTGGGGTGTCTTGTTATATATAAGTGTAACCTTCTTGACCAACTTGGTCCATGCGACCTTAGGATTTTCTAGGTGTAATAACCTAAGTTTTCCCGTGAGGGTGGCGTTTAGGCGTTCACATAGACCGTTGGCCTGTGGATTGTTGCTGGTTGTGAGCAATGGGTGAATATTTCTATTAAGTAGAAAACTACGAAATTTGGGTGAAGTGAAGGCAGGGGCTCTATCCGTAAGAAGGCGTTTTGGAGAACCATCCTGGAATACTCGTTTAAGTACCTGTTGGTAGGTGGTGGTACTGGTGGATTTAGATGGAAAAGCCCACGCGTAGCGTGAAAAATGATCGACTACCACATGGAGGTATATCTTGGTGTTGCCATATTTGGCAAATCCAGCTATGGTGTCCAGAGATAAAAGGTCGAAGGGTTCTTTAGATTCCGGAGGTTGACTTAATTCTCCGTAAGTGGGTCCTACTGGACGTTTTGTTAATTGGCAGGTGGGACAGGTCTTAACTTTTTGTTTAATATCTTTTGACATACCTTGCCAGTAATATTGTGTGGAGATAATTCGTGACATTTGGGAAATACCGGGGTGATTGTATTGTGTGTGTACTGTTTGTAAGAGTTGTTGTATGAGTGGTTTTGGAAGTATAATCTTGGTTACACCTTTTCGGGAAACTGTATGTAATCCATTATGATCAATGGTCAAACTAGACTCTTTCGATGGAGGAGATTGGTGGGTCTTGATAAGGGTGGCGTCCAAGAATCCACAAAACGGGTTACGGGACAAGAGATCTGCTTCGTATTGTAGTTTTCCCTTTATGTAGCGGACCTCATATTCGTAACTCGATAGTCGTAAACTCCATCGAAACAGTCTGCCGGACGGGTTCTTGATGGTTTTCAACCACTGCAATGCGTGATGGTCAGAAAATATTGTAAATTTTCTGCCCATAAGATAGATGCGAAACTTCTCCACACTCTCAACGATTGCTAAGCACTCAAGTTCAGAGATGGAGTAGTTTTTCTCGTGTGGGCGCAATGTTCGGCTGAAATATTGAACTGGATATACGTTTCCGTCAGGGTGAACTTGTTTGAGAATGCCTGCTATACCGAGGGTGGATGCATCGCAATACACTTGGCATGGCAGACCTTCTTTGTAAAGGTGTAAAATGGGGTGTTGTGTGAGGTTTCCTTTCAGGTCAATGAACGCCTCTTGACAAGCTTCATTCCAGTTCCACACGACGTCCTTTTTGAGGAGATTGTTGAGTGGTGCTCGCAAGCGAGCGTATTCCGGAATGAATTTGTTATAGACGTTCACAGCGCCTAAGAAGGATTGTAGTGTTTTTCGGTTGTGTGGTTGTTTTATGGCGTGGATAATGTCGGTGTTACGTGTGAGTGGTGTGATTGTACCAGCTGTGATGGTGTAACCTAGAAAATTTATGGATTGCTTAAAAAATTCGCATTTTGCGAAGTTAAGTTGTAACTTCTCCGCTTCGCAAAAGGCGAAAAATTGTCGCAGGTGGTTTTGATGCTCCTCCAACGTGTTGGAGTAAATGATGAAATCATCAAAGTAATGTGCCACACAGTCAAGTCCGTGTCTCTGTAGGACCTGACTTATGGCTCGTTCGTAAATCTGAGGACTGGTTTTTAACCCGAAAGGTAATCGAGTGGGTTGGTATAATCCTTCAAAGGTGGCAAATGCTAACAGTGGTCGAGAATCGGGGTGTATTGGGACTTGCCAATACGCAGAGGATATGTCGGCCGTGGAGAAATATTTGGCTTGTGCGAGGCGGTCTAGGATATCCTCGATTCTCGGGAGGGGATGGACATCAGAGCTGATTAGCTCGTTCACCTTCCTATAATCGATACAAAACCGTTTGGTCTTGTCGCGCTTAGTGACGAGGGTGACAGGGCTCGAGAAAGGTGAAAAAGATTGCTCTATGATGCCATTCTCCAGCATTTGTTGTATTTGGTTACGGATTTCTTGTTGGTCACATATCGGAACACGATATGGACGTATGGTGATTATTTTTTCGGAATTCGTGGGTATTTTTACTGGTGGAATCCGTAAGCATGGTACGTTGAATTTGTCCTGTGAAAAAATGTGAGTGTACCTTTGTAGAAGTGTTGTGAACTGTGGTGTATAGTGAGTGTTAGGTGTTGTGTTGTAGTATGCATGGGGTAAAGGGTTTTGTTGTGTATTAGTGTGAGTGTCGAGTTCGTTGTGTGGGTTGGTCATGTGAGAGTTGTGTAACGGTGTGTGATCACCTAGGTTTTTGGTATGCGAGTTATCCCGCTGTGTGGGTGCGTTTTGGACAGGTTCATAAGTTGAAGTTGTTGTGGTTTGATTATTTGAGGGCATGTAAAAAGGGCAATTGGCTTTAGTGAAAAAGGGGCATGTAGATAAGTGGGGTTTTCTCAATGAATGCACGCAATGGTTGTCATAGGCGGAAAGTTGGGATGTGGGGAAAATTTTTTGTGACATCGCCTGACATTGCCAGTATGTGCATACATTGGACACATGATTAAAATGGTAGGAAAGGGTAGACAATGGGGCGCCCAGCTGGAGTATAGTGCATTTATTAAAATCTATGGTTAATCTGAATTTATGGAGGCTATTGATACTAAGAATTCCGAATGGCAATGGTGCATTCACTACATGGAAATACTCCTTTCGTGATATTTGTCCTATTGTCAGTGGGATAGATAGTTTACCCATGGTTTTTGCAAATCCGTTTAGGGTTTGGAGGTGTAGTGAATGTCCCTCAAGGGTTAAATTAGGCAGGTGGGTTTTTAGCATATGATAAATATTATATGGCACTATACTCAGGCTGGCGCCTGTATCAATTAAAAAGGGGCATGATACATTAGGGGTTAGAAAAAGTTTGACAGTCAGTTGGTTTAGGGATCCTACCTCAGTCTCGAAAGGGCTGCCCGGCTGAGGTGTCTCTGGCTTGACTTGGTTGTGATGAAGTCGGAACTGGTGATTTTGGGACCGTTTGCACTGTCCGGACTTTTTCGTGGGTCGTCGGGATTGGTCGACGTCGGCATTCGCTGTGCCAGTGTCTCGCGCCGCAGAACTTGCAGTTGGACGGCGGAAGAGGTGCATTCCATGCACCTGGGCGTCGGGATGTGCTGTGGTACGGACCCGACATTGTGGGTGGTTGATCTTCTCTGGATCGCGTTGCCGGTACACTGGGCCCGTGGATCCGCTGTACCAGGCGGAACCATTCTCCTAGGTTCTCGGGAGGTACTACGCGGACTAGGCGTTGGTCGTTGAATGGCAGTCCTTCTGTCAGCGTCTCGAGGATCACCTCTTGTGGAAGTCCTAGTTGCAATCCCATGGCGGTTTTCTCCCGGTAGTAGGTCTCTAAGTTGGCTTGTCCAGTGAGCTTCATGGCGAAATATTTCGCAAAGGACGCTTCGTTTGATTCAGGGTAGAGATCTAGGAGGATTTGTCTCACCTGGAAATAACTCCGGTCGGCCAGCCGAAGTTTCCTGAAGAGTTCCAGGGGTTGTCGCACCAGGTAGTTTGGTAGGCGCAGTAATTTTTCTTGTTCTCCCATGGATGCGTCTTCCATTTTTCGGTCGAACGTCTGGAAAAACTGTGTCGCGCTGTATGTGCCGTCGAAAGGCGGGATCGCCGATTCCGCTCCATCAGAAATTTTTACCCGGGTCAGAAGCGTTGACAGCTGATTGACGGCGTCCGCTAGGGGCGCAGTTGTCTCTCGGCCGATCACTTCCTGTCTTTCTCCTGCCCCTTCGTTCTCCCTTGCTTCTTGCCTTCTTTCCATTGTTTCCGTTGGACCGTCTGACTTTACGCCTATGGGATCCTGATTTAATTCCATCTCACTATCCTGTCGACTCTGTGTAATATGGTGCAATTGTTGTTATTACACTATAATATTTGATGTATTACACTGTTGTAGAATCCTGTCGACTTAACCGTTCTGTGGCAATATCGTTGCGGAATTTCTTGTTGTTCGATTTGAATGGTGAGGATTGGTTGAAGCGCAGTCGTTTGAGTGGAAGTTGCAGCATACAGTTAGGAATAATCAGGACACGTGATGGGGTTTGAAATTAAAAGGCAACTGTGTTGGAGGGAAGAAAGCTTGAGAAGAGTTGAGCGATTTGACTTATTAATTAGTTGATCACATGGCGATGATGAAATGAGCGGAGAGAGATATCTCTAGAGTAGATGTTACCTTGTTGGAAGCGAAGGAGCACTGTCCGAACTCGGCGAGAGCCAGTGAACCCTGTAGGTGTTGTTCCTATGAGAGCTCAAGCGTAACTACCCATTCTTGCTTTCCGATTCAACACCAAGCCTCAGTTTCTCTCTGATTGGTCGAGAGATGTCACATGATCTTTTCCTATTGGTTGACCTACTTAAGGTACTGTCTTTTGATTGGCCCGCGGTTTCCTTTGATATTAGTTACGCCCGGCTTGGGTCAGGAAGTCTCGTGTTTATTTGACTTTATTTACTTCCGCGGCTATCAAAATACATCCTGCTTTGTCAGGAAGTATTGAATGCTAGCTTTAACATTTATAACTTCTGGTCACTAGAGACGTCCTGTTTTGTCAGGAAGTATTGAGTGTATCTTGGCTAAAATAACTTCTGCGGTCACTAGAGACGTCCGGTCTCTGCCCCTGCAATATTGACACAGGGGTGCCCAGAATAGTCGTGCCAGCCTTAGGTCTACTTCCTATATTTTAATGCTACTTGCTTCCCTCCAGTTACCTTGTTCTTTATTAAGTCTTCGAAAATCATACATGGTACATATATAGTGGGTCGGGGTTGCATTTAATTATATACAAATTAAGTGCAAATTTAAGTGCATATAGTTCGAATAAAAGTTTTCAAGTTCAAAAGCATAAATGTCATCGAAGAGGCGGGAGGTAAATATTCGTCTGTCAATTTTTCGCACTAACTTCATTCTCTCGGTGCTTAAACGGGCGATGATAGCGTTGTGGTCAGATAGCGAGTAAGATAATGTTTTGCATTCTTCCAAGTTTCTTATTAAATCGGGCATAGTTAAGATATAGTCGATGCGTGTTTCAAAAGGTGTGCCGTTCACAGTCGCGAAGTGCGTGACCCCGTGAATTCCCGGATTAAGATAACTAAATGCGTCGATTAGGTTATATTTTCTTTTAAAATCATTTAGCATTTTTCTCTTTCTCTGTGAGTCCGTTCTACCAGGCTTATCTCGTATGTTAAAGTCTCCAAGTATAATTTTGGACGTGTCGTTCGGGAAATTTTCAATATATCGTTCAATCAAGGTAAAGTCGTTAAAAGCTTCATCCGGATTGTGCGTAACATGTACATTTATTAGTAAAACGAGTTTTCTTTTCAAGGTGCATTCGATCGCACAGATCTTTCCGCTTTTGATAACTTTGAATTTTTCGTTAGGAATTGTGCGATTTAGAATAATAAATTGTCCGCTTCCGAAATTGCTTTTTTTTATTTGCATATATGTCGTAGTTTTCAAATTCTTTTCTCGATAATAATAGGTCTTTGTTTGTTTCTTGTATAGCGTAAATGTCTGCTTTAAGCTTCTTCGTCCATTTGCAGAAGTAATCTTCTCTTTCTCTTCCAGATATACCGCGGGCGTTGAGCGTGACTATTTCTAAAAATTCGTGTTCAGAAACGTCGAAGGATGGCTGAGAACAGTCCAACATCCAAAAATAAAAAATAAATAAAGTAAGGAAGAATTTAAACTGGTAAAGGAGAGTATATAAAGGAAGGTAAAATAAAATAAATCGTGTTAGTGTAAAAGGTAAATATATAAGAAGGTAAAAAAAAAAAGAGGGTAAAAGGAATCGTGATAAAAAAAAAAAGAGAAAGTAGGTTAAGTGAGGTTTTCTTCCTCCATTGTTTTCAAGAGATCCCTGATTCTACTATAGTATTTTTCATAGACTTTCTTTTCATCTGGCTTCAATTTGTGCCAGGCATTCTTTCGTTGACGAATTTCTTCGCGGAAAGTTGTGAGGTCTTGCTTTAAGTTGGGGTGCTTGTCCATCTGTTCAAGAATCTTGGTTTTTCTCGTGCGACCAGATTTACAACAAAGAGCCTTGAGGATCTTCACCATTCTAGGGTTTAACTCCGGTTCACAAAATTCAGATTCGCGCTCGAGTTGTGAGGATGCCACAGAAAGTTCTGAGAGCGCTACAGATTCGTTATCCTCTGATAGTTCGTCCTGCCCTCGCCTGGGAAAATCATCCTCGCTAGGCAAAACCTGCAGGATGTCTTCACTCGTAGGTTCCTGCGCTTCTTTAGGTTCTCCTTCTTGCATTGGTTCTACATTCTTGGATAGAACCTCAGTAGGAGGGTTGGACTTTGGTCTCTTTCCGAGGTCGTTTAAAGCATAAGGGGGTGTTGGGACGTCAGTTAATTCTGCTAAGATTCTTTTTCTGCTCGTGGACTTTGTCTCTGGGGGTATGTTCATCACCTTCAGGTGGTGTCGGGACTGTAGTTGGAGTTCCTTCTAACATGTCGACGGTGACAAGTTGAGTTACAGTATCCCTGATATTTTTGTTGAAGGGACATTTATCTTTTTTTGTGGCCGTGGCGCCTGCAATCTGCGCAGATCACATCCTCACCGACATAGATGCGGAATGATCTGTTCATATAATTTATAATGATCAATGCTGGCATGTCAGTCGAATCTTTTTTCTTAAATACGACCTCTCTCCTCAGGGATGACAGGTGTTTTAGTAAGGGGTTATCCGTGGGGAAGGGCAGGGGGCGGATGGAGATGGTCTGCCCATATGGCTCAAGGGCCTTGGCGATGTCTGCATCCTGGATAAACGCCAGGACACATGATAAAATATATTTTTTAGGCACGTTGAAAAGCGGCGTAGGAAAAATTTTCGTTTTTTGCACCTCAAACCCATTATTGATTAGGATTTGGGCGAGTTCTCCGTTGGCCACTGAGACGATCGCCTGGCCATTGATTTTTCCCACTGAGTGAATATTTTCATACCCGACAACCGCTGCAATTCCAGCCAGGTGTTCTTCAGCGGTGGAATTTGGTAGGCTTTGAAATTGTATAGCGGAATGAATATTTCCGCTTCTCTTTTCATACGTCGTTTTTCTCAATTCATCGTGCTTCTTTCTTTCTTCAATAGAGAAGTGACGTTTTGGGGCATGCAAATTTTGTAAATTTGGATTTTTTGAAGATAATTGTGAAGGATGAATTTTCACCGTTTCATTAGGAGAAGAGCTTGATGGGATGTGATTACTTGATGAGGTGGATGGCGAATCAGATGAAGCAACGACCGGCTTGGCCGTTGCCATGACGATGATGCAAAGCTACAACTTGTAACTTTGCTAATTTATGAAAAATAGAAAATTTGAAACTTGATGAAAATTTATGAAATATGAATTGAAATGATGCCCGAACTTAGGCGAACAAGATGATATATATTAGGTTAAATAAACTTAACTTTAGGAAGCGAAAAAGGCGAAATACACGGAGCTCGTGCAACGCGTGGCCGCACGGTCAGTGTATGTATGTATGTATGTATGTGGGTATCTATGTCGGCTATACACGTCCACAGTACGTAACGGCCGGCTTGGCCGTTGCCATGACGATGATGCAAAGCTACAACTTGTAGCTTTGCTAATTTATGAAAAATAGAAAATTTGAAACTTGATAAAAATTTATGAAATATGAATTGAAATGATGCCCGAACTTAGGCGAACAAGATGATATATATTAGGTTAAATAAACTTAACTTTAGGAAGCGAAAAAGGCGAAATACACGGAGCTCGTGCGACGCGTGACCGCACGGTCAGTGTATGTATGTATGTATGTATGTATGTGGGTATCTATGTCGGCTATACACGTCCACAGTACGTAACTAATCTGACTGAAATTTTAACAGTATATAGAGTAGAATCTGGAAAAACTTATAGTGAAAATTTCAGATCTCTATCCCGAATATTCTTCGAGTTATTTGCAAATTGCGTTGCAAATTTGCCTTTTCGCTCGCAAGCAACGCCTCTAGCGGTGAAGATGGGAGGTAATATCAGCTGACCTAATGTACATGTAAAACGTGTTTTGACAGGACATAGAGAAAAATCTGGAAAAGATATTTATCGGATTTTTAGCCAATAAAAAATAAAATTGACAGGTTCTGGGCTAAAATAGTTGTTTTTTTAGTCAGAAAATGATGATGACAATATTGCTGTATCATGTTTGATTATCAGATACAAAATTATATCGGGAAAAATTCCATAAAGCTGAGACCACGGGTGAAGCCAGTTCATTTTTAGTGTGCAGGAACAAAATTCTAAAAGAAAAATATTCATTCGAGCAGAAGACACAAAGCCAGATCATCTCTTTATAAAAATATCGCTTCTCTGACACAAAGTTTGGAGCGGGACGTTTCACAAGAGTGACATCCACGGCGCCAATTTATAATTGTAACGAATAGTATTTGAATAAAAACATTTAATCGGGTAAAACCTGGGCGTTGCCCGGGTCATTCGGCTAGTTCTATATAAAACTTTAATATGCAATGATCATTTTCCTTTGTCCGTTATTTTTTTTCCATGGACACAATTTTTTCTCAAATAGTTGCCGCGCCCTGTATATACAGGAGGTATCTAGCCCATGTAGGAACCCAGATAAAACAAGCTCTTGTAATGTCCTTCATAAAGGTAAAAGGGCCAGGTTGCAAGAAAGACAACAGAATTAGCATAACGAAGATCCGTGTTGTAGTGTCTTTTTTTTTTTTTGGTATTTCATCGGGACAAAAGAAGGTAGATGTGGAATTACATTGAAGCCAACATCAATTCGGTTTAATATTGATATAGTCTATATATAATTACTCCATTCCGTTTCACACGACCGAGAGATTCGAAGGCAACAAAAAAAAACTCTAAGCCTATTTGTATTTGAAATATTTCTGAATATGCTCTGATTTAGTTACACACTTGGCTTCACACAGACGGCATTAAACATATTTATTTTAATTTATCTTTAAAACATGGCTCCCCCCCCCCACACTTCTGCCTCATATTACTTGGTTGGTAGCTCCCGCAGGCGTCTCACTCTCCAATCAATACGAGAAAGTATAACCTTACCGTCAGCTGGCTTCCCTGGAGGATACCAACGCCCGCCTGTCCGCAAAATGGTGGCTGGAATTTCGCATGTGTCACCTAGATGTCGCTGGGAAGAAGAGAGCAGGGCATTTAAAAAAAAAACAATCAACACAATTTTATGGACATCTTGTCAATACAAAGTTGAAGTACACGGCATGCACTATTTAGGTAATGAAAACGAGTAATTTAAATAGATTATGATGTGACGATTATATTTAAAAATCATATAAGTATTGTAGTGATGACTTAATTATATACTTTTAATCAATTAAAATTGCCCACCCACTAATCATGATGTCAATCTATAAGATAAGCTTTTTATAAATCTTGGCCTTCTTTAAAGGATTTCTAAGTCGAGCTCAAGTATGTGTGGCGTTGTAAAAGCCAGAGTGTTTAATGCACATCATTGCAATGTGAACAGCACTCTGTGTATGTGTGCCTTCAGGGAGCGCCGAGTATTTCACTGTGAACATCGACGACCAAGTCCGTAAGAACATCACTGAAGGCAGCGAATTCGAACATCAGTTCAATGAGGTAAGTCTCTAACGTATAATTCCTAAAGATTTCATCCATCTAAGAAGACAAACTTGGATAAAGTTAACGTCTATAAAGACTGTGCTCATGTAACATATGCCGTTTTATTCCTACAGCATTGTTTACGAATAAAACACATATATACACATTTTACTCTTTAATAAGATATACAGAGCAACTCTCTTTCTCTAAACGCTTTTTTGATTAACAATTATATTGTCTATTAAGAAAATATGCTATCGATTTAAAAGAAAAAAGATCCAACATACTCATGTTTCAGATTAAGATTTTATTTTCCATATTGAAGTGTTATTTAACCGGCAGCCAAGGTTTTCTATGTAGTATCTTGTGGTGTCTGATAATCTCTAAATAGAAGTCTGTGAAGAGGTGTTTCACAAATGTTTATTTTGTATATACAACCAGGCCGCCAACAAAAGGTTTAAATGAAGGCAGTTGGATTCCCAGTTGAAATAGAATTAATTTAAACCAATGGCAAAATAATCGGGCTATTTATCCTTGGGCAAAACTTAAGGAAGTAAAAAGTCTTTGATGTCGCCGGTCGACTTTTTTTTTTTTGTAGGATAGTAATATCATTTTATTCGCGATCGAACGTTGTGGCCCACTGTATCTATTACATCCCAAACACGATGCGACGCCAGCCATCTCTGTCTTGAACTCGAATACAGAATACTCGAAAACACATAATGTACCTTTAAGCCAGTGAGTTCCTTTATTTGGTCCACGTAGCGTGTCGGCGGGTGTCCAGGTATGCGTCGCCCAGACGTCTTTCCGGTCAGTATGGTGTACTCCATTCCCCTGCGTCGCGCGATGTGACCTAAGAATCTAAAACAATTCCGCTGTACACGTCGCAGAAGTCGGTCATCTTCTGAAATCGATAGTTGTGATAGTATCGATGCATTCGTCCTACGCGCTGTCCAAGGCATACGAAGCATTCTTCGCCCGCAATACATCTCAAATGCATCGATTTTATTTTATAACTATGATATTATAGTCAATGACTCTGAAGCATAAGTAGCCACTGAGAAAACTAGTGTCCGGACTAGCCTCTCCTTGGTTCTTGTCGTGATACTGTGGTCTTTCCACAGTTTTGTTAGTCTTCTCATTGCCACTTTTCCCATCGTCATCCTTCTCCGAACCTCTCTCCCAGATTCTCCCTTGTTAGTTATTAAGACACCGAGGTAGGTGGCCTTTTGTAAGATACAGAAGCATTTTTTTTTGTTCACCACCTGTTATCTCACGTTTCTTTAAAAAAGTTCCCTGTGTATCAAATATCTTTCAGAGTGATTGTCTAAATCTTGATATATATATATGTGGCACTATAGTGATAATAATGTGGTGAGTGAGAAAATAAGGAAACAACAAGTTTGGAAGATGGAACCCAGCAAACCGAGGGAGAGAGGGAGCGCTAGCGGCTGCCACCGCGGAAATGCACGTCTTGTGTGTCCACCACCCCCCCGACTGAGTAAACATAGAACTGAGGTTCCAAGAAAAGGCCCTGCGGTCGCCCCCTTGGAATGTGACTGCTATATCAAGTGACCGGCCTTAGCTGCGTTCTCTCTCTCTCTCTCTGGTCGACTGTAGATTTGTTTTATTAATCCTGGAAGAGCATATATTATGACATATGGCCCCCGTTGAAGAAGGCTGAACATGGTTTAAGTATATTTAAAGCTGGAGAAGCCAGGAATAGAGAAAATAATTTTACAGTTAAAATTTGTTAAGGTAATGGTGACATAGTTTTATGTAAATAAAATATTGTATAGTACACAAGTAAATATTATTTACAAGCAGTTTTACAACACCGGGGAGTTTGACATTTAAGGAAATCTTTGAAAATATCAAGGTTATAAAAGGCTATATACAACAAAATCTAATGTACTATAAGGGAAGTGATATGGAGGAGTGTGAACAACGAGAAGAAGAGTCACATACATATGGTGAAATTCTGAAGATCATTAAGACTGGGGAACTCTACACTTTAAGATATTTTTCAGGCGGACATGGCAAGGGGAAACTTGTCATGGGTTTTCTATGCTATAAGTGTAGAGTACGAGAAATGAGATTGAGGTTGACAATTGTGTGAGCTCAGGACTGAGGTAAATATAAAACTACATACAATGTTAGAATTTCGGCGAACAGAGCGAGGGGAAACTTGCCCTGGGCCAATCTAACTTATCTATGCAGTTACTTGTGTAGCGAGTCCGAGGGGAAAAGTCCCGTGTGTAGGTGAAGAAGTCGAACGGACTTATATTTAATTTGCGGAAAGTATGCGCGCACAGTGCCAAAAATTGGGACGAGGACTGCGTTGTCCGTTACAAGTGACAAGCTGCTCGGACACGAGGTGTTTGAACCGTCGTGGGAGCTTGTGCAAGGCGATGATTTCGCGGTGGGTTGAAAGTAAGACCCATGTCTGCGCGAAATGATGACGGACCGGACAAAATCAGCGACGATGTTTAGCGTACCTCCGTGGGAAATATCGGAGGTAGGCTATATCGTGTTGGTTTGGACAATGGACAAACATAGATTTGAAGACAGGGTCCGTGTGGCGCGAGAAGAAGAAGCGAACTGTGTCGTTCGATGCAGATTGTTCAAGTGCGAACAAAAAGGGGTTGATAAATATCTAGCAGTTAGTCAATCTGCACCCTGTGACGAACACGCCATTGGCTAGATGGTGTGGGTCGGTGGATAGGCTAGAGATGAACTACGAAATAAATTATCATAAATGAAGGGCGAAGGTTAGGATTTTGAAATGACAATATAGAAGTTCGATAATTGATTAATCAATAATTCTCTATAAAGGTCCTGAGCTGGTATAAAGTTAACAAAGTTGTAAGAATGAGAGGGACATTAAGGGAAAGATAGATAAGAGTCACCAAGGGTTGGTTATAAGCAAGGCTCACGTGGTGGTTGGAATTCTTCGACGCCTGAATTACAGGGTGAATTTTGAATCGATTAGGGAAAGAAATTATTTTTCGTAAGCCGTGCTTACAAGTAGGAGAGGTCTATACAAAAGTTTAGGTGCTGGAGGCATATTTTTATAAATAAATTGATTATGAAAAATCTATTGTTAATAGTAAAAATCGTAAAGCATTAATAGGTAGAATTCCAATTTTTTTTTTAAGAGTTTTTTTTTTTAAAGAGTTACGTTAAAAATGGAAATTACTTAATTAAAATAACGATTGTTAAATTCTACTGGTAAGGTAACTAATTAAATGAGTTACAAATATCTTGATAAATAGTATGGAGCATAAAATCATTGTTAATAGGCATGGAGAGAATAAATGGAGCTAATTATGTAAATATTGGGACAATTTACAAGGAATGACTTATTTAAAGAATGAATGGAAGGGGTAAAACAATTTCACTTACAGGTTATGTTGGTTTAGAGAGCAGGTAAGTTCATTGAGATTCGGGAGAGTTCTGTCTGTGACACTGTGCGTACCAGTGTTGTACATCACAGTAGCGGTAGGGAGATGGCGGAGTCTTGTCCATGATGGCGGGAGGTGTCCTGCTCTGGCACGGCGATCGTTCTTGAGTAGATCTAGTGCTGGAAGAAGTGCGTGGCAGCTCCATCTCCGTCGTAGGTGAATACTTCTTCGGGATCACGGTTCAAAGGTTGGCGAAGAAGGGGTTGAGGGCTCGAAGAGGAGTGGTTGCAGTTGAGTTGGGTTTGGTCGATCATCGCGGCTTGGCTTCTTGTTTCTTCATACTCCGGTATATGAGGGATTTGCTTCCCGGCCAGGTCTTATCCTGTCGACTTTAATGTGGCACTATAGTGATAATAATGTGGTGAGTGAGAAAATAAGGAAACAACAAGTTTGGAAGATTGAACCCAGCAAACCGAGGGAGAGAGGGAGCGCTAGCGGCTGCCACCGCGGAAATGCACGTCTTGTGTGTCCACCACCCCCCCCGACTGAGTAAACATAGAACTGAGGTTCCAAGAAAAGGCCCTGCGGTCGCCCCCTTGGAATGTGACTGCTATATCAAGTGACCGGCCTTAGCTGCGTTCTCTCTCTCTCTCTCTCTGGTCGACTGAAGATTTGTTTTATTAATCCTGGAAGAGCATATATTATGACATATATGCTAAAAGATACAACTTAAGTTTTGTCTATGTGTGTATTTAGTGAACATCAATATATCGGGTATTCCTGAGTTGAGGTCCATATTTGCGGCAGCCTGGACTCCATATCGTCAGCTTCACAGCCCGAGACGCGGTCCAGACGTCGTCCCCCCACATGGTCCAGCTCCACGTCATGGGAGAAGTGGGGATCGCGGAGTTCTTGGACGACGGCCTCGACACGCGGGCCGAGCGCGACAAGCTCTTCGACCTCGACCTCGCCGCCTTCGACCGCTTTACCTGCGTCATCTTCGACCCTGGCAGCGGACCTCCGCAGGCGTTCGGCTTCGAGCCGACTTGTGGGATGCGGGCGTACGCGGATCTTGAGACTCCGATGAGGTAATGTTCACATAGCCTGTCCACCCAGGAAGGTTGTACGATCACACTCAAACCTACCTTTAGTAAGTATAGAGCTGGTGAATGTGTGTTGTTTTTAAAGCTAAACAACAAATATCTTCAACAGCATACACACAACTAAAAAGATAAAATTAGTGGAATAAGATAATTAGTTTTAACTAAATATTGTTATCTCCAAAATTATGCTGCCCGTATTGGAGAAAGGGAACATATTGAATTAATATTAGCAGTAGCTTATACATATATATCAGAATTGGTGTTTAAACTGAGATGGTTATATTGACAATTTATTTGAAACTAAATAACCTACTCAAAATTGGGAATTTGTTAAACAGAACATATAACATTTCTACAATGTCTGAACTGGAGATGAAAAATTAGAATGGCCCAGCTCTCAACGAGTTCTCCAGTTTGATCAGTTCAGTGTAATAGATGTAGTGGCTTGTTAAACTAGCGAGGCTATTGGAAATGGTCGCCAATCTTATTTCATAAACTGTTCTATAATTCCAGAAATATATCTGCTCCGAAATATTTGAAAAAAAATGCACCAACTGTAACGGCAACTGTATACCTGCAGTATATCATAATTCATTATGTTTTAAATTGTTAAATTATCATTTATCAGTGAGAGAGATTATTATCTCTGATTGTCCTCTGTAGAGTTTCAGATTGTTGATGTAAATTCAGGTCAATAACTATTGCAATGTGTAATATAATAGTGTATAAAGTGTAACATAATAACGTGTAAATAAATAGTTTTCTTTTAAAAGTTCCCATATTTACTTCTTGTGCTGCTTAACGTCAAAACAAACACAAGACGTTACACCAACTATTTAGTCGTTTGTATCTCAAGTTGAAAGGGTTTTATCACACAGATGGTGTTTATGAGAATATGGGTAGGAAAAAGTGGAAAACAAAAACATATTTTATCCGATTATATTTAACTCGTGTTCTTTTGGCGAATTATTATGCCAAGTTTTATCCTGGAGAAGGGCGTCCGTGCCCGAAAACTAAAGAATAAAAAGTTTGAAAAATACACTTTTCCCTGGTGGCCTGATTAATTTTACCCAATATTGATACAAGGGGCTATTTTATTGAATATCTAATATAAGTTGTCGTGTTATGGTTGCCGTAGTTAGTCAGTAGTGTGTTCGCAGGATCCGTCACGTGTACAAGGAGGAAGGCCAGTACGTCGCCACAGTCACCATCTTCAACACCTTCCGTAACCAGAGCTCCCACTTCCCGGTCACCATTCTGGAGCCCAACAACGAGCTTATTCTCTGGATCTCCGACAACCGCACCCGCCCGGGGAAGGCTCTCAAGGTTATTCCTCCATGGCATCACCTTAAATCTCGGTAGATTTGCTTCAACTAACACGCTAGAATTCCCCATGTGAGACACCGATACTTCTGGTCTCTCATGGAGATGATATCTTTACGGAGATGGAGTTTTTTTAGTCTAAAAAGTGGACCATAATCGGTTGTAGCGATATGGTTAATTAGAGTGCCGAAACTCCTGGGAAGGTTGACCACTGATGAGCCAGTCCTCCCGAATGTTTTCATCTTTTGTTCATCAATGGGCTGGGGAGGGCTATCTCCTAAAACCATGGTCTTCAACATGGGCTTCCTGTATTTATCAAAGTTGATGTAGTTACTTTTACCCTATTCTTCAAATTATCAGAGGTGGTTGATAGATGGTGGAATAGTATTTGTCTTTGTTTTGAAGGTCCATTTTCATGTCAATGCGAGTATTTTGCTTTTAATGTCGAAAATTTAAAGCACGGATAATGTATTTGTGCGGTAGGTGCTGAAATCTCGGGATCTCAGACTGGAAGCGGCCTGCACCATTCTCAAAGCCCGGCAGAACCTCGAGTCCAAGATGTACTGGAAAGCTTATGAAGTCAGCGAGGAAGGCTTGGAAGTCCGTAAACTGGACTTAACCAGGTTCCCCACGTCGACGTTCGCGAGCCTGTACGTCCCAGCGCTGTGGCTGGACTACGGGCTGTACAAGTTCACCATCACGGTGGACCTGCTAGGTGGGTTGATAGGTTGCTTGCCATCTACCTTCGTCTCCCACAGACCCGGGCGGTGCTGTGGTCAGCACGGCGACCGTCTACACCTTCCTGAGGGTGGTCCGCTCGGAGCTGGTGGCATGTGCCGTCGACGGCTGCTACCCCGACACTCAGATGGGGACTGGGCAGACTCTGCAGCTCCGCGCCTCCAAGTTCTCCTTCGATCCGGACTTTCCACATCTAGGGGCTCAGGTAGAGATCTTTCTCTCTTTCTTTTAAAAAAACTATTATAGGGAGGAGTTAGAGGACGCTGTTGTATACCCTTCTAAGAGGGAGGACGTCCTTGAGTTTATCTCGCCTGGACAGAGGTCTGCTCTGAAGGAATTCCTCGACATAGCAATAGCACATGTCGGTGAGAAGTTCGATCTATGTCTGTCCGACTTCAGGGCGGAATGTGACATCAAACCAGACAACCCTCAGTGGGATTCGTCTGATGTAAATAAGTTTTAATTTTCTCTCTATTTTTAAAATCCTATATAATCTTATATTAACGATTAATAAATTAGTTTCAATCTCAATATCTTACTATTTTCAAAAAATATGGATTTTTCACAGGGTCTTTAAATCGTAGGTGAAGAGGTATAAAGTGTGCCCCTCTATTTGCCCACATATCCGATCTTTCTTTGTTTGATCACCTAGTCTTGAGATTGGTAACGTCACATGGGCCTCTATAGTATTTTGATGGCGGTAGAATCAAAGTTTAAATATTATTTCTCGGTACAGTTCAACTTTGTCTAGCACATACTTTGTCAAGAGGTATTGGCTACTATCACCGAGATAGCGTGATATACAGGAGAAAAAAAAGACAATTTATAACTTGGCCCAGGAGAGAGATAGTCATAATCCAGGAACGCCAACTACCAGGAATTGACCCAGGAAAAAATAACACTAGGAGCAGGATAACGTCATGAAGTGTTATTATATTTACATTTATCTGGTATATATTTGATACACTTTGAAGCTATAGTCAAATATTACTTAATGGAACTCAAAGACCGAAACAGTGGTCCCATTATAAAAATTTCTGTCATTGAGAGTTTGTCTACCGTATATCTATATATGGTTATAAAAAGTTGCGCTCTGCACAAAGAAACTTTGATAAATACATTGTCTTAATTATATTTATAAATAATTTTATATAAAAGGAGAGATGCGCCTTTTTCATTTCAATATTTTTTATTAAGGTTGAAGACTTATTTTGGATCAATATTAAAGTATATACCAATAAAGAATAATTTTAAATCAAATACTATCCGTTTTGTGAAGAGTTTATTTTATACCACGACCATACAATCTTTCGGGCGTAACAGCCCTTCAACAGGTAGAATTACGATACTAAAACTTATATATTAAATGAATTCACACATATATATGTGATATGATCCTGTCGACTCTTCTGTGATATGATCCTGTCGACTTTCAATGTGGCACTATAGTGATAAAAATGTGGTGAGTGAGAAATAAGGAAACAACAAGTTTGGAAGGAATTCCAGGCAATCAGCGAGAGAGAGGCAGCGCTAGCGGGCTGCCACCGCGGAACGGCTGTTTGTTGTGCGCGCCACCCCCGACTATCCAAAAATAGCCCTGCAGGGTTCCCAGATGAGCCTCCTCAGGAATGTGGCCAAAATGGCCGTAACTTAGTTGTCTCCTATCGAGTCTCTCTCTCGTTGACTATAGGTTTACTTTATTATTCCTGGAAGAGCATATATTATGACATATATATATTGATGTTTCCATCAAGGATGCAGTATAGAATGTCCATTTATTGACGGAAAAAAATATCAACTTGTATTTGTTTGAATTTAGAAGCAATGAACGAAAATGTAAATTCAGCCATGTTGAGCGGCGGAGATACTAATCAGACAGCGGAAAAAAAGTAAAAATTGGGCAAATTGCGTTGAGGCTGAGGAAAAGGATGGGTACTCTGAGTCTTTTATCCTAATAACCCGGCCAAAGGGGAAACGGTCTGACCCGAAAATCCA
>CP092866.1:87093089-87106618 GCA_030710605.1 Cordylochernes scorpioides | reverse complement strand
GCTGGTCAAGATTGTAAAGTCGGACGCTATCAGTCCCAAATCAAATGGACAGACACGAAGGGCCACAAAGGATTCCCTGACCTTTGTCAAGAGAAGCAAACGTTGAACAAGGCCAGGTTCGAGGCAGCATCGTTCGACCAGTGTTGCTATATCGAAATGTGCGCGAACTTCCATCCCGTGCACTATATGAAAGCCTTGGAGGAGTTTCTGGGGAAGGGATCCGTCTACCAGCTGATGAAAATGTCTGGCCATGTTCCGCCTACTTCACCTATGGTGTTAGGTGTGGTAAATGTGGTCGCCAGGGACATCGGCGAGTCACCTGCCCCTTGGGACAAACAGGGAACGTGACCACGACACTAAACAGAGCCCAGTTTTGACACCACCTCCCTACGAGCCTGTCACATCCGGCAACTCTGCCTCAACAACTTCCAACCCTGGCGCATCATCGCCCGCGGCGAACCATTTTGTCCCTCCCCAGGGGACTCCGGTTACTGAACCTGCTCCAGCGTCGAACGTCAACCTGTTGACGCTACTACAAGCCCCCTCCTCGACCTCAAGCCAGAGGAGCAGCGTAAAGACCCCTGTGCTTGCTTCCACCACCACTATAGCTGCACCTCAACCTGCAGCATTCAACCATCCTGCACCAGAAGCTTCTCCGGCGCAAATGTTATCCACACCAGCACTCCGGGATCTCTCATCAAGACCCAAGCTTAACAGATTCCTCAGAACTCTGAGGAAATAATTAAAGAACTTTTCTACAAACTGGGAGCTCGCTCAGTCCTCCGCTCCCTGCGTCATGAAACGTGTTTATTAGAATGGGCGATATTGTACCGCCAAGCAAGGGAGGGAGTTATTTAGTCTAAAGTCCGGAGAGATCATTCTCGCTGAGTTCCTCGATTGTGCAATAGCGAGTGTTGAGGACAGTGACTACTATATAAGCCAGAAGCTGTCCGAATTCATGACGGCTTGTGAAGCTGAAGAATTCCAGACGTCCCTTCAGTGAGGGATCAGTCTGCTGTATATCCTTCCTTCCTTATCCTTCCTTATATATATAAAAATGAAATGCAAAATCGATGTTTGTTATCGCGTTGTGCAAAATCTTCTTACTCAATCATTATGAAATTTCGCATGTAGGTAGCTGAAGATTTTCGTTTAACATATAGGCTATTCAAAAAACTACAAAGGTTATGTCCTTTTTTTTAAATGTAAAACTAAAATGGATTAGTTCCCGCCTTTTACCGCTTGGCGCCGCACTGGTCGCGACGATAAATGAATTTGATTGGTTAATAATTTTACACTTATTTTGTTTACACGATGAATGTTAGTTTACACACTGAATTTTTCAAAAGGTAAGATTATATATATTTATTTGATCCCTTTGGAAATAATATTAATCGATCGTTATCAAATTTATACGCCCCCGGAACCTGGATGAATTAAAGCTGTATTGTGAAATTTCGCGCGTAGGTAGCTGTGGTTTTGGTTTGCATTTAGGCTAAAAGTGATAAAATTGCATTTTGAATAACTTTTTTTTTTTCATTTTTAGAAGGTAAGATTTTATTTAGTTGCTTAGTAATATTTTTCAAATTTAATTGATTGAAAATATTGTTTATTTCGTAGCTTATTCATATCTTTTTGCCTTGTTTAATTTTAATTAGTGCAAATATAACGATCTACATTTTTTAAGATAGGGTTTACTATTTGATTCTCATAAGGAATATTCATATTTTAAGACAAATTGAGATTTAGAACAGTGTATTCTATATTTTTTTCTTTCTTATATTTAGAGTAAGTATACATTTTATTGAAGTTGCAAAAATTATATTTATTGAATAAAGTATGTTTTTTCTTTATAACTTGCTACATATATTTTACTATATGTTTGTTCCATGTAATAGGTTTATACTTATAAAATAAAAGGATTTAAAGCGCGAATGTTTCTTTTATACATAAAACGAACTTCTACTGTCCTTACTGCGATGAAAAAATATATTGGGAGGGCTTGGCTCATCAGTGGTGAACCCTCCCAGCGGTTTCGCCAATTTAATCCACCAGACCGCTTCTCAGAGCTCTAATACTGTATTGGATCATTCTGCTTTTATATGCTACACTGAAGGATGGAATCTTAGAAATGGTTTTCAAGTAAACTATGGACATAAGCTTATAGGACAGTAGAATTGCATTCCAATATTTGCTTCGAGCAATGCTCTTCAGCAAACTATAAAGACAAGGCCATTAGGGATAAATCAACACAAAGCAATAACGCGCCATCTATACATATAAAATAAAAGGATTTAAAAGCGCAAATGTTTCTTTTATACATAAAACGAACTTCTACTGTCCTTACTGCGATGAAAAAATATATTGGGAGGGCTTGGCTAATTTTTTTTAAGGGTAGGCTCAAATTTTTATTTTGCTGTCATTTGTTTAGGTAGGATTTATATTTATCTGCTTCATAATATATAACTGCTCATATATATCTATATGGTACAAACATATTTTTGAATATATGGATGAAATAAAATTTAAGTAAAGAAATGTAAAACAGCAATCTGACCAATGAGGGAGCCAGAATATGTTCTACTCATATTTATTGTGCAGATTTTTTCAGCAAATTATACTTTTTTTTTAAGTCTTCTTCCATTTGATTTTTTTTTGTCAATTGTTTTAAGTTTTCAATTTTTTTTCCACTTCACTGAATTTTATGCATTTTTTCCCTCATTTCAGATTATTTCTATGCATTTTTGATTTTGGACTTAGTCATAAGTCGAGCTTATTTTAATACACTATTTTTTCATTTTTCTTCATTCTCAGCCCTTGATGTTTTACATTTATCGATTATCCTTATTTTTATTTTTTTATAATGCTTTATGTTTGTATATATGTCAAGCCATCGGAGAAGCAATCTTTCTCAGCGTTCCAATAGCTCTAGGATTCAGCGTGCTTACAGACTGCGCGAAACTAGAGCGCAGAATATTCGAAGATTGCGTGAACAGGCAGAGCGTCAAGCCACTCTGCGGTCGTTAGAGACACCTGATCACACCCATTCTCGATTACAGGCGCATTCAGAGAGATATTCTTCTACTCGGAGGAATACTAGGACAAATAATTTTTTCAGAAGCGTTTGGTCTTCTATGGAAAATGCAGGTTTTAATTATTCTGTTGCTGTTGAATACTTTAAGCACCCTTTAATTTCCCTTGGGGTGATGGACACTACATGCAGGCTTTGTGGGGCCTTAAGATGGAAAGATTAGTGTTCTGGAATGTGCTGTTCAAACGGGAAAGTCAGTTTGCCATTAGTTGACCTACCTCCCGAGCCACTTCGCAGCCTATTATCTGGAGAGATTTCTGATTCAGTCCATTTTTTGCATAATATTCTAAAATATAATTCCTGCTTTCAAATGACATCATTTGAAGCTGAAAACCAAACCCACTCTGTTACTTTTCCAACCACATTTTCTATCCAAGGCCAGGTCTACCACAGAATAGGTTCACTTATGCCATCGAGAACCAGCCACACACAAGTAGATTTCTTCAAATCTATTTTATGGGCAATGATGATGATGATGGTATTCAGACTGATCTAAGATGTCAGCAAATACAAGGAGTACTTCCTTATATTGTACAGGGTTTGCAGCGCATGTTGCACCAGCACAATCTACTGGTTCACCAGTTTAAAACTGCACTTGAAAATCTCCCCAGTGACGCATACAGAGTTGTTGTAAATGCAGATCGAACACCTCCTGGTCAACATCCTAGACGGTATAATGCTCCTACAGCTAATGAGGTTGCAGTTGTATTAGCTGGTAATCAGTTTGGCTCACGTGACATTGTTTTACGTCAGCGAGATAATGTACTTCAACATGTTAGCGACACACATCGTTTTTATGATGCCCTTTAATATCCTTTAATTTTCTGGAAAGGCCAGGAAGGATATTCTTTTCATATTCCTCAGATCGACCCAAACACTAGCCAGCCTTTGTCAAGTAAAGTGTCTTCTATGGATTTTTATGGCTATTTTATTATGGTTCGACGAAATAGTCCAAATGTCATTGTTCAATTTGGCCAGCTCTTTCATCAATTCCTGGTCGATATGTATGCTAAGGTAGAAAGTGAACCTTTGCGCTATATTACGCTGCACCAGAGAAACTTGCGTGCAGAGAGTTATATTCATTTGCGCGATGCCCTGTCAACTGATGCAAATATTGACCCTAATAGCTTGGGTCAAAGGGTCATTTTACCATCAGGTTTTGTCAATAGTCCCAGGTATTTGGCAGAATATACGCAGGATGCTTTTTGTTATGTTCGGAAATTTGGGCGTCCAGATCTTTTTATTACTTTTACAAGTAACCCCTCTTGAGAAGAGATATCTGCAGCGTTGCTACCAGGACAAAAACAGCTGGATAGGCATGATATCACAGCTCGGGTTTTTTGGCCAAAATTATTTAAATTTATTGGGGCTCTATCAAAAGGACAATTGTATGGAGCAACAGTTGCGTGGATGTATTCTGTTGAATGGCAGAAAAGGGGACTTCCTCATGCGCACATATTAGTTTGGCTAGCAAATAAGCTCCGTACCACTCAGATAGACACTGTTATATGTGCTGAGTTTCCAGATCCTATTCAAGACCCACTATTGTATAACATTGTGGTTAAGAATATGATCCATGGGCCTTGCGGTGAGTACAACCCTGTGTCCCCCTGCATGAAGAATAGTATATGTTCTAAAAATATCCTAAACAGTTTTTGCTGGAAACCCAGACTAATGAGAATGGTTATCCTTTATATAGGAGACGCGCACCTGAAGCAGGTGACTTTACTGCAAAGGTTAAAATACGTGGAATTGAAGAGGTCACAATTGACAATCGTTGGGTGGTGCCTTATTCTACATTGCTATCGAAGATGTTTTGTGCGCATATCAATGTTGAGAACTGTAGTTCTGTTAAGGCAATAAAATATATTTGCAAATATATTAATAAGGGCAGCGATCAAGCTATTATTAATTTACGCAGAGAAAGTAGAGGTCCTGACCTTCAAAATGAGGCGCGAATGTATGAGTGTGCCAGATACATAGGCAGCAATGAAGCAGCAATGTTTGGCGTCTTCTCAGCTTCCCTTTACACCAACGCCATCCAGCTGTTATCCATTTAGCTGTGCATCTTGAGAATGGAGAACGGATATATTTCAATCAAAACATTCTTGCCAATCAAATGCGTAATCCACCAAGGACAACCCTGACTGCATTATTTTCATTATGCCAAACTTATTCCTTTGCTAGGACGCTGCTCTATCCAGATGTTCCCCAATACTACACTTGAATTCTTCTGCCCATGAATGAAGAAGGCGAGTTCAAGGCAAGCTGGTTGAAGGATGGCCTGGAGTGAAGAGATCAGACACTATTGGACGGGTTTACGCTGTGCATGTCAGTAACTTTGAATGCTTTTGTTTACGTATGTTACTACATAACATCAAGGGACCGCCTTCCTTCGCATATTTGAAGATTGTTAATGGCAGTCAATACGAAACATTTAGAGATACATGCGCAGCTCTTGGATTATTGGAGAATGATAACCATTGGGTTGTCACAATGGATGAGGCCATTCTTTGTCAGGCTCCTACAAGAGTAAGGCAATTGTTTGCCATATTAATTTCTATGTGCACAATTTCGAACCGACAGCAGTTATGGATTACATATAGAGATGAGATGGCAGGTGATATTCTTCATCGTTATCAGCTTCTAGATTCCTCCATCAGGTATAATGATCTGATATATAATGAAACATTGTGTAACATTGAGGATCGTGTCGTATCTATATGTGGGAAGAAACTGCAGGAATTAGGCTTAGAAGCACCCAGGAGAAATGTGGTTACCAATTCTGATATTTTGAGAGAACTTGCGTATGATACGGCAGAACTTGAAGACAATGTTGCATCCATGATTCCCAAACTCTTGCCAGAACAAAGAAGAGTTTTTGATGCTGTTTTAGCAAGAATTAATTTGTCACGACCCATAATTATATTTTTAGATGCGCCGGGGGGCAACAGGTAAAATATTTTTTTTTAATCTTCAATTAGCAATGGTTAAGAAGGAACAAAATATTGCCATTGCTGTTGCTTCCTCAGGGATAGCTGCGACATTGCTTGCGGGCGGAAGAACTGCACATTCAGTGCTGAAATTACCTCTGACTTTTGCAGAGGGCTAGACTGCTGTTTGCAATATACGAAAAAAATAGTGATAAAGCTTCACTCTTACGTAACTGTAAGTTGCTGGTTTGGGATGAGTGCACCATGGCCCATATAATTGCCTTGAAAGCCCTTAATCGGACATTACAGGATATCCGTGATGATCCACAACCCATGGGTGGTTTAGTAGTGCTTTTGGCCGGTGATTTCCGACAGACTCTTCCAGTAGTCACTAGAGGTACACCTGCTGATGAGCTGAATGCCTGTTTAAAGTCTTCTTATATTTGGAGCCATATTGTGAAAATGCATCTCACAGTCAACATGAGAGTTCAACTCCATAATGATACCACTGCTGTACAATTTGCAGACGAACTCTTAAAGATAGGAGAAGGGCAACTAGAAACTGATTCCGAGGGTAACATCCAGTTTTCAAATACTTTTTGCCAAGTGGTGGAATCTTCAGAAAGTCTGTATGAAAAGGTTTTCCCTAATATATTTGTAAACTATTTATCTGAAGAATGGTTATGTGCCCGCACTATTTTAGCCCCCAAAAATAGCACTGTGATAGAAATAAATAATAAAATATTAAATTTAATCCCGGGTGAAAGCAAAGTCTATAGATCAATTGATACAATGGTTAATCAGATGAATCTGTGTCGTATCCCCCTGAATTTTTGAATTCCTTGGAATTGTCTGGTACATCTTCACACAAAATTGTACTAAAAGTTGGTATACCAGTAATTTTAATACCAAACCTTGATCCACCCCGTCTCTGCAATGGCACTAGATTATGCATCACTCGTATATGCACTAATGTTCTCCAGGCTCGAATTTTAACTGGCTCTTTTCGAGGGGAAGAGGTCTCGATTCCTAGAATACCTATTATTCCAAATGATCTGCCTTTTAAGTTTAGACGCTTGCAATTCCCAGTTATGGTTGCCTTTGCTATGACAATTAATAAATCTCAGGGTCAAACATTGCAAGTAGTTGGTGTGCATCTTGAATCTCCCTGTCTCTCGCATGGGCAACTCTATGTAGCATGCCCCCGTGTTTCCAGGCCAAGAAATTTATTTGTCTTTAATTCTACTTTTAGCAAGACACGCAATATTGTTTATCAGGGGGCTTTGATCTAGATTTTGAAATTTTGAAAGACATTTCTTCGAATAATGATTTTGGGAAGCTTGACTTTTGTAAATATATTTTGTCAATATTTTGTTCATCATTATTGCTCTACTGTAGTTTCATCGATAAAGCATTTTTTACCCCTTTTTTTCCCCCATTTAATTTATTTACATAACTCTATTCTAGAGAATTGTTATTTTTATGGTGTCAACATTTCTGGTTCAATTAATGTTTTTGTTAGCCTGCAACGCACCTTATGATAGCTCATTGCATTTATCAGGATAACTTTGCTGTTTTGAATTTTACACCATTAGTATTTTTATGACTCTGCAATATTGAACAGAAAGTTAATTCTGCATATTCATAATATATACACAATTGTATTATATTACAAAACAATTTTAGAGGCGTAATATTCTTTTTAAAATAAAACAATTTCTACTGTCCTTACTGCAATGGAAAAATTAAAGGGAGGGCCTGGCTCATCAGTGGTGAACCCTCCCAGCGGTTTCGCCAGTTTAATCTACCATACCGCTGTTATATTGCATTTTTGGAACTTCCTTTTATAGTTGACTGTTGTAAGACTCTTGGAATGGGTGTTTTAGAAGAACTATGGACATAAGCTTTTAGGTCAGCAGAATTAAATATAATTATAAATATATAATATGCTTCGAGCAATCGCTCTTCCGCAAATATCAAATTGTGTCTTTTATTTGAACAATTATGTTACGATGCACTAGCGCGCCATCTGTTATCAAATTACAAAGCTATTTTAGCGGCGTAATATTCTTTTTAAAATAAAACAATTTCTACTGTCCTTACTGCAATGGAAAAATTAAAGGGAGGGCCTGGCTCATCAGTGGTGAACCCTCCCAGCGGTTTCGCCAGTTTAATCTACCATACCGCTGTTATATTGCATTTTTGGAACTTCCTTTTATAGTTGACTGTTGTAAGACTCTTGGAATGGGTATTTTAGAAGAACTATGGACATAAGCTTTTAGGACAGCAGAATTAAATATAATTATAAATATATAATATGCTTCGAGCAATCGCTCTTCCGCAAATATCAAATTGTGTCTTTTATTTGAACAATTATGTTACGATGCACTAGCGCGCCATCTGTTATCAAATTACAAAACTATTTTAGAGGCGTAATATTCTTTTTAAAATAAAACAATTTCTACTGTCCTTACTGCAATGGAAAAATTAAAGGGATTAAATTAATTTTTCCATTGCAGTAAGGACAGTAGAAATTGTTTTATTTTAAAAAGAATATTACGCCTCTAAAATAGTTTTGTAATTTGATAACAGATGGCGCGCTAGTGCATCGTAACATAATTGTTCAAATAAAAGACACAATTTGATATTTGCGGAAGAGCGATTGCTCGAAGCATATTATATATTTATAATTATATTTAATTCTGCTGTCCTAAAAGCTTATGTCCATAGTTCTTCCAAAATACCCATTCCAAGAGTCTTCCACAGTCAACTATAAAAGGAAGTTCCAAAAATGCAATATAACAGCGGTATGGTAGATTAAACTGGCGAAACCGCTGGGAGGGTTCACAACTGATGAGCCAGGCCTCCCTTTAATTTTTCCACTGCAGTAAGGACAGTAGAAATTGTTTTATTTTAAGAAGAATATTACGCCTCTAAAATAGCTTTGTAATTTGATAACAGATGGCGCGCTAGTGCATCGTAACATAATTGTATTATAGTAGTTTCTATACAATTCTTCATTCCGTTTTTTTATTATTATAATAGTTTGCAGAATTTATAAACAATTTGGTTTGGGTTATGTACATTAGGAATTTGTAAAAATATAAAAGTCAAAGTTTTACAACAACAACAAAAAAAATTTTGGAACACCATTTCTCTCCCATCTAATTTAATAAACGCGTCATGTATGATTTTTAGAATTGCATTATTTTTAGCCATATTATTTTTAAAAAATTATGTTAGCAAGACATGGAATATTGTTAAGTTTATGTAATATTTAAAAAAAATTACCAACCCATGAAGCGTTATCTCCAGTCTTTTACCGCTGGGGGCAGCACTGTTAGAGCTAATAAATGATTTCGATTGGTGCATACTTTTACATGATGTTTGTTTTTAGACTAAATTTATTCAAATCAAGATAGCTTTTTTTTTCATGCTTTTAAAAGTTAAGATTATATTTTTAAGGTTTCATAATACTTTTTAAATTAAAGTCTTTGCAAATAATATTGCTTTTTTCCCATCCTGCATGTCCATATTTCCCTGCAACATGCTATCATTACTCTGGCTTTTGGCATTGATATTTATGTATTGTGAAAGTACTGTTTGCTACCTTAAGCTCTGGAGAGATTATAATGTATCTACAGATCCATCATGTGAAAATCACACCATAGTAAAAAAGAATGCATTTAGCTGATAGCAAAAATATAGGGTTAATTAATAACTCATTCGGCATTTTACTTTTATTTAAGGTCTTGGCAATATATATATATGTTATGAATAATTTTATTGTTGTTGTTAGATAAGGCTTGATAAGACAAAGGATCGATAAGATAAAGTGTTGAGGTGCAGTCGTGATAAAAAAAAAGATAATTATTTACCGTCAAGTAGCTTTTATTTTCAATTACTTGAGGAAATATTACACATTAGTTAGTTTCACATTATATAGAATTTATAAAGTTAATCCTATATTAGTGATTTAAAAGGATAGATATTTTAACTACGCATATTTACAACTAAACTCTGAAAGTCTTTCTAAAGACGATGATAACAAAGTAATATTATCAATGAATAAAATAAAAAATATATATTTTAAAATATAAAAATATTTGTGTTTTAGATTATATAATAAATATATATACCTTTTTAGGTAAAAAAAATTGAGGTATATTTTGAAATATAGATAAGAATCACATGTGTAGACATGTGGTGCGCTTACAGTAAAAGCAGTCGCTACCTACCCACCATGATTATCATGGCCTGTACCACGTGTACTAGGGATAATTAAAAAAATAATACTAATAAGGAAGCAAGACCAAATCCAAATAAATAAATTATGTGTGGTTTCAGTTTCAGCATTTTGGCCATCTTCAGACAAAAGTACTGAATACATTCAATAATTTTGTCTTTATATGGTAACAATTATTTTACTGAAACATCAAACATAATTTGTTTATTTTTTATTTGGTCTTGCTTTTTTGGTATTTTTAAATCTTTAGTTTTAAGTCTTTAGTTCTACATTTAGCAACCCGCAATATTGTTTATCAGGGGGCTTTGATCTAGATTTTGACAATTTTGAAAGAGATTTCTTCGAATAATGATTTTGGGAAGCTTGACTTTTGTAAATATATTTTGTCAATATTTTTTCATCATTATTGCTCTACTGTAGTTTCATCAATAAAGCTTTTTTTACTTTATTTTGTTTTTTTTCCCCATTTAATTCATTTACATAACTCTATTCTAGAGAATTGTTATTTTTAAGGTGTCAACATTTCTGGTTCAATTAAGGTTTTTGTTAGCCTACAACACACCTTATGATAGCTCATTGCACATTTATCAGGATAACTTTGCTGTTTTGAATTTTACACCATTAGTATTTTTATGACTCTGCAATATTGAACAGAAAGTTAATTCTGCATACTCATAATATATACACAATTGTATTATAGTTGTTTCTATACAATTATTCATTCCGTTTTTTTTTTTTTTTATTATATTAGTTTGCAGAATTTATAAACAATTTGGTTTGGGTTATGTACATTAAGAATTTGTGAAAATATAAAAATCAAAGTTTTACAAAAAAAAAAAATTGGAACACCATTTCTCTCCCATTTAATTTAATGGTGCTTCATTTATGATTTTTAGAATTGCATTATTTTTATGCATATTATTTTTAAAAATTTATGTTAGCAAGACATGGAATATTGTTAAGTTAATGTAATATTTAAAAAAATTACCAACCCATGAAGCGTTACCTCCAGTCTTTTACCGCTGGGGGGCAGCACTGTTAGAGCTAATAAATGATATCGATTGGTGCATACTTTTACATGATGTTTGTTTTTAGACTAAATTTATTCAAATCAAGATGCTTTTTTTTTCATGCTTTGAAAAGTTAAGATTATGTTTTTAACGTTTCATAATACTTTTCAAATTAAAGTCTTTGCAACACATTTTACTTTTATTTAAGTTCTTGGCAATATATATATACCTTTTTAGGTAAAAAAAATGAGCTATATTTTGAAATATAGATAAGAATCACATGTGTAGACATGTAATGCGCTTACAGTAAAAGCAGTTGCTACCTACCCACCATGATTATCATGGCCTGTACCACGTGTACTAGGGATAATTAAAAAAAAACAATAAAAAAAAACAAGGAAGCAAGACCAAATCCAAATAAATAAATAATGTGTGGTTTCAGTTACAGCATTTTTGCCATCTTCAGACAAAAGTACTGAATACATTCAGTAATTTTGTCTTTATATGGTAACAATGCTGTTACTGAAACATCACACATAATTTGTTTATTTTTTTTTTGGTCTTGCTTTTTTGGTATTTTTAAAATTGCCCTTGACTATTAGAAAATTATGCAAATTTCCTTTTTATTTTATATACCATTTTAAAAAGTACATTCTTTTTTGTAAAAATATCCAATTTCCCAAACTTTTCTAAAACTGCAACAATAACTAATAAAAAATTCATCCAAGTCCGGGTTTTTCAGTATTGCAGATATATTACATTTATAAAAGTTGCTCAACTATTTAGAGATGTAAGTGCCGGATTAGGTGTTCTTAAAAATGTTTGATCTGGCTGTTTCTTCTTGAACAGCCGAGAGTGAAATGAAGAAAGTGAAATTTTCAGGTTGTGAGGACCATTTTCCTTTATTCACACTAATCATTAGATTTTTTTTTTTCATTTTTTAGATACCAAAGCCCAGTTTGGTTACTTGCACTTACTGGAGGGGTTGAACTTTTTCAAGAATCAGGGGCCATTGGGGCAATTTTTTTTTTCAGAACAAAGTGTCTGAATCTGGATTCGATAACCCCGGGTCATGGTTTTTAAAAATTAACAGTTTAGACCACTCCTCCAAACATCACTCTAATCATTAGATGTGTTTGTGAAATTGATCTTATAGTTCACATTTTTTTACCAGCATTTTCAATATTGCTATTTGCAGTTTATCTCCATTTTGCTGAAAGAAATTTCATTATATTAAGTTTTCAAACAGTTGGGGGGCTTTATTCATTCATGAGTAAACCCCACTCGAACAATACCCGGGCGAAGCCGGGTCCAGTCGGCTAGTATATATATATATATATTGTACTTATTTTTTTATAACAATAATTATCATCATTGTAAATTTCTTATTATCTCTACTTAAATAGTGCGGTCTGTGCGCTTTACCTATATTGACAAGATGTCCATAAAAGTATGTTAATTGTTAAAATGGTCTCTCTCTCTAGACTATGAAATTTATTATATATTCAACTACAAGAACAAAAAGCTTTTTATTGGGTCATATGCCCTACACAGGATTCGCCCAAGTGCATGATTGCTTAGAAATATAAGTAAGTTATTTACAGTTGATCGTTCATATACATATCAATTTACATACGGCTCTCTTTTATCAATGTTTCTTCCCTTGCGTAGCCCTGTAAAACTTGTACAGCAGGGCCATTGCATTATTTTATTGTATTAATAATATATCATTTCTATTTATCATATATGTAAAATTGCCTTGAACCTGAAATACCTGAAGGTAAACTAATATTTTTTCCTGCTCTGTATGTATAAATGAACGAGAAGCGAAAAAATTCCTTTTTGTGCTCTCAGAACATTTCCTTCAACTGGCAGATTTCTCCAGGCTTCCAAGGAAACTGTACCAATCCAGGTAAAATAAAACGCATCTTTCTATAATTCTACATTTATTTTATATTAGGTATATCTAGAGAAGTTTCATAAACACCATGGCACAAAGTCAAATATCTCGCAAATCTTTTGTGTTTCAGGCTAGCCCTACTTTTCAGTCAATAAATTAAGTTTTTAAGGTAAAATTAAGCAAAATATAAAGAGTTTATAGAATATTTGAAGAAAGTTAGAACTATAAAAATGAAAAGCATCTATAAATATCACAAACAAAACTTGGTATACACATAAAAGCATATGTATGAAAAATATTAATTCAAAATAGCCCCTATCCTTCTCAATAAAGACTTCAATATGTGATC
>CP092866.1:87065420-87092989 GCA_030710605.1 Cordylochernes scorpioides | reverse complement strand
TGCTGGGAGCTGGGCTTCTCAGCAGGCCTGCTAGGCTGCTTGGCGGCGCGCTCCGGCGTTGTTGAAGTGCGGCGCCGCTTCTTGTTCTTCACAACGGTGAAACCCTTGTTGTCGTCCACGTCAACCATCTCGCTGTCGGCCCAGTTGAGCGAGGCCGGGCTGGCTGTTGTAGCGCTGGAAGAAGCAGCAGTCGGCGGCGCGGTGACGTCACGCGCGGCGGCCGGATTTACATGCACGTCGCCTGCCGGCGAATTTGCATCTCTTTGAGATTTAAGATTGGAATTTTCTTTAGAGAAATTCATCTCAAATTCGTTTTTTTGGCGCTAATTCAGCACCTGTATGAGATCCTGTGCTGGGCCTTTTAGGCACTGTAGCATCGGATCGAGGGCTTTCCTCCAGTACCAAATTCACAATGGTAAGCGCCCTCTACACGCACTCCAGAGGCGAAAACGGCGGAGCTCGAAAAAGCGTGGCCGCTCGCCCGAGTGTGTGTGTGTGTGTCTGTCTGTCCTCTATGGATTCAAAAACCATACATCCAATCGCCGTGAAATTTTGGGATATTATTAGGTGTATCCCCGGAAAGGTTTACGAAAAATAATTTCTTGAATATCTTTAATATCCTTAGAGTTATTTGCAGATTTGTAGCTTTAACTCGCAAGCAGCGCCGCCTTAGGCTTAGGTCTGCCCCCCCGTCCGTCCGCCGGCCATTGGACAGTCCAAGTTCCCACCGACCAATCAGAGGGATCAAGAGCCCCCCTCCCCCCCCCTCCCCCCCACCCCCGTCCGGCCGCCGGCCAATCAGAGGGATCAAGAGGTCCTGGCGCTGGGGGGGGGGCGGGTAACCTCCGGGAACTACGTCCATCTTCCATAAACGACCATGATTCTATTCAACTTATCGAGTATTTTTCAAGGGACCGGGAAAATATGTAGATAAAACGATGATTTTGTAATGTAGAAAATTAGGAAAGACAAAATTCAGGATGACACGGCACACAGGGACCGGGAAAAAATAATCACTTTATTGAGAGATTCACGACCATTATTTTATTCAACTTATCGAATATTTTTCAAGGGACCGGGAAAATATGTTCACTAGATAAAACGATGATTTTGTAATGTAGAAAATTAGGAAAGACAAAATTCAGGATGACACGGCACACAGGGACCGGGAAAAAATGTTCACTTTATCGAGAGATTCAAATTTACGAGTTTCAAATTATCAAAATATATCTTTTTAATTTTTAATAAGTTTTTAGAGAATTGTTTTAACAAATGTTCGCTAGACAAACCTTTACTCGGGTAAAACCTCGGGCGAAGCCGGGTACGTCCGCTAGTAGTAACTATAATTTATTCGGTTCCCCAGACTTAATCAGATTGAGACATACTTATCCCTTAGTGTTAAACTTTAAATCATATTGTGTTTTTTTATTCTATTTGGGTATGAGGACTGTAATAAACTGATAAGAATTTAGTAATACAGTTAAATTATTATTACAAATACAGGAACATATGATCATATCCCAAGCCATTAACAATGTGCGTCGACAAGGGAACAGGAAAATCTAACATTAAAGAACATAGAAAAATAAACTTTGACTGATGTTGGTAGATTCAAATTATAATCCAAATTGTGTTTATACACTCTAAATAATAGGACTGCAGGAAAATAATAAGATATTAGAAGTACGAGAGAATAAAGATTAATTGGAACTACAATAATATACGATTAAATTCAAACAAGTTAACAATGTGCGTCATACCATAAATGGAAATATCAGCTTCATCAGACAAAGAAATAAATCCCTTGTCTGAAGATGGTAAAAATGCTTTCCCATAATAACTCACATCATCAATTTACTTGAATTAGTCCTAACGGTTCCGTATATTCTATATTTAGTCCTATCTATACTTTTTCAATTTAAGTATTATATATGTGGACCAATACCTGTTATTTCTGCTAAATAAGGAAGTTTAGGAATTTAAGTTTTAGTGCTTCATATCAATTAGATTGAATGTTCATTCTCTATACCCCCCTTTATAAAGATTGAACAAGCATAGATAATTGTTATGTATGCTATAAGGAGAGAAAAATATATTCTAAAGTTATCGCATAAATTTAAAGGATCAAACAAAGTTATAATTAGAGAAAATACAGAAATAAAGGTATGGTATTGGTTTTTCAGAATATTGAATTTAATAGTTTCTATTAGTGTAGACGGAATTTTGTTTTAATTTAAAAGCTTAACTATTATTTGTTCTAAGTCCAATTAAAAGGGAGGAGAAAAAAGAAAACAAAAAACAAAAAAAAAATACATAAAAAAAGGGAAAGGAGAGAAAGAGGAGGTGGAAAAAATAAAAGAAAATTTCTTTGAAAATATTTATAATAGCTGATAAATACTCGTACACTCAATTAATGTGACAGCATTCCTTATGAATGTTATGATTTCAAAATATTTACCTATAATTAAATTATTTATTATCTAGATTAGTGGAATGTAGTTAGTATTAGTGAATCAAGAGAGATAGATGATGTAACTCATGTTAGTTGCATCATTGTCATCAAGCGAAAGTAGTATTTAGATTGCGCGTTCCAGTTGAA
The DNA here is from genome assembly GCA_030710605.1 of Cordylochernes scorpioides. Taxonomy (NCBI): domain Eukaryota; kingdom Metazoa; phylum Arthropoda; class Arachnida; order Pseudoscorpiones; family Chernetidae; genus Cordylochernes; species Cordylochernes scorpioides. The sequence goes on along the minus strand of CP092866.1, from coordinate 87,090,390 downwards.
GTCAGTATTGCTGTTAACATTATTGTAGATCATTCACTTATATGTATTGAATTGCGGTTCATGTTATCAACTTAAAATTCAATATATGTATGTTACAATTAACATCACAAGCAAATTTTACTCACCCAGAGGGAGACGGTTAATGTCTATAAATAAATTTTCGATTTTAAAGTTACCGGAGAAAAACAAGTTTGAATATCCGGTCAAAAGTTAATTAAAATCTCATAGTGAAATTTTTAAAGTCATTGAAGTTGAAATTGTAAGAAAATTTATTTTTGTGAAGATATTTTCTGGTTGCTAACATGTTAATTTTTTAAATTGTATTTTGGCTAAATCCATTTTTTTGAAATTCATCATTTAAGTTTTTAATTTTACTTATAAAGTTGTTTAATTTGTTGTTAATTCTGTAGAATCTTAAAAATTGTCCAAAATAGATACCTTTGGTGCAATTTTTTGATATATTTAAATCTTGTCTATTATATTTCATAATGTTGAAATCGAAATTTAATCTTTTGTCATATACTTCTATACTTTTTTCTTTTAGATATATGTGTATAAATCGAGGAAGTTGACTTTTTGATTAAATTTGATTTTTTCATAATTTTTTTTAGATTCAGATACGGAGGAAAGATTTTTCTTATTAATTTTGAAAAATTGATATTATTGAATATAAGAATGTCATCTACGTATCGGAACAACCACCAGTTAACTTTGTTAAGAGAGAATAATTCCCTCTCATACCAAAATAACAGGAGGTTGGCCAATAATGGACTCGATGACGTACCCATAGGTACTCCTTGTTTTTGATTGTAAATTAGATTTTTAATTTGGATATAATTGAATTTAAGGAATGGTTACACTCGCTAGTCGCAATATAGAATTTTATATTTTAATATTCAATACAAATTATTTAAATTTTAAAATATATGAGCATAAAACCTGATGATACAGAAGATTAGAATTTATTCGTAAAATTTGTATATTCTATGGTTGAAACTCAGACAAGTATTCTTTCCAGACTACACTCTATATTCTGTTAGAATTTCCTCCAGATTGAACGCAAATATTGAGTTAACGTATAAGGAAGGCATGTGTAGAGACAAGTTGTTACCATGCTCTGGTCGTTAATCTTGCCACTCTCAGCTGTAGAGCTGTAGGCACCTCCGACCATCTCGACATCTTCCATGGTCTCCATTGGTAGATCCAAGACCTTCATCAGGAGATTGGCGTTTCCCTGCATCCACAACTTATTGAAAACTCTCTCATCCTCACAATTATCGATCTTGATCAGGGAACAAGTTAGCTTATCAACTCATATCGAACCAGTCTAAATAAGAATGCGTCAATATCAACATTGTTGCTAACATCTGATTATAATGGAAGTTCATGATAACACCTTCTGAATTGTCAATCAATTTTTGCTTATTTGGATTTAGTTTAGCTACGATTTAACACTATTTCAATGTAAATTCAATAAAAATTACTGATGATTTTTTAATTAAACTATGAGAGAGATTATCGGGGGGAGGGGGATCGTCTATATAGATAATACCGTAACAGAGTTTTCCATTGTAAAGTCCTGAGCTATCTCCTCCGAAGATTCTGAACTACACATAACAATCTATATACCAAAATTTTCGTTATTTTTTTCTTCGTGTCATAGGCCTGTTTTTATTTTCCTAATGTTAACAGTTATTTTTATTTTTTAATTTAATCTATTTTACAATCGTAGATTTTTTGCATTTATCATCATCAATTCTTTTGTTTACAATTGCGTAACTTTTATAGAGAAAAATAAAGAAATACATAATTGATTAGATACAAAAGTGTGAACCAGAAAGTCGATTTTTACAAATGTTATTATTTAATATAAACTTATTTTAATTTAATTTTGAAATGAAAAGGTAGTGTAAAAGTGTATATGAGGTTAGATTCAAATAGGTTAAATTATGTTAGTTTAATCGCTAAATAAGGTTAGTTTTAGATAAGTTGAATTAGGTTAGTTTCAGATAATTTAAAAAAATAATGTTCGTTTTTAGAAAAATAATTCGAAATAGTAAGTATATATATTAATATAAAAGATCGAAATGTAAAAATCACTATGTCCAAAATCTTCGCTTTAACTCGTGTAAAACGGCTCGAAGGTACGGCGGTGTCAACGTACAGCGCCGCCTACCAAAGTTAACCTTTTCTGAGAACTCACCAGGTTATATTATTTTTCGAATTGTAGATTGAATTATTACTTTTAATCTATCTTTTATAGTGTCTTCAATAGTGTGTGACGTTTCAGCAACAGCATCAGACAGAAGAATAAATGAACTAAAGAATAAAATCTCATTTTTTCTTTTGTCTGATGATGGTGGCATTTGAATTAGGTCTTATTTTTTTTTATTAATTTGTTATAGTTTTTCATTTGAATTTAGCTCCATTTTTGTGTCTTATTTCTTCTTTATATTAAAACTTAGAATTAAGCTTTGCTTTTTTATATACATGTTTATTACACATTTAGCAATACTTTTTCTTTATATTTGCTCTTATTTACTCATTTTTTTACTCTTTCACAATCAGATTTTGAAAATGGCTAAATGGCTTCACTTCTCCCTATTTGCTTTTGTAGCTTTTCTTATAAAAAAAATATTAGAACTTAGAATTAAGCTTTGCTTTTTTATATACATGTTTGTTACACATTTAGCAATATATATACCAAAATATTTTTTTGAATACTTACCTCTTTTAGTGAATTTTTGTCAGGGGGGCTACAAAAGTGCCGTACTTATGCAGTATTTTGATGCTTTTCCTGTGGAAAGGATAATGAAATTTAAAATTAAGCTTTGCTTTTTTATATACATGTTATTTACACATTTAGCAATATATACACAGAAATATTTTTGGAATATTTAACTTTTTGGTGAATTTTTGTCAGGGAAGCTATGGACTGCCGTAATCATGCGGCTGCAAAAGTGCCGTACTTATGCAGTATTTTGATGCTTTTCCTGTGGAAAGGATAATGAAATTTAAAATTAAGCTTTGCTTTTTTATATACATGTTATTTACACATTTAGCAATATATACACAGAAATATTTTTGGAATATTTAACTTTTTTGGTGAATTTTTGTCAGGGAAGCTATGGACTGCCGTAATCATGCATTATGTTGATGTTCTTCTCATAAAAAAAATATTTGGGTTTGGAATTGGGCTTTGCTTTTTTGTATACATGTTTTTTACATATTTAGCAATTTACACACAGAAAAATTTTGGAATATTTAACTTTCTTGGTGAATTTTTGTCAGGGAAGCTATGGACTGCCGTAATCATGCGGCTGCAAAAGTGCCGTACTTATGCAGTATTTTGATGCTTTTCCTGTGGAAAGGATAATGAAATTTAAAATTAAGCTTTGCTTTTTTATATACATGTTATTTACACATTTAGCAATATATACACAGAAATATTTTTGGAATATTTAACTTTTTTGGTGAATTTTTGTCAGGGAAGCTATGGACTGCCATAATCATGCATTATGTTGATGTTCTTCTCATAAAAAAAATATTTGGGTTTGGAATTGGGCTTTGCTTTTTTGTATACATGTTTTTTACATATTTAGCAATTTACACACAGAAAAATTTTGGAATATTTAACTTTCTTGGTGAATTTTTGTCAGGGAAGCTATGGACTGCCGTAATCATGCGGCTGCAAAAGTGCCGTACTTATGCAGTATTTTGATGCTTTTCCTGTGGAAAGGATAATGAAATTTAAAATTAAGCTTTGCTTTTTTATATACATGTTATTTACACATTTAGCAATATATACACAGAAATATTTTTGGAATATTTAACTTTTTTGGTGAATTTTTGTCAGGGAAGCTATGGACTGCCGTAATCATGCATTATGTTGATGTTCTTCTCATAAAAAAAATATTTGGGTTTGGAATTGGGCTTTGCTTTTTTGTATACATGTTTTTTACATATTTAGCAATTTACACACAGAAAATTTGTTGAATATTTAACTTTCTTGGTGAATTTTTGTCAGGGAAGCTATGGACTGCCGTAATCATGCGGCTGCAAAAGTGCCGTACTTATGCAGTATTTTGATGCTTTTCCTATGGAAAGGATAATGAAATTTAAAATTAAGCTTTGCTTTTTTATATACATGTTATTTACACATTTAGCAATATATACACAGAAATATTTTTGGAATATTTAACTTTTTTGGTGAATTTTTGTCAGGGAAGCTATGGACTGCCGTAATCATGCATTATGTTGATGTTCTTCTCATAAAAAAAATATTTGGGTTTGGAATTGGGCTTTGCTTTTTTGTATACATGTTTTTTACATATTTAGCAATTTACACACAGAAAAATTTTGGAATATTTAACTTTCTTGGTGAATTTTTGTCAGGGAAGCTATGGACTGCCGTAATCATGCGGCTGCAAAAGTGCCGTACTTATGCAGTATTTTGATGCTTTTCCTGTGGAAAGGATATTGAAATTTAAAATTAAGCTTTGCTTTTTTATATACATGTTATTTACACATTTAGCAATATATACACAGAAATATTTTTGGAATATTTAACTTTTTTGGTGAATTTTTGTCAGGGAAGCTATGGACTGCCGTAATCATGCATTATGTTGATGTTCTTCTCATAAAAAAAATATTTGGGTTTGGAATTGGGCTTTGCTTTTTTGTATACATGTTTTTTACATATTTAGCAATTTACACACAGAAAAATTTTGGAATATTTAACTTTCTTGGTGAATTTTTGTCAGGGAAGCTATGGACTGCCGTAATCATGCGGCTGCAAAAGTGCCGTACTTATGCAGTATTTTGATGCTTTTCCTGTGGAAAGGATAATGAAATTTAAAATTAAGCTTTGCTTTTTTATATACATGTTATTTACACATTTAGCAATATATACACAGAAATATTTTTGGAATATTTAACTTTTTTGGTGAATTTTTGTCAGGGAAGCTATGAACTGCCGTAATCATGCATTATGTTGATGTTCTTCTCATAAAAAAAATATTTGGGTTTGGAATTGGGCTTTGCTTTTTTGTATACATGTTTTTTACATATTTAGCAATTTACACACAGAAAAATTTTGGAATATTTAACTTTCTTGGTGAATTTTTGTCAGGGAAGCTATGGACTGCCGTAATCATGCGGCTGCAAAAGTGCCGTACTTATGCAGTATTTTGATGCTTTTCCTGTGGAAAGGATAATGAAATTTAAAATTAAGCTTTGCTTTTTTATATACATGTTATTTACACATTTAGCAATATATACACAGAAATATTTTTGGAATATTTAACTTTTTTGGTGAATTTTTGTCAGGGAAGCTATGGACTGCCGTAATCATGCATTATGTTGATGTTCTTCTCATAAAAAAAATATTTGGGTTTGGAATTGGGCTTTGCTTTTTTGTATACATGTTTTTTACATATTTAGCAATTTACACACAGAAAATTTGTTGAATATTTAACTTTCTTGGTGAATTTTTGTCAGGGAAGCTATGGACTGCCGTAATCATGCGGCTGCAAAAGTGCCGTACTTATGCAGTATTTTGATGCTTTTCCTATGGAAAGGATAATGAAATTTAAAATTAAGCTTTGCTTTTTTATATACATGTTATTTACACATTTAGCAATATATACACAGAAATATTTTTGGAATATTTAACTTTTTTGGTGAATTTTTGTCAGGGAAGCTATGGACTGCCGTAATCATGCATTATGTTGATGTTCTTCTCATAAAAAAAATATTTGGGTTTGGAATTGGGCTTTGCTTTTTTGTATACATGTTTTTTACATATTTAGCAATTTACACACAGAAAAATTTTGGAATATTTAACTTTCTTGGTGAATTTTTGTCAGGGAAGCTATGGACTGCCGTAATCATGCGGCTGCAAAAGTGCCGTACTTATGCAGTATTTTGATGCTTTTCCTGTGGAAAGGATATTGAAATTTAAAATTAAGCTTTGCTTTTTTATATACATGTTATTTACACATTTAGCAATATATACACAGAAATATTTTTGGAATATTTAACTTTTTTGGTGAATTTTTGTCAGGGAAGCTATGGACTGCCGTAATCATGCATTATGTTGATGTTCTTCTCATAAAAAAAATATTTGGGTTTGGAATTGGGCTTTGCTTTTTTGTATACATGTTTTTTACATATTTAGCAATTTACACACAGAAAAATTTTGGAATATTTAACTTTCTTGGTGAATTTTTGTCAGGGAAGCTATGGACTGCCGTAATCATGCGGCTGCAAAAGTGCCGTACTTATGCAGTATTTTGATGCTTTTCCTGTGGAAAGGATAATGAAATTTAAAATTAAGCTTTGCTTTTTTATATACATGTTATTTACACATTTAGCAATATATACACAGAAATATTTTTGGAATATTTAACTTTTTTGGTGAATTTTTGTCAGGGAAGCTATGAACTGCCGTAATCATGCATTATGTTGATGTTCTTCTCATAAAAAAAATATTTGGGTTTGGAATTGGGCTTTGCTTTTTTGTATACATGTTTTTTACATATTTAGCAATTTACACACAGAAAAATTTTGGAATATTTAACTTTCTTGGTGAATTTTTGTCAGGGAAGCTATGGACTGCCGTAATCATGCATTATGTTGATGTTCTTCTCATAAAAAAAATATTTGGGTTTGGAATTGGGCTTTGCTTTTTTGTATACATGTTTTTTACATATTTAGCAATTTACACACAGAAAAATTTTGGAATATTTAACTTTCTTGGTGAATTTTTGTCAGGGAAGCTATGGACTGCCGTAATCATGCGGCTGCAAAAGTGCCGTACTTATGCAGTATTTTGATGCTTTTCCTGTGGAAAGGATAATGAAATTTAAAATTAAGCTTTGCTTTTTTATATACATGTTATTTACACATTTAGCAATATATACACAGAAATATTTTTGGAATATTTAACTTTTTTGGTGAATTTTTGTCAGGGAAGCTATGGACTGCCGTAATCATGCAATATGTTGATGTTCTTCTCATAAAAAAAAATATTTGGGTTTAGAATTGGGCTTTGCTTTTTTATATACATACTAACAACAGAACTACACTACTTTAAGGACATGAGAGCACATGCACTGTATCACCATACGTGTACCATTTTCAAAGACCCTGCTTAGGATTAAAACTTCTCAGACAATAACAATAGTACCAACCTAGAGGTTAACTGGTGTGGATGCATTCCTCTGGGAGTGAGACTATTGAGAAATTCAGTACGGAGTTATTTTGCTTCTCCGCATTCTAACACTCCAACTGTTAACACTGTGGAAACACTGACTCATGTTTGGTAAGCAATTTCAGGGAAGAAACTATAGACATTGGATTAAATAAATTATTAATTAAATTGCATTAAATAAAAATTATTAGATTTAAATAAATATTATTAGAGTGAAAAAAAAAAGACAGAAATTAACAAATTAGAAAATAAAATTTCGAAAAATGCAACTATATTGCAGATAAGATAAGAGGACCTTATTAAAAAATACATAAACAAACTGTAATTCGACACTCGATAATTCGACACTTTCGATAATTCGACCATTTTAAAAATCAAATTTACAAGGTTGATTGTTGTTTAAATACAACTTTGCTTTTGCATGCATAAACACAGGCTCTTGTAGCAAGAACCCAAATATTATTTATAGTCATAGCAAAAGCCAACTAAGTGAAAACTGATGCCTCTTCAGAATGAATGGAAGACTGAAATCTGAAGGAGCAGAAGATATGGGTCATTTATACTTTCACCAATGCCTTTAGGATCTTTGCGATGGAACGCGTATGGTGTTTCAGCGCATGTGCTCTCATGTCCTTGAAGCACATATACTGACAGTGCCAAAAGTTGAACACACTGTATAGTGTCTGAAATATCTTTGGCTCCTTCGGATACCAACCTTCGCTTCATTCTAGAGAGGCGTTAGTTTTCATGTCATATTTGTAATATAGTTTTGTTGTTTGCAATTTTCTTTTTTTTTTCCTTTCAAATATGTATCCACTCTGAAATATAGTTTGTAAATTTTTATTCCAATTTATTTTCTTATATATATATGTATTTTTTTTTCATTTCCAAAATATTTATTTATACTTTCACCAATGCCTTTAGGATCTTTGCGATGGCACACGTATGGTGTTTCAGCGCATGTGCTCTCATGTCCTTGAAGCACATATACTGACAGTGCCCAAAGTTGAACACACTGTATAGTGTCTGAAATATCTTTGGCCCCTTCGGATACCAACCTTCGCTTCATTCTAGAGAGGCGTTAGTTTTCACTAAGGTTGGCTTTTGCTATGACTATAAATAAGGCTCAAGGCCAAACCTTGGCTACAAGAGCCTGTGTTTACGCACGGACAACTTTATATGTGGCTTTTTCAAGTGTGCGAACATTGGATAGCATACATGTAAAGATGACCCATATCTTCTGCTCCTTCAGATTTCAGTCTTCCATTCATTCTGAAGAGGCATCAGTTTTCACTAAAGTTGGCTTTTGCTATGACTATAAATAATATTTGGGTTCTTGCTACAAGAGCCTGTGTTTATGCATGCAAAATCAAAGTTGTATTTAAACAACAATCAACCTTGTAAATTTGATTTTTAAAATGGTCGAATTATCGAAAGTGTCGAATTATCGAAAGTGTCGAATTATCGATAGTGTCGAATTACAGTTTGTTTATTTATTTTTTAATAAGGTCCTCTTATCTTATCTGCAATATAGTTGTATTTTTCGAAATTTTATTTTCTAATTTGTTAATTTTTTCTTTTTTTTTTCACTCTAATAATATTTATTTAAATCTAATAATTTTTATTTAATGCAATTTGATTAATAATTTATTTAATCCAATGTCTATAGTTTCTTCCCTGAAATTGCTTACCAAACATGAGTCAGTGTTTCCACAGTGTTAACAGTTGGAGTGTTAGAATGCGGAGAAGCAAAATAACTCCCTACTGAATTTCTCAATAGTCTTACTCCGAGAGGAATGCATCCACACCAGTTAACCTCTAGGTTGGTACTATTGTTATGCTTCTGAGAAGTTTTAATCCTAAGCAGGGTCTTTGAAAATGGTACACGTATGGTGATACAGTGCATGTGCTCTCATGTCCTTAAAGAAGTGTAGTTCTGTTGTTTGCAATTTCATTTTCGGATTTGTTAAAATTTTTCTTCTATAGTTTCTCACCTGCGGGTCCTTCGGGTAAACCCGGGGCGTTGCCCGGGTCACTCGGCTAGTTATAGAAATAATAGAATTAGTATAAAACTATTTTGTATTAACGACAATTTATTACATTTAGAGAAATCATAATTATAATGATGTCTATATGATAAATGCGTAAGGTTTGATTTGCAGAATATTCGTGTGTGCGTTAGCAAATGCGGATATGATGACAAAAGTAGGGAAGTTTTTTTTTTTCAGTTTCTAGGTTTCATATAAATTTCAAACATATTCCACAATGTATACTAATTTTTATTTCTTTATATATATGACATAAAAACAAAGATAAATATATGTTAATCTATATATATATAATTGAATGTCTGTCTGTCTGTACTCTATAGATTCAAAAACCATACATCCAATCGCCGTGAAATTTTGGGATATTATTAGGTATATCCCCGGGAAGTTTTTTTAAAAATAATTTCTTGAATATCTTGAATATCCTTAGAGTTATTTGCAGATTTGTATATTTAAGTAAATTATGATGATTATTTATCAAAAGTAAGATTTTCTACCTATTAATTGCGCACAAGTCAAGGTTAGTTTCATCATTTATCTACCAGGTCAATTAGTATGAAATGCGAATTATTTTATCCGACGATGGCGCTGTTGAAGGCGTTTTGTTTTTTGACTCACGTGGCATCAGCTCGCATGTAGTTTTAGAAAAATTCAAATCGAGGAAAATTTCTGGAGCCCATGGAAAATGGCAATTTCCGAGCCAAAAAGTGCCCATTTGCGAGAAGTTTTGTTGTTCGCCTTCAACTGGAAGAAAAGTGCCACTAAAGTCCACCGAATGCTCGAGGAAGTTTACGGCGACAACGCTCTGACCAAATCGCAGTGTTAAAGGTGGTTTAAAAAATTCCAAAGTGGCGATTTCGAATTTGATAATGAACCACGTTGAAAACCGCCCTAAAAATTCGAGGACACTTAACTGAAAGCTTTGTTGGATGAGGAAAGTACCCAAACGCAGGAGAAACTCGCGTAACAGTTCCAGGTGTCTCAAGGTGCTGTTTCCCTACGTTTAAACAGCCCCGGAATGACCCAAAAGCTTTCCAGATGGGTCCCCCACGAGTTGAGCGAAAGGCAGCAAGAACGGCGTCTGGTAACCTGCGAAGGGCTGCTCGCCAGGCATGAAAAGAAGTCATTTTTGCACTGAATCATAACTTCTGATGAGAAATGGATACACTTCAGCAATCCTACTCGCCAAAAGTCGTGGGGCCTGCCCGGCCAATTTCCAAAACAGACGCCTAGGCCCAATCGCTTCGGAAAAAAGACAATGCTTTGCGTATGGTGGGACCAGACCGGCGTAGTATATTTCGAGCTCCTGAAACCTGGCGAAACGGTCAATACCTGGTATACTAGTCGCTACGAACAACAAATGCACAGTTTGAGAGAGTCGTTGAATGAAAAAAGACCGGAATGGCGTGAAAAGCACAACAAGCTGATACTGCAGCATGACAACGCTCCAGCCCACAACGCTACAGTGGTCAAAAACACCATAAAAGACTTGGGCTGGGAATTCTTACCCCACCCGCCGTACTCACCAGACTTAGCACCGTCGGACTACCACCTTTTCACATCTTTAGTACACTCCCTAAAAAACCAGGAATTTTCTAACTCAGACATACTCCGAAAATGGCTTGTTGACTGGTTCGACTAAAAAGGAATATAATTTTTCAGACAAGGAATTCGAAAATTGCCTGAAAGGTGGTCCGAGTGTATAGCTAATCAGGGCAATTACTTTGAATAAAAAATCTTTTGTTGTATGGAATTGGTAAACTTTTGAATTCACTGAAAATTTTCGCGTTTCATACTAATAGACCTGGTACAAGATATATATTGGGAGAATAGATGAAATGATGATTTTGTAATGTAGAAAATTAGGAAAGACAAAATTCAGGATGACACGGCAATTTATTTGAGACAAGAATAATGATACAATTCCAAGGCAAGATACTATTCCTTTAACTTCCAATTACCGAGGGAACCAATTAATATTGATTTTATTCAACTCATCGAGTATTGTTCAAGGGACCGGGAAAAAATGTTCACTTTTGATCTGTGATATATTATTACTCTACTCTGTATTATTTATCATCATCTTGTAAACAACAATATACGTATAATCGAATTGTAAAAAGAATAAAATAATTATAGTAGCTTAAAAATAGTGTATCTTTCATTTATCTATATATATATATATATAAAGTGCAATTTCTTACAAAATAATTTTCACCATTAATATTTAACAATTAATAGAAACGTATCAAATGGCGACGAAGAATTAACGTAAGTATGGCCACCACTAATTTAAATTATCCAAGGTTTCGTGAAGGTGAAGATCTAAATTGTTATTTGGAACAATTAGAAGAATGTTTTAAATTGAACAAAACATTAGAAGCAGACAAAGTATCTGTGTTATTAACGTCTATTGATGTTAATGTTTATAAGACTTTGCGCGATTTGTTGGTACCCAGAAGGCCAAGTGACCTTAAATATAAAGATTTAGTAGAGGTTTTAACCAACCATTTATATCCAATAAAAAATAAGCACTATGAAAGATATTTATTTCACAAGATTGTACAAAAAGAAAATGAGCCTGTGGGAAAATTTGTTTTGAGGCTTAAATCTCAGGCAGACAAGTGCAAATTTACTGACATAAATGAAAATTTGTGTGATCAATTTGTAAGTGGTTGCTTTGATGAAGCTACGCTTAAAAGGCTGCTAAGTGAACCTTTTTTAACGTTTGATAGTGCAATAAATATTGCAAATTCTGTAGAGGCAGCGAAGTCACAAGTAAATTTGATGAAAAATCCTGGTCATGATATTGATAAGTTGAAAGCCAGATCTAAAAATTTTAAATTCCCATGTAAATACAATAATCCTTGCAAAATTTGTGGAAAATCTAACCACGATACGAAGTTATGCAAATTTAAAAATGCTCAATGTTATATTTGCAATAAGAAAGGGCACATTGCTCCAGTATGTTGGAATAAAAAATCGGCCCAAAATTCTGGAATGAATAAACCCAATCTGAATAAATTGAATACTATTCAGTGCAACACATTAGAAAACGCACCAAAAATATTGGTAAATGTTAAAATTGAAGATGCAGACACTATAATGGAGGTTGACACTGGTGCAGACGTGTCTGTAGTTTCAAAGAAATTTTTTCTTACAAATCTCAAAAATGTCACTCTAGAGAAATACAGTGGACATTTGAAAAGTTTTTCAGGAAATATGATACCAGTTTTTGGAAAATGCTTGGTAAATGTTAGTTACAAAAACTATCAGGAAAAACTACCCCTAATTGTGACAGGCCAGTTTAATAACCAAACGCCGCTACTGGGCAGAAATTGGATAAGAATTTTAAAAACTGATTGGCCCAATTGCGTTTTTGATATCTGTAATAATATAAATGTAATTTCAAATTTAGAACTGTTTTTAGAAGTATATAAGAGAGTATTTGAAAATAAAGATTTACCAATTCAGGGCATTAAAGGTTCAATATCATTGAGGCCAAATGCAAAGCACAAATTTTTTAAATTTAGACCAGTACCCTTTTCCATTAAAGAGAAGATAGACAAAGAACTAGACAGACTTGAAAAAAGTCAAATAATTGAAAAGGTTAATGCTAGTGATTGGTCTACGCCTTTAGTAACGGTAATAAAGTCAAATGGAGAACTACGTTTGTGTGGTGATTTTAAAAATACTTTGAATAATTGCATTGAAGATGAGAAATATCCATTACCTACTATAGAAACTATGTTGGGAAATCTAGGAGGAAACAAGATTTTTTCCAAATTGGATCTCTCCTCCGCATATCATCAAATTGAAATGGATGAAGCATCAAAAAAATCTGCTAGTGGTATCTACCCATAGAGGACTTTACCGATATAATAGATTGCCTTTTGGCATCAGTCCAGCTTCAGCCATTTTCCAGAGGTGTATGGACAGCCTTTTTCATGATGTTCCCAACACGGTGATATACTTAGATGATATTTTCATTGGTTCTAAAGATGAACAAGAACATTACAGAATTTTAAAAATGATCTTCGATAAATTGAAAGAGCTAAATTTCACCCTTAATAAAGAAAAATGCTTATTTTTAAAAAAAGACATTTGTTTTCTAGGTCATATTATAAATGAAGATGGTGTTAGACCAGATTCAAAGAAATTGGAAGCATTAGAAAGGTGTTAAAAGCCTTTCGACAAAACATCATTGAAGAGTTTTCTAGGGATGTTGAGCTTCTATTCAAAATACATACCTAATATGTCAACCTTGGCTGGTCCTCTTTATCAACTCCTAAAGAAGGACAATCGTTGGAAATGGTCTAGCCAATGCGAAAAGGCATTTCTGAATTTGAAGTTAACTCTATTAAATTCCCAGGCGCTTATTCACTATTCAATGAAGCTTCCATTAACTTTAACCTGCGATGCATCTGCCTATGGCATAAGTGGGGTCTTGTGTCATATTGTGGAAGGGGAAGAGAAGCCAATCACCTTTGTTTCCAGAACATTGTCAAGTGCAGAAGTCAAATACTCTCAGACTGAGAAAGAAGCACTTGCTATTGTGTTTGCAACTTCCAAACTGAGACAATACTTGTTTGGGAGAAAATTTGTGTTAAAGAGTGATCATAAAGCTTTAACGACTGTTTTTGGAAACAAAAGACTTCTTCCGCCTTTAATTGCAAATCGCTTGCATAGGTGGGCTTTAGAGTTGTCTAATTTCGATTTCGATATTAGATATACAAATAAAGATACCATGCTCTGTGCGGATGCATTTTCAAGACTTCCACTTGAGGAAATAAATTCAAGGGAAGACAACATTGATTTGGTGACACATGATATATCATTTTTAAATGTAACTCCATTGGACCACCTCATTATTGAAGAAGAAACCAATAAAGATCCGGTTTTAAATAAGCTCAAGGAATATCTATTAGAAGACCCTCAGTTAGCAAAAAAGGATGAAACAATGAAACCATTCCTTTCAAAATTGGAAAATTTTTCTGTACTGCAGGGATGCATTTTTGTTGATTCTAGGGCAGTGATTCCAAGAACCTGTCAAGATCAAATGTTGAAGTTACTTCATCAAAGTCATATAGGAATCAATCGCATGAAATCTCTAGCCAGATCTTCGGTTTGGTGGCCAAAAATGGATAGTCAAATTGAAGAGTTTGTGAAGGAATGTTCTCCCTGTATGCATCATCAGACAGCTCCTCCCGCTGAGAACACACCTTGGCCCAGGACTAACCAACCGTGGCAGCGAGTTCATGTTGACCATTTCTATTTCAGAGGTGATTGTTATTTATTAGTAATAGATGCAAATTCAAATTGGATTGAAGTATTTCCAGTTAGAGGTACTACTTCGCAAGAAAATATTAAGCTTCTACGGGAGTGTTTCGCCAGGTATGGATTACCGCAATGCTTAGTGTCTGACAATGGCCCCCCCTTCAATTCGCTTGAATTTAAGGAGTTCTTACGGAAAAATAATGTATACCACTTAACCTCGCCAGCATATAATCCCTCGTCTAACGGAATTGCTGAAGTTTCGGTAAGAATAATTAAAAAATCTCTGGAAAAGTCGTTGGAAGAATCTCCAAACTCAAATATGGACTGTATTTTACAAAATGTTCTGTTTAATTATAGAAATACGCCTACCTCTTTAGATAAGCCTCCTGTAGAACGTCTCCTAAGTTATGTGCCTAGAACATTTGTAAATTGCTTGAACTCTGAATTTATCCAGAAGACTTTTGGGAGAAATGAGTGTGGAAGGCGACATTTTCAAGTTGGAGATAAAGTGCTGTTTACAAGAGTAATACAAAATAGGCGCAAATGGTTCAAGGCCCAGGTGATACGACGACTAGGTTACAATGTTTATCTAGTAAAGAACCTAAAAGGCACATTTAAAGTGCATGTCAATCAGATGAGGACAGGTTCAGATACCAAATATGCTGAAGATTCTGATTGGACCTTGGACAACGCTGGAGCAGGACCTCACCGACTGGAACAAGACCCTCAAATTTCCACATCACCTCCACCTAGGAGATCTACCCGACCTCGATGCCCTCCTTGCCGGTTTTCTCCAACTATGAACAATATAAGGAAGGAGGAATGATCTGTGATATATTATTACTCTACTCTGTATTATTTATCATCATCTTGTAAACAACAATATACGTATAATCGAATTGTAAAAAGAATAAAATAATTATAGTAGCTTAAAAATAGTGTATCTTTCATTTATCTATATATATATATATAAATTGCAATTTCTTACAAAATAATTTTCACCATTAATATTTAACAATTAATAGAAACGTATCAACTTTATCGAGAGATTCAAATTTACGAGTTTCAAATCTATATTAATAAAATGCAAATTTCATAAGTGTTGTTCGCTAAAAACTTTCGTTAAAATGCATCAATTTCGACCAAATTTTCAACATTTATGTAAAACGAGATGGAGCAGGTTTTGCTTAACATCAAAATATGTTTCCTAACTTTAACATACATAACTTTGCTGTTATCGATAAAATACAAAAAAAATTCAACAGAGTTAATTTTATTTATATATATAAATACAAAAAAAATTCAACAGAGTTAATTTTTTTTACATACTAGCTAATAATCTCAATCTAAAAAATATATTCAAAACAAGCAATTTTAAGATAACACCATATGTAAAACAGTCGGCCAAGAAAACAACAACGATATTACATCTTTCTCACATATTCACACACAATCTTGATTAATAATTAAAACTAATCTTTAACATTGTTTATTATACTTCATAATATATAATATTCGTTAGGCAAACTTTCACTCGGATAATAACATAATACAATTACTTTATACATAATACAACGACATTATACATAACGGCGAATAATATTGGTATTTCAATTTTTTGCAGGTTTTTACGAACTTTTGGGACAACCTTGTATTATAGAGTAAGGTCTGTAGAGACCTTTTTAAAACAATATTCATCATAAGAAATACATTGCCAAAATTATTACTAGATATTTTATCGATAGATGGCAATTTAATTTACAATTTTAATTTGCCAATCTATAGGCTATTCGTAAAACTAAAAATAAAACGTATAATAACTTTATAATAAATAGAAAAACAAATTTCTGTGATTGTGCTATTCACCACTTAGAGCAGCACTGGTAAGACTAATAACTATAGTGTCTTTTTTACCTATTTAAAAAACTAAACATATAGGCGCTGAATGTACTGAATGTACCTAGATACTAATCTCCGGGCGAAGCCGGGTCCATTAGCCCAGTAATTTATATTTGTGTATAAATCAATCATATTTACATATATAGGTTCTAAAAATAATTTTCTGAATCTGATATTTGATGTGTTTATATGTTAATGATTTAAACGAATATACGTATTATACTGTGTGTCCCACAAACTTTCAATCCATTAACAAGTAATATGATAAAAATATCTTAATTAAGATCATTAACAAATTCTTTGAGGAGGAGGAGGGGGGGGAGTTAGAAGGGACATATTAGCTCTATTATATATAAATTAGATAAAAGCTAAATAACCTATATGTATATAGATGGAAATATGCCGGGAGGAAATCTATATATATATATAAATGAATGTATGTGTGTGTGTGTCCTTTATGCCTGACCAAACCACTCATTGGAACGCCATGAAACTTTGGGAAGTTATTTAGTATAGTACTGGGAAGGTTTCTAGCAAATAAAATTTTTGAAATAACTTTTCGCCTAAAAATAATCAAGATAAATATTCTAATTTATCTGTTATAATTCAAAAATCTGCTCTAAATATTATCATGATGATACGATGATTTTGTAATGTAGAAAATTAGGAAAGACAAAATTCAGGATGACACGGCAATTTATTTGAGACAAGAATAATGATACAATTCCAAGGCAAGATACTATTCCTTTAACTTCCAATTACCGAGGGAACCAATTAATATTGATTTTATTCAACTTATCGAGTATTTTTCAAGGGACCGGGAAAAAATGTTCACTTTATCGAGAGATTCGTTAGACAAACCTTTACTCGGGTAAAACCCGGGCGAAGCCGGGTACATCCGCTAGTTATAAAAATATATCTATTATTTTTCACATATGTTATATTCAAATAACATTTATGTAGGAATAATTTTATTGTTAATTTTCATTTCGATGTATTGTATACATTTGATCATTAATAAAATAATATTTAGGTATTAAAGCTGCCTTTTTGTTCAAAGACAGCAACGTTTGAACGGGTACAGCTAGGTGGAGCAGATAATCAAACATAAAGTTATCTTGCCAAGTATAGATTCATTAGGGATTGGATGTTTTCTAGAATTGTTTTAACAAATGTTCGTTAGACAAACCTTTACTCGGGTAAAAACCCGAATATTATTATCATTAATAACATAATATTATGTGTGTTCCGGAATATTATTATCATTAATATCATAATATTATGTGTTCCGGAATATTATTATCATTAATATCATAATATTATGTGTTCCGGAATATTATTATCATTAATATCATAATAGTATGTGTGTGTTCCGGAATATTATTATCATTAATATCATAATATTATGTGTGTTCCGGAATATTATTATCAATAATATTCGTTAGGCAAACTTTCCCTCGGATAAAACCCGGGCGAAGCCGGGTACATCCGCTAGTATATAATAATATATGTAAAGAGAGAGTTGCGTGAGCGCGCAATGAGAAATCTATATAAAACTTATACCCAACGCGAGCCTTGGGAAATTCAGAACGTCGCCTGGAGCCCATGGTCCTCGTCAGTCCAGTTCTAAATATACTGAAGAGAAGTTCAGATGGTAAAGCAGCTTGGCCGATTCCATGGCCAAACTAAAAAGGTTAACTTTATATAAAACAATAATAAGGCCTGTACTCACATACGGATCAGAAATTTGGTTTAAATATTTAAACAATCGTTCTAAACAAAAACTGAATTCCATGCAGTACCAGATCATTTTATGGGCAGTCAGAGCATATAAAACTACTTCATCAAACTGTGTACATAGTCTGGCAAAAATTCCACTCCTAACAGACTATATAGAATCTAGAATAATCAAATATGATCTAGCTCATCTGTCCACTGAAGATCTAATTGCTTACGAACCTCATGCTCCAAGTATAGTCAAATCATTCTTACACGCAAAAATGAAAGAAAATTTTGATAATACTAATGAAATTTTCAGAAGCTTTTTCGTGTCTGGAATCCCAAGATTTTTCCGACCAAATTTTTATAATATCCAATTCATTACAGATCATGGTAATTTTGGGAAATTTTTGTCAACTATCGGCGCGGTGAAGGAACCGGGATGCTTCTGCGGAGGTGAAATTCAGGACTCGAAACATCTACTAATGAATTGCCCAATTTTCCGGGTTTATAAGGAAAACAAGTTTGGTCGTATTGGACAGCTTGATGAATTTGTAGACGATAAAGAGAGGTGTAAAAGTTTTGATCAATTTTGCAAATTTATTTACAACTTTCTTTTGAAATGGAAAAGGGAGAGGGAAACTTAGAAGGAAAAGATTGCGATGCTTGCTTTGTTGTTTTGCTTTGTTGTTTGTTTTTCTCTTCGGACAATTTTTTTTTGGTTAATTATGTAAAATAATGAATTGAACAGGATTGTATATAGCCGATTTGTTGTGATGTAGAGAGAGGTATCGACGCAAATGTCCCTGAGTTTGGGACATCGCGTTTCATGATGTTAATAAATAAATAAATAGTTTGGAAAATTTTGCCGGGAGGAGATTTATCCTATCAATCTGACCATTTTTGTAAAATTCCAAATGACTTGTCCTGATCTAATGAATGAAGACCTCCAGGAGAGACACTGGGGTTCAAGTAGTATGATCGTGTACGCTGTCTAGGCTAATTGTGTGTGTCGAGACGTACGCTGGCCACAGTGCTGATCTTCTTCTGGATCTCCTCCTTGGACTCCTGCTCGAGCTCCCGCCTGGCCTGGGGGCTGTAGTAGCTGGTGTCGATGCCCGGCTGGGACAGCAGCTGCTCCCAGCGGGAGGCGATAGGGTCGGCCTCGTCGTCGTCGTCGTCCACGCCACCTCCTGCCACACTCCACCTGTGTGGCGAAACAACAAGTTGTTTATCTCAAGTAACATGTAGGACCGGGCCATGATAACCATGGCAGATTTTGCCATGCGACTGTTTATATGAGGTGTGTTCAAGACATCGAACCATCTTCCTCTTTTCGCGTAAACCAATGAAGTTCGGGAGGCTTACTTTGGTAAAGATGTAGAAGGACATTAATGAGCAGTCATGAATTATTTCCCGCCCGCAAAAGGCGTCATTGTCGACTTTTGGTCATACCTCAAGTCGCTGGTGTACTCGAAGGGTGGAATTCCAAGAACACCGATCATCTCACCAACAAGATCCAATGTTGCTGTTACAAAGTTGACGATCACTTGTAGAGTAGCTCTCTACGTATGTGTAACGAGTGTAGCTCGACACTGTTCGACGACGAGGCGGTATTGAAGCTAAAAAAAAATGTTTTTTTTTTTTTCAGTAGTTATTTTCTCTTTAAATTATCCTATTATTAAATTTTTATTTTTAGAACGGAAAAGTTATTTTAAAAACTGTCTAGATTTGTTCCTAACGCATGTTCTTCATTGTTTTTATAGCAATTCCTGAATAATACCCGAATTATTTATATTTTCTCGGTATTTTTCGTTCACTTTTCAATTATCATTATTTACCTTTCCTTAAATGTGCTTTGGTAAATGCAGAGCATTAATAGAGTATAGATATTTATTGCACACTGTCTCAAGGTGATTATTATCTTGCCGGGTAGTTGGCGAATTACGCTCCAGGAGCCCGGGTTGCCTCTATTTTCTCTCTCTATTATCTCATTTTAAAATGGCATTTTAAGAGGATATACGTGATATTTTGGAACCTCTGGGACCAGTATTACCTGATGCTAGACGAACCTCGATGTCAACTCTACCGTGCAGTCGTGGTGGAAGGCGACACAGCTGGGCCAAAGGTGAAATAAACAAACAGAGATTCCACTAAGAAGCGTCTGAACGTCAAGAAGGAATAGGACGAGGAAGTTTCTAGCAGGAAAGGATTTACCTCTATAGGAGCGGCCTACGCGGAGGATTGAAACAAAGACTGAAACAAAAGACTGAATACTAACTGAGGCTTGGGGCCTCCTTTTATAGCCTCACTGGGTCCAAGCAGGTCACAGCCCTTTTCTGACGTAAACAGGGGGAGGGGGGGGGGGGGGAAGTTACATCATCCAGGAGGGCCACGACCTCGTAAAAATTGGACTGGGCTCGATAGGTCTACTTTCTTATTCTCACTTAGGCCTGATCAGTTTTAGCCTTAATTTTCTCCTGTTATTCTCCATTCCTTCTATCTGTACAGTTGCTATACTTTATTAGAGTCTTACGCAGTACAGATTGATGTTACTTGAGGCTTTCTATTTGCAGTAAATAACAAGTTATGTACAGTCACGTGGTGAAATATGTGGTAGTAGATATCTGAATTATTTACAACAATTCCATGGTCTTAAATCATCACATATATATATTTCGGCCTGAGATAAATGTGTTGTCTTTACAGTAGTTGACTATTGCGCTCCAGGAACCCGGGTTATCTCTTCCTCTCTTTACAGAAAACAAACTAGATAAACAAGGACAATAGGGAAACTCCATCCAGGAGATATTCTCGTTTATCGCCAAGTAAACCATGCATATTGTTTTGCTGATCTTAAATGCGTGTTCTTTTCTGATCTGTTTTGTTTAAAGTTTATATATCAGTGATATATTATTACTATACTCTGTTTTGATTCGAAACGAATCGAACATTTTTATCATCATCTTGTGGAGAACAAAATGTTTGTTATATAATGTGCACGTGTGCAAGAATTGTAAAACGAATAAAATAATTATAGTAGCATAAAAATGGTGTATCTTTCAATTATCTCTCAATTATCTCTTTTTTTCTTAAAAAAATAACTTTCACTATTAATATTCAACCTATAATAGAAACATATCATTTTCCACATATAGGTGTTTCCATGTTTAACGAAGTATTAAGAGCATATTTAAACCTAAAATTGCTTCGATTATTTGAAATATTTTAATTATTTCAAATGCGCGCCCCGAAAAAAAGAAGAAGAAGAAAAAAGAAGATTTTTCGAAGATGTTAAGAAGGTGGATGAAACTGGTAAGTAAAACGATATTAAATTCGACGCCATACATCAAGGCAGGGTATATTGAAGGGATTACTATATTTAAATATTATTTAAAGCACAAATTCAGTTAATGATGCTCAATACGACTTAATTTCTCTCTCGAGATTTAAAATTACAGATCTCTCTCGCCACTAACTTCCATTCAATCGATGACCCTAACGGCGCAGAAAACTTTTCATTGTCATTCTGTCTTATATATAGTGAGAGTTACCCGCCGAGGAGCTGGTGTTGGTCCTCTGTTTGAGATGCTCGGCCAGTACGGAGCCCTCTGCCCCGGCCAGCTGGGCCGCCAGGCTGACGTCTCCCTGGGCTAGCGTGTTCTCGAACACCCGCTGAGTCCTCCATTCTCTGTACTCCGCCTCGGATGGTACCTCGGTCTGTCCGGACACACACGTTAGGAATGGAATAAACTCTCCTCTTCGGAAAGAACTCGGGGTTTGAAACCTCCCACAAGCGGTATCCTGAGCTTTTACTCTTGTAAAGTCGAAAATTACTTGTTCTGGGGTTCGATCCAAATTCCATTGAAAGACCTCATCCACATAAGAAATATCAGTAGTATCCATGTTTTAGGATTCAATATTGTGCTGCATTGTCCTACGGTGGAGCAAGGACGATGACTAAACACAAACGAGAGGTTTAGCCAACGGATGATATAGGCGTTGTAACCCTTGCATCCAAAATCATGGACCATGTCAACGAAAACTCGGAAAAACCACATTCCAACATATCTGTTAGTATATTTAAAAATAAATTTATATCAAGCGCGAATATTTATTTTACAAATAAAATAAACTTTCTGCTGTCCTTACTGCGATTAAAAATATTAGGAGGGCTTAGTTCATCAGTGGTGAATCCTCCCAGAGGTTTCGTCAAATAATTTCACAAGACCGTTTTATTGAGCTCCAATGGCCTTGTCTTTATTGTGTTTATGTGTAATTCTACTTCCCTAAAAGTTTATGCCCCCATAGTTTGATGAAATACCATAACTAAGATTACTTCCCCGGCGCACTTCTTTCACCTACCCCTCCAGGTCAAGCAATTTCTCAAGAAACTACGGGATATTCTCAAGATAACACGTGGATCTAGAGGAACAAGCTATCCAGCGGTGAGGCAATGCCGGCATAAGCATCTGTCAAAAAATATATATATACGGTCGTTGGTTTTGTATTGATAAATTTACAATCTGGGTGTACCTCTCCATGGAAATAACGGTCAGCTCAACATGGTTGATCCAAGCCTCCCTTTTTATTAGTTTTCATGTTTCTCCAAACATAGAACTTCAATTGCCATCTAATGAAAATATAGTTTGAACGAGTTTAAATATTTGTGTGTAAGTTATACAAAATAGGTGAGCACCTTTAACTTTTCGATTTTCGTTTCATTTTCGATTAAGCTATATCAACAAGTTACATTTTATTGATTTTAAGAAATGCCTAATTTATTATAGCATTATAGAAAATATTTCCAAAATACTATGTTTTCACAAAGACATTTCTAATGTCACAGACAGTGCTCAACTATACCACGACATACAGCCAAGTACCTGATAATCCGTTCAGTCACTATTGGCAGTCCCAGCCCATTTCAAGAAGTAACTAAAAGAATATGGCCTCTAACTATTTCAAATCTTGGGTGCTCAGGAGACCGAAAGGCCACAACCCGGTTTCCACGATCTAAGAAAGCGCGCGGAGACTGCCACTATCTCATAGAGGGCCGAAATCTCACAAACCTCAGTTCCGTTATGGTCCTAGCGTACAGAGGGCCAAGTACTGATCGCTACCACATTGTCCTGGCCAAATGATTCACCGAATAGATATTTAGCCACGTGGATGAAATAAGCATTGATGCTCCGACAAGGTGCTGTACTCACGGTGACAGTGCCGACGTCCAGCCGCGTCCGAGCCCCCAGAGTGTCCGTCACCACCACGTAGATCAACATCTCTCCACACGGCAGCACCAGCTCCACTCCCGACCTCACTCCGTGCCGGAGTTTGGTGGGCACGAACTCCTTCTGCAGCGCTGCACAACCACCAACTATTTATACATCAATTCATTTTGATGAAAAAAAAAAAAAAGGAAAATCTTTTGAAATAATTTGAAATTTCTCGTCATTCTGTTGTAACTCTTTTTTTTATCTACTTGGATAGGCTTCCATGTGCCCTCACAGGCGCAGATACATAGAAAAATAAAGATCCTTTATTGGATGGCAGAGAACTCTTCCTGTGCCATTGAAAGAGCATGTCTCCGCGGCAGTATAAAGATGTACAAATAATATCATGTGTACAAATACTATCAAATAGATTTTATAAGGTAATAACTCGCCATCTACATATACGAAATGAAAGCATTAAAGCACTAACTTTCCTTTTACACATTAAACAAAACTTCACTGTCTTTACTGCGATGAAAAAATATAGAAAGGGCTTGGTTCATCAGTGGTGAACCCTCTCAGCAGTTTCGCCAATTTAATCTACCAGACCGCTTTTTAGATCTCTAATACTCTCTGATATAATAATAAAAAATCAAGTAAAGCAGACCAAGAGCTCAACTTAGAAAAGTCCTTCTTCACCATGACAATGCAAGACCGCATTACCTTCCGCATACCTCAGCCCAAACATTAGACTTTTTAGCCAACTCTGGTGTCCAATTAGTCACTCATCCATCATATTCACCAGACCAAGGCACTTTATGACTTTTTTATTTCCAAAAGTTAAGCTAATGTTGAAAGGGATAAAATTTGACACTGATGATGCCGTAAATTCCATCCCCGAAGATGACTGGTGTAAGTGCTCCGATAAAATGTTTCATTCATGAAAATATTTATGTTAGGTAAAAAATGTATGCAGAATTTAATTAATAATTTATTTTTAAATATTTTAATTATTTAATATTGATTTCAAAACTTTTGGAATGTGTGTGTGTGACCCTTGTACTACTCTGATCAAAAAGTTTCGACACTTTGCTCATAAAATCCTGAAAACTCAATATAGTTTCTCCCGGTATGTGGCAAACGCAAGCGTCGCCATTGGCTTGGAGACCTGCCAATTTTCAAAAATCACGCGCCACAACAGCGCGAGCAGCGGCTGTTCGAAGTGAAGCCATTTTGCCCGTGCTTCGATTTCGTTAGTCACCGAAATGGAGGATTAACGAATTTGCATCAAGTTCTGTGTAAAAAAAACGGATTCAAGGGTACCGAAATTTTTTGGATGTTACAAACAGCGTACGGGGATGCCGTCATGAGCCGAAGACCAGTTTTTGAGTGGTACAAGCGCTTCAAGGAGGGTCGGGAAGAGACCGCCGACAACGAGCGTTCCGGGAGACTGTCCACATCAACCACGCCTGAAAAAGTGGACAAGGTGTTGGAACTGGTGCGTGAAGAAGCAGGGATATCATTCGGGTCGATTCAATCGATAATGAAGGACATTTTGGGAGTGAACGCCGTTCTCGTTCCCAAATATTTGACTTTTGATC
>CP092866.1:87052320-87065320 GCA_030710605.1 Cordylochernes scorpioides | reverse complement strand
AAAAGAACGCCCGGAAAGAAACGGCCAGTCTCAATCTCGAAGCGACAACCGACGACCCCGAATTGCTGAAGAGGGTGATTACTGGAGACGAAACATGGATTTACGACTTTGATTCGGAAACTCTCTCTCTCTCTACCCAACTGGCATCGGAATGGCGCTTCAAAAATGAGCCGAGACCAAAGAAAGCGAGGAAGGCTCCCAGCAAAGTCAAGGTCATGTTGACGGTGTTCTTCGACTACCAGGGCATCGTTCATCATGAATTTCAACAACAAGGCTCTACAATAACTGCTGACTCCTACCTGGGAGTTTTGAGGCGATTGAGGGAAGCGATCAGGCAGAAACGGCCGGAGCTGTGAAGGAGCAAGTCGTAGATCCTCCACCACGATAACGCGCCGGCGCACACAGCCCTCAAAATCTCGAAGTTCCTGCAGGACCACTCAACCTCTGTGTTCCCCCAACCCCCCTACAGTCCCGATTTGGCCCCCTGCGACTTCTTCCTTTTTGGAAAGCTCAAAAAAATTCAAGGGTCGGATATTTCAGAGCATAGAAGAGATCAAAGTGGAATCGAAGAAGGCCATGAAGGCGATCCCGAAAACAGACTACCAGAGGTGTTTTGCCGACTAGAAAAAAAGGTGGCTGAAGTGCATCGCGGCCAACGGGGACTACTTTGAAGGGGACAATTTGAATTTGGTACAATAATAAAGTTTTTTTAACTTATGAGCAAAGTGTCGAAACTTTTTGATCAGAGTAGTATATTCCGATATAGCATAAGACTTTGTTAGTAATTATAGGTCCTAGATCAGATATTGCCGACATATCGACATCAATGCAGAGATGGTGTCAGAACTTGGCAGTATATGACTATGAAATCAAGTTCTAAAAATCACAGGAACGTGGCATTGCTGATGAATGAAATAGGTTAGCCATTGGCTATGAAGAAATATCAAAATCAAGTGGAATATATAACAGTTTTAATTAATATAATATTTACCGTTGAAAGAGAGAGAGACATTTGACATTTGAAATGATTTTATTGACGATCAGTCAATTTTTACAAAAAAATAATGATAATAGAAATGAATGAATGATGGGAATCTACAATGATTTTAGGAGTTAGGGAGGCTCCACCACCTTGATACTTGGTCTCCTTGGACTCCCCGCATCTCCAGGCCCAGGTCTTGGCAGATGCCATGATGGCCAAGGAGTCATCCTCCAGGTCATGCCTGAAGATCCAGCCCTGCAGGTCAGGGGGTCGCTGGATGATGGTGAAGGCCTCCACGATGACTGGCCTGATCCGCCTACAGGACCAGTAGCGGTGAGCCAGTGACAGGTCCCCACAGGCGATTCAGTACTCCCGGGCTGAGGCCGGATGTGCTGGATGGGGAAGGGCGTGTAGGGCCAGCCGCACCGCAACGTCAGAATTGTGCCCCGAGAAGGCACATCGCCGGATAGAAGACCAGCTGATGGAGATGGGGATGCTAACGTGGGGGAGCCACCGTCCCAGCAGCTGGGTGATGGGCAGTGCAGCCAGGCGTGGACGTTCCAGCATGCGGCGGGAAGTGCGGGTTGTTAGGCGCTGGAAGGCGGTGGTCGTTCCGCGCACCACGATTGCGTCAGCAAGGTTAGCTACGCGATGACGGCCCGGGCATTCTGGGTGACCAGGCGTGAGCAGAAGCTCCCCAGAGCAGCGGCGTCCGCGAGGGCACCACGCGTAGCGATTGTGATATTTGGAGGAGGCCCAGTCAATTCTTCAATGCGCCAGCCCAGCCATCTTGTAGGAGCCAGGAGCTCAGGGGGCCGCAGGAAACGGCAGTCGCCCACGACTCGAAGAGCCTGGAGGAGTGCTGATTGTAGGATCCGGTGGTTCAGCTCTAGGATCTCCGCAGCAGCTTCGAAGAGGTGAAGACTCCGACGACGCCGCGGGGGAAGCCAAGTGCCAGGAGTGGATGCAGGAGACAGCCACATCCCGCTCTCGGCGAGCTAAGAGTGAGCGTTGCGACCTCCACGCAGTGCTGCCTGGACGCCCTTGAGGCACGACAGCCGGAGCTGAGTGCCGACGTCGAGAAGTCCCATGCCTCCCACGGAGATCGGCCGCGCTAGTATGCTGCCGGGAAGCCATGAGGTTCGACCGTGCCTCCACACGAATCGACCCAATCTTGCCTGCAGTCTTGCGATGGTGGTCTCGCTGGGCAGGTAAGCCTGGAGGTGATAGCCGTGGCCGAGAGCACTAGGCTATTGGCCGCTTTTGCTCGACCAGCAAGTGAGAGACCGCGGACAAAGGGGGACCACTTAGCAATGGTCCTCTCCAGTAACTCCTGCAGGTGTTGGTCTTGGGCCAAAGTTCCCACACCAGGAGTCACTATGATCCCTAGAATATTGATTTTCTCCCTGTTCCAGGAGATGTCCAACGGGAAGTCGGTGCGGTTCCTCCATCTCCCGCACCATCTTGCCGAAGTTGACTCTTATTCCTGACGCATGCCTGAAGTCCTTGAAGATCTTATTGACGACCTCTAGCTGCCCATCCTCGCGGATAAGCAGAACGATGTCATCGGCGTACGCCAGGACATTATCCCAGCCGAGTAGCTGTTCCAGGCGAAGCAGGAGGGGCCCGGTGAATATCGTGAAAAACGCTGCGCTGGCAGCGCATCCTTGCCTCACTCCGTTGAGCATGTGGAACAGAGGAGTTCTCCCAATTCCTTCTATTCTCGCCGTCGCCTCGGCCCCAGCGTAGAGCAGAAGAACCTACCCCACGAAGACTGGCGGCAGACCGACGGAGAGAAGAACGGACATCAGGAAACCTCTGTTCAGCGTATCAAACGCTGACTCCAAGTCGGTGGTGACGACTGCCAGCGGGGTTTCTTCTCTGCAGGCAGTGGCAACTTCGTCAGCTACGCGGAATATGTTCCAGGCTGGTGTTCTACCTGGAACGGCGTAGCTCTGGCATTCAGGTACAATGTCCCGGAGATGAGGTCGCAGTCGTCGTAGAGGACCCCGCTGAGGACTCTGTAGTCCGTCGTTGGCAAGGAAAGAGGTCGAAGTCCGGCTAGGCCTAGACCACCGTGCGGTTTTGCTATCAGGGACATTTCGCTGCGCCGCATGGAAGAGGGCAGAGACCCGCAGAGCTGGGAAGCTTCGAAGACCCGACGGAGCGCACTCGCGAATAAATCCTCGAAGCCCCGGAAGAGCTCGCAGGGCAAGTCATCCCACCCGGCCACTTTCCCAGTTGGCAGACGGCCGATGGCAGTAACAATCTCTTCTTCGCCGATCCCATAGCGGTAGAGTGGATCGCTTTCCTTAATGGTGGCCCTTAGGGTGAATCCACGCAGGAAACCATCGATGTCCTCCGGTGAGCACGTAGGGTGGGAAAAGCGCTCCTTTAGGTTGGCGAAAGCCAAGTCTCTCACTGCTGGTCCCGTGATCACTCGACCTGCGCTGTCGTAGAATGTTGTCGACGACGTTCCCCTGCAACGAAGACGAAGAGCGCGCCCCAGGTCCGGCAGGGATGGATAGTCCGAGTTGATGGATACATCCTCGATCTTGATTCGGACATATTTTCTTGCCCTAGAGATGTAGTCGGTGTCGTTGTTGCGCAGGTCGTGGAGGGACTTGATGGCGGAGGCCAGATGCGCCTTGATTTGTCCCCACCTCCTCCAGATTTCCGCATTTTGCATGTCCTCGATGTGTCCAAAGGCCTCGTTAAGAAGCGTTTCCACTGTCCCAACGACTAACCTAGATCGAAGCATGCTAGCAATGCATGGTGGACGAGGTTCTGGGGCCTCGTCGATTTGGAGGAGGACCGCACGGTGGTCAGAGTTCTTGTAGTATAGGCTCCAGTATCGGGTGACGCGGTTGGAGAGTCTTGATGGTAGGAGAACTCGATCCAATCTGCTCGCATCCACCCGGGTCCCGCAACTGGAGATCCTTGTTGGTAAGTGCGCGGCGTCGAAGATAGCTGCGGCATCTACGAGGTTGGCCCGGTCCAGGAGCTCCCCAAGGGCTTCGACGGATCCGGACGCAATGTCACTCGAAGACTCCTCGGAGATATTGAGGTCCCCGAGGACCCACGCGTCTTCATTGACAGCAGCAGCTGCGATGGCCTGTAGCTGCTGTTGCCGCTCGTCAGGAGCATGAGAGAGGTGGCAGTTGATAAATGTCGCCTTTATTCCCCGGATGGTGACGTCGAAGGCGGCGATCTTGCCAGGGGCCAGGACCCGTTGCCCGATGACCTGGACGCCGGATGAGAAGATGCTGGCAAGGCCGGATCCTCTGGCGCCAGATGCTGGAACAACCTCTGCCCTGTTTCTCAAACAAAGGTCTGCGACGTTGTCCAGGGTGGTGACATTAGTGTTTTGAATGAAGGCAACGTCAACTGCATGCTGCCCCAGAAAAGAGCACAATTCGATTTCCCCAGTTAATTCTCCAGGGTCTTGATGTAGTACACCGGAGTGAACTCCGGGGAGTACTCCAGATAAACCATCTGGTCAAAGGTTCCGGCAGCTGCTTTGCTCCGGCATTGATCCAGAATTTGCCTGGAGACCTTTATTTGTTCAATGATGTTCCTGGGATGCGATGGATGGCGCGGCGCAGTGTTGTCCCGGGTGGCTTCAGTCTGACGTGATGGACCAGGATGAGGCTGGCGCACCCTTTCTGAAGGAGGCGAGCGTTTCCTCTTTTTGCATGGCTCGAAGTTATCCATTTCGTTTTCAACCATGTCAGCCCAATTCCGGCTTGATTGCGAGAGATTTGCATATCCGCCGCTTGTCGCGGACAATTTTACATAGTTTACAATTGTTTCCGAATTCGAAGAATTCTTGGTGAAAAGGGTTTCCGCCGATATTTCGGCGTTCTTTGCTAATACATCGACGGGTACAGCACCAGCCTGTTTCCCGTCATATTGGCTATCCACCAATACTGAAAACATATTTGTAACTTCCATCCTCTCGCTCTCCATGCCCGATGAACGCGGAGCTCGCGCGCAGCGTGGCCGCACGGTCGAGAGAGGAAGATGTTGATAAAGCAATTGACCATGATCCTGTACTAGCATGATTGAAATTATATATTGGCCATGGAAATCTGCAGACCACATGAGTCCATATTTTCAAAATAAATCGGAATTGACTTTGGATGATTAATGTATTTTATGGGGCACAAGAGTGGTATTTCCAAGGGCTCTGCAAGGAAAATTTTTCGAATGCCTCCTTAGAATGTGTAAAATGTGAAAGCTGTGATGACAGCTATTACAAAAAAAAAAAAACAGAACAAATTAGAAGGCAATGTGCACTATATGGACTTCCAAAGAAAGTAGTCTCATATAATGGGCCTCAATTTACGTCTTTAGAAATGTATTTTTTTTTAAAGGAACCGAGTTGGACAGACATTAATTTTGAATTACCATACTCAAAGTAATAGACTTGCGGAAAGGGCAGTAAAAATGGTAAAAAGAGGCCTTAGATAAAAATCGAGAGCAATATAATGACTCCATAAAAGATAGGATATAAAGAATTCTGTGCATGTTTAGAAGTACACATCATGTACCGGCAGACAAAACCCCTGCCGAATTGTTCCAGAGCATCCCTTTAAAACCAAGCTAACTTTATTGCATTTAGGTATGACTGATAAGGTAAGAAAGCACCAAAATAAACAACTAAAACGAGATCCGAAAAGTCATGGAACATTCAGAGAAGCTTCGATATAAATGACAAGTATAGTGTGAGAACTATAGAGATAATGCAGATAAATATATATCAGGTATAATTCTTGGGGGGGGGGGAGGCGGAAGAGTGTACTAACTAGAGGTAAATGGTCAAGTGAAAGATATTTGTTTACACCGATTAAGAAAAAGACAAGAAAAGGAAAAAAAAAATGATGGTTGCAGATTAAATAAAGAGGGTGATCAAGACAAGAAGGAGAAAACATGCATCATGATGCAAAAAGATACCACTGAAGAAAATGATCCCCATGTGAGTCCAGCTCAAGAGGAGATCTTGCCCAGAAGAAACCCACCTAGGAACAGACGTCCAATAGCAAGATTCATGACGGAAAATAAGGATGTGATATATCAATGAATACTCTGTAATAAATACTTTGAAGTTTATCTCCAGCGAAAAGAGAAGATAAGAACACAATTGGTATAAGATGAGAGAAAACAAGAAGGTATGGGAAAAGTACCATAGAAGCTGTAGTCAGCAATGCCATCAGGGTCCTTGAACCTATCACAGACCACGGGGAACCTGGCGAGCAGGGCGTAGGGTGGCCCGGCGGGGGACATGAGGTGGCAGATCCCCGGAGTGGGGGGTGGGTTGACGATGAGGCGCAGGCGCAGACGACAGCGGGTACCGTCCGGGCGGCTGCCCATCACACTGGCCTCGTATCCCGTGTGCTCCGGGTGGGAAGTCATGTAGGTCTGGTTGATGCCAAACCTGTAGTAGTCCACTACACACACCCCAAATGGCATCGTTCTTTCTATGTACAACTTATGAAATACACTTATTTGAGGGTTGGGTTGAAAAGGTCTCTCCTAACCGTTCACCCTGACGTTATTGATGGCGTACCGGCCGTAATAAATTATAAAATAAATTTTGATATATTATTTACGAAAATATTTTATTAATAAATCAAAAAGTGGACATGTTTCCGACTGTTAGTTCTTACAGCGTTGTGCAGACTGTAACTCAATGACCTTCCCAAGTAGTCATAGAGGTTTCTTTGGACTTGTTGGGCCGTTGTGGCGTGGGATTTGCTTGTGAATGATATTTTAAATTTTGAAGAACAATACATTAATCAAATCTTTAAACGATTCCATTTGGGAAAATACGAGAGGTTTTTGTATGGATCTTTTATTATCGAATCTCAAACTTACGAGCCTTGACGTCCTTCTATAGGCGAAACTGAACTGTGTCCAAAGTTTTGAAGCTATCATCTGTAAATTCATTTTTTACTTCTAAATTGTTTTTACTTCTTATTTGAAGTCATGGCGAATATTAAAGTTAAACAATATCTAACTCTGGTGGATAGGAGGATGGCAACTAATCTGGTAATAGTAACAATATATTCATGAAAAACACGAGAAAGAGAATAGTATTTTTACATCCAAATAGACAAAACTCTATGTACCATCCATTGGTGATTTCTACACGCTAGCAGCTTCAGGTCGGTGACAAAGGTACAACAAAATATTTTGTAAATTCAGAAGGCCATCTAGGTTTCAGGCTATGACTCTTGTCAGCGCAGGTTGGCTTTGGGTGTTAAGGGATTCTAAAGGGATTCTTGAGAAATCTTCTGAAACCACTAAATATTTATTTAAAGTGTCTGTACGAATTACAATACCAAATAACTTTATGGACCTTCTAAGATATGAAGGAAGTCAATCATAAAAATAAAAGACATTTCTCCCATCAATACAGACGCAAGAGCTATGTGATATGCATTAGGTCTTGCTTTACTTTTTTTATGCGTAACGTGGTTTCAAATAGTAGTGCTGAAAGATACAAATATTATCATTTGAATATGAATAATGCAGTGTTTTTAAGGTTTCAAATATATCCTATATTGAAAATTATATTTGAAGGTGGCAGCACAACGGCTATAATGAAACGTCCTACATATTTTACTTATTTGCCTATTGCGGTGTTATCATTAGGATGTCGGGATGAAAGGTCGCATGACGCCATCATAAGATATGCGTACGTTATTTTATAAAAAAGCATACGTAATCGCGTTGTATCTTTAAGATTTACGACTGATGCGTCATGCCCTCCCAAAATAAATATTTTTCCCATTGCATCATTTATCCAGAAAGTTATCGGTAAAATATATATAAATATATATTTTTGTACTAAAAAAAGGCCCACTTCTCCCTTTAATTGTGCATAAGAACGATGCACTATGTGCATCACCCTAGTATAAAACTTTTACTAGTGATGATAAAAAAATGAGTCACAACACCAGTTTTGGAAAATTCAGATAAAAAGCCAACTTGTATACCATCGGACATTGGCCCTCAACTGGTGTTGTGGATCATTCTTTACCATCATCAGTGAAGTCTTTTACTAGGGTGATGAAGTGCATCTTTCTGGGGCACAATTGAAGTGAAGAAATGTGCCTCTTTTGGTACATGAATATCTTCTTCCCGAAACTTTATATTATATAATTATATATATATATATCTATGCTTGTGTTTATAACCTTATTTTACAAGACTAGGTGAAAACCATTTGTTAAAGGAAGATTTTGTTTCCAAGCTTTATCTACATTCAATCTACAATCCCCCAAGTTGTGCGTGTGTTAGAATGCTATCCACCGTAAGTCCAGCCGTCCAGATCGTCCAGGTCAGTGACCCTCCCGGACTCCGGATCCCAGGCCTTCAGAGTCCAGCCGTAGAACACCTCCATGCCGCAGTCCCGCGTGCATGCCGCCTTTAGCCTGAGGTAGCTGGTGGGGTTGAAGATCTGGCCACGTCCATGGGGATCGGAGCGGCAGGCTACAGGACTGTCACACCTGTAGACACACACGGGGTAGCTGACATACCTTAGCATTAGTAGTGGAATCTAAAATGGTTTAAAACCTTAGTTTACTGTGTTTACAACAGGTGTTATTGTGTGTCCAATACTATCAGCCCAAAATGGCTACTTTTTGTCTCACCTCGAATTTAGATAATATAATTTTAAGTTTTACAAAAGAGGATGTTCATTTCAATAAAATGGGAGTTCAACAATCGAAAATAATGGTTGTTACTATAGTCAACAATGCACAAAGAACCTGCCATGGGAGGTCAACAATGGACAATTAATTGTTGATACTATAACCAACAATACACAAAGAACTTACTATGGAAGGTCAACAATGGACAAAGAACGGTTGCTACTAGAGGCCAACAATGCACAAATAATTTGATATAAGAGTTCAAAAATGTACAAAAAACGGTTGCTACTAGATACCAATAATGCGCAAAGAACTTGCTATGGGGGGTCAACAATGGAAAAATAACGTTTCCTACTAGATAACAACAATGCGCAAAGAACTTGCTATTGGATGTCAACAATGGACAAAGAACGGTTGGTACTAGATGCCAATAATGAACAAATACCTTGCTGTGAGAGAAAAACACTGGATAAAGAATGGCACAAACAGTTGATATCGTATGGTAATAATGGACAAGGAACTGTCCAATAATGGTTGTTACAGAATAGTTGCTAGAGGCACCAACAATTTGAAAACAAAAGTAACTGAGGACAAAGAAAGGTTGCTAGGGGAGGTTAACAATGAATAAAAACGGTTGCTAGTAGATGCGGAATATCAACAAATATCTGTTGCTACCACGGGGTAACAATGAAAAAAGTATAGAGGCTATAGGATGCCGACAATGAACAAAAACTATATAACTACGGGTGTCCAATAGACTCCTATTTACAGTCAGACTTTAGATAATGTTTCTTGCAGATTTCTATCTCAGAGGAAGGCGGTCTATCAACGACGTAGTAATATTAGAATAATAGATATTTTTAAAGCTAAGCGCTTCTTAATATATAGAACGTTGGAATCCCTCTGTCACTACAGCCACCGCTTATGGACCGAATGGCCTGGAAGGCCATTTGCTTCTAGGATGTCACTACAGCCAAGACGACGACTGAGAAAGTGAGCTAAGTAAAGAAGTACTAAAGCTGGGTGCTGTGCGGCGCCATAATTTGTATGAAGAGACCCCGAGACGGAAGGGTCTGGTGTCGGTGACAGCAGAGATGTCGTATGTCGCGGGTGCTGTATCGCCGAGTGATAGCAAAAGTTTGGCCCAATCCTAGAGACGAGAAAAAAGTCTAGCGACCCCGGGATGTGTCGACATGGCTATCAACAGAGGAAGCTGGGAAATGCCAAGAGGGCTCAAAGGCAGAAGACACATTCAGCGATCAAAAGATCGCGTAATCGACGACCACATGAAGACTGTTATTTAAAGGCAATATGGAATGACTGTACAGAACGGGGGATTTGGTAGGAGTGCGATACACTGGCGTGGCAGGTGTGATCAAAATAAAATTACGACAGAAGTTGCAGGCTAGTTTTTTTTATTACATTCATACTTCTATATTCTTTTAAAGACTTATTGTAAAAAGTGTAACTACAGCTGCTTCCAGAATTCACGCGTTGTTATATTGGCCACTTCTTTGAAACAAACGGATTCTGAACAACTTATAAATATTTACAGAGACTTTTGAAAATCTATCATTCTTCTAATGATATGGTCTTCAAGGAATTCATCCATTTCTATATCTCTCTTTTTTTAGACTTACCCAAAGGAGAGATGATTATTCAAAATATTTTAGTGGATTAGATTAACTTTATTAACATCATGAAACGCGATATCCCAAACTCAGGGATATTAGCGTCAATACATTTCACTGCATTACAGCTATTCGGCTATATACAATCCTGTTCAATTCATTATTTTACATAAATTAACTAAAGAAAATTGTCCAAAGAGAAAAACAAACAACAAAGCAAAACACACAGTTCTTTTTTTTCTAAGATTCCTTCTCTTTTTTCCAATTCAAGAGAAAGTTGTATATGTATTTACAAAATTGATCAAAATTTTTATACTTTTATTTTTTGTCTACAAATTCATCAAGCTGTCTAATACGACCAAATCTATTTTCCCTAAAATCCCGGAAAATTGGGCACTCCAGAAGTAGATGTCTCGCGTCTTGAATTTCACCTCCGCAGAAGCATCCTGGTTCCTTCACGGCGCCGATAGTTGCCAAAAATTTCCCAAAATTGCCATGATCTGTAATGAATTGGATATTATATAAATTTGGACGGAAAAATCTTGGAATTCCCAATACGAAAAAGCTTCTGAAAATTTCATTAGTATTCTCAAAAAAAAAAAATAATAATAATAGCATTTCAATTTCTTTATCAGGATCTATGAACTACGCAACTTTCGTCCTAGTTGTTGATACATTAGAATAAACCAAACCTTTTTCTTACGGGAGCCTTTCGTATCTGTTCCATCTCAAGGTGTCGAACAAAGTAGAAAAAGATTCAAACTCAAAAGTTGCTTATATAATTAAAAAAAAAGCGCTATTCAAATATTCAAAACGCTAAGAAAGATAGAGAGGACTTTTACTTGATCTCCAGGAAGGGGATGGAGAACTCAGGGACCATCTCCACATCTAGGGTGCTCCTGGCCGTGCGGTCATCCTTGCGGACTGTCAGGATGAAGTGGGTGACGGAGACGGGGCGAAGACAGGTCCCGCGGACCTCCATGTCCGGCTTCGTGGGATCTGGATGGACGCACATGTCTTATTTACGTATTACAGAATACTGAACCTGTGTTTGGAATACTCGATGAAAATACATATTACGGGGAAAATGCAAGAAGTTTAGTTTTTTTTTTAATTATCGCCTCCCAGACCCGCTGCCAGTATGGATATTCTGGCTAAATCCCCCGGATTATTACAGGTGGGGCGTGTTTGAACATGAAAACAATAGACATATATAATTCACTGTTGAAATTTGAGAGCATCCATCATTTCTGCAATGTCTAATCTTTTATAACGAGCATTTATAGGCCAACGTTTCCGATCACATATTGAAGTCTTTATTGAGAAGGATAGGGGCTATTTTGAATATATATATATATATATAAATATTTTTCATACATATGCTTTTATGTGTATACCACGTTTTGTTTGTGATATTTCTAGATGCTTTTCATTTTTATAGTTTTAACTTTCTTCAAATATTCTATAAACTCTTTATATTTAGCTTAATTTTACCTTAAAAACTTAAT
This sequence comes from Cordylochernes scorpioides, assembly GCA_030710605.1. Lineage (NCBI taxonomy): Eukaryota > Metazoa > Arthropoda > Arachnida > Pseudoscorpiones > Chernetidae > Cordylochernes > Cordylochernes scorpioides. Next base: position 87,053,541 of record CP092866.1, on the reverse strand, counting down.
TTATTGACTGAAAAGTAGGGCTAGCCTGAAACACAAAAGATTTGCGAGATATTTGACTTTGTGCCATGGTGTTTATGAAATTTCTCTAGATATACCTAATATAAAATAAATGTTGAATTATAGAAAGATGCGTTTTATTTTACCTGGATTGGTACAGTTTCCTTGGAAGCCTGGAGAAATCTGCCAGTTGAAGGAAATGTTCTGAGAGCACAAAAAGGAACTTTTTCGCTTCTCGTTCATTTATACATACATACAGAGCAGGAAAAAATATTAGTTTACCTTCAGGTATTTCAGGTTCAAGGCAATTTTACATATATGATAAATAGAAATGATATATTATGAATTCAATAAAATAATGCAATGGCCCTGCTGTACAAGTTTTACAGGGCTACGCAAGGGAAGAAACATTGATAAAAGAGAGCCGTATGTAAATTGATATGTATATGAACGATCAACTGTAAATAACTAACTTATATTTCTAAGCAACCATGCACTTGGGCGAATCCTGTGTAGGGCATATGACCCAATAAAAAGCTTTTTGTTCTTGTAGTTGAATATATAATAAATTTTATAGTCTAGAGAGAGAGAGATCATTTTAACAATTAACATACTTATTTATGGACATCTTGTCAATATAGGTAAAGCGCACAGACCGCACTATTTAAGTAGAGATAATGAGAAAATTACAATGATGATAATTATTATTATAAAAAAAGTACAAAAAAAAATATATATATATATACATATGTCATAATATCGTCCCTACAACTGCAAACTATCGAATGTGAAAAATTCAATTTTGAAGGAGAGAGAAATGAAGAGACCATGTGGCCTACCCTCAGTAGAGGAAGGCATTGAAGGAGGGAGAAATGAAGAGACCATGACATCAAAATTGAATTTTTCACATTCGATAGTTTGCAGTTGTAGGGACGATATATACTCTTCCTGGAATAATAAAACAAACCTAGAGCCATCCCAGAGAGAGATGGGATGTAAAGTCCGGTCAATTGAGACAGCAGCGACATTCCAAAGGGGCGGCAAATGGGGGCCGCCCGTCAACACCTGGGGACTATTTTTTGGATAGTCGCGGGGTGGTAGACACGACAAACGGTCGTTCAGCGGATATAGAACCTCGCCCCCTCTCTCTCTCGGCTGGCTGCCTGGGTTATTGCTCTACCAACTCGTCGTGTGATTATTTCTCTCCTCACCACATTATTACCA
>CP092866.1:86956239-87052220 GCA_030710605.1 Cordylochernes scorpioides | reverse complement strand
GGAAACGTTGGCCTATAAATGCTCGTTATAAAAGATTAGACATTGCAGAAATGATGGATGCTCTCAAATTTCAACAGTGAAGTATATATGTCTATTGTTTTCATGTTCAAACACGCCCCACCTGTAATAATCCGGGGGATTTAGCCAGAATATCCATACTGGCAGCGGGTCTGGGAGGCGATAATTTTAAAAGAAAAAAAAAAAACTAAACTTCTTGCATTTTCCCCGTAATATGTATTTTCATCGAGTATTCCAAACACAGGTTCAGTATTCTGTAATACGTAAATAAGACGTGTGCGTCCATCCAGATCCCACGAAGCCGGACATGGAGGTCCGCGGGACCTGTCTTCGCCCCGTCTCCGTCACCCACTTCATCCTGACAGTCCGCAAGGATGACCGCACGGCCAGGAGCACCCTAGATGTGGAGATGGTCCCTGAGTTCTCCATCCCCTTCCTGGAGATCAAGTAAAAGTCCTCTCTATCTTTCTTAGCGTTTTGAATATTTGAATAGCGCTTTTTAAAATTATGTAAGCAACTTTTGAGTTTGATTCTTTTTCTACTTTGTTCGACACCTTGAGATGGAACAGATACGAAAGGCTCCCGTAAGAAAAAGGTTTGGTTTATTCTAATGTATCAACAACTAGGACGAAAGTTGCGTAGTTCATAGATCCTGATAAAGAAATTAAAATGCTATTATTTCCACTAAAATATTTTGAATAATCATCTCCTTTGGGTAAGTCTAAAAAAAGAGAGATATAGAAATGGATGAATTCCTTGAAGACCATATCATTAGAAGAATGATAGATTTTTGAAAAGTCTCTGTAAATATTTATAAGTTGTTCAGAATCCGTTTGTTTCAAAGAAGTGGCCAATATAACAACGCGTGAATTCTGGAAGCAGCTGTAGTTACACTTTTTACAATAAGTCTTTAAAAGAATATAGAAGTGTGAATGTAATAAAAAAACTAGCCTGCAACTTCTGTCGTAATTTTATTGTGATCACACCTGCCACGCCAGTGTATCGCACTCCTACCAAATCCCCCGTTCTGTACAGTCATTCCATATTGCCTTTAAATAACAGTCTTCATGTGGTCGTCGATTACACGATCTTTTGATCGCTGAATGTGTCTTCTGCCTTTGAGCCCTCTTGGCATTTCCCAGCTTCCTCTGTTGATAGCCATGTCGACACATCCCGGGGTCGCTAGACTTCTTTCTCGTCTCTAGGATTGGGCCAAACTTTTGCTATCACTCGGCGATACAGCACCCGCGACATACGACATCTCTGCTGTCACCGACACCAGACCCTTCCGTCTCGGGGTCTCTTCATACAAATTATGGCGCCGCACAGCACCCAGCTTCAGTACTTCTTTACTTAGCTCACTTTCTCAGTCGTCGTCTTGGCTGTAGTGACATCCTATAAGCAAATGGCCTTCCAGGCCTTTCGGTCTATAAGCGGTGGCTGTAGTGACAGAGGGATTCCAACGTTCTATATATTAAGAAGCGCTTAGCTTTAAAAATATCTATTATTCTAATATTACTACGTCGTTGATAGACCGCCTTCCTCTGAGATAGAAATCTGCAAGGAACATTATCTAAAGTATGACTGTAAATAGGAGTCTATTGGACTCCCGTAGTTATATCGTTTTTGTTCATTGTCGGAATCCTATAGCCTCTATACTTTTTCCATTGTTGCCCCGTGGTAGCAACAGATATTTGTTAATATTCCGCATCTACTAGCAACCGTTTTCATTCATTGTTAACCTCCCCTAGCAACCTTTCTTTGTCCTCAGTTACTTTTGTTTTCAAATTGTTGGTGCCTCTAGAAACTATTCTGTAACAACCATTATTGGACAGTTCCTTGTCCATTATTATCATACGATATCAACTGTTTGTGCCATTCTTTATCCAGTGTTTATCTCTCACAGCAAGGTATTTGTTCATTATTGGCATCTAGTACCAACCGTTCTTTGTCCATTGTTGACATCCAATAGCAAGTTCTTTGCGCATTGTTCTTATCTAGTAGGAAACGTTATTTTTCCATTGTTGACCCCCCATAGCAAGTTCTTTGCGCATTATTGGTATCTAGTAGCAACCGTCTTTTGTACATTCTTGAACTCTTATATCAAATTATTTGTGTATTGTTGGCCTCTAGTAGCAACCGTTCTTCGTCCATTGTTGACCTTCAATAGTAAGTTCTTTGTGTATTGTTGGTTATAATATCAACAATTCTTTGTCCATTGTTGACCTCCCATGGCAGGTTCTTTATGCATTGTTGACTATAGTAACAACCATTATTTTCAATTGTTGAACTCCCATTTTATTGAAATGAGCATCCTCTTTTGTAAAACTTAAAATTATCTTATCTAAATTCGAGGTGAGACAAAGAGTAGCCATTTTGGGCTGATAGTATTGGACACACAATAACACCTGTTGTAAACACAGTAAACTAAGGTTTTAAACCATTTTAGATTCCACTACTAATGCTAAGGTATGTCAGCTACCCCGTGTGTGTCTACAGGTGTGACAGTCCTGTAGCCTGCCGCTCCGATCCCCATGGACGTGGCCAGATCTTCAACCCCACCAGCTACCTCAGGCTAAAGGCGGCATGCACGCGGGACTGCGGCATGGAGGTGTTCTACGGCTGGACTCTGAAGGCCTGGGATCCGGAGTCCGGGAGGGTCACTGACCTGGACGATCTGGACGGCTGGACTTACGGTGGATAGCATTCTAACACACGCACAACTTGGGGGATTGTAGATTGAATGTAGATAAAGCTTGGAAACAAAATCTTCCTTTAACAAATGGTTTTCACTTACTCTAGTAAAATAAGGTTATAAACACAAGCAGATATATATATATATATATAATTATATAATATAAAATTGCGGGAAGAAGATATTCATGTACCAAAAGAGGCACATTTCTTCACTTCAATTGTGCCCCAGAAAGATGCACTTCATCACCCTAGTAAAAGACTTCACTGATGATGGTAAAGAATGATCCACAACACCAGTTGAGGGCCAATGTCCGATGGTATACAAGTTGGCTTTTTATCTGAATTTTCCAAAACTGGTGTTGTGACTCATTTTTTATCATCACTAGTAAAAGTTTTATACTAGGGTGATGCACATAGTGCATCGTTCTTATGCACAATTAAAGGGAGAAGTGTGCCTTTTTTTAGTACAAAAATATATATTTATATATATTTTACCGATAACTTGCTGGATAAATGATGCAATGGGAAAAATATTTATTTTGGGAGGGCATGACGCATCAGTCGTAAATCTTAAAGATACAAGCGATTACGTATGCTTTTTATAAAATAACGTACGCATATCTTATGATGGCGTCATGCGACCTTTCATCCCGACATCCTAATGATAACACCGCAATAGGCAAATAAGTAAAATATGTAGGACGTTTCATTATAGCCGTTGTGCTGCCACCTTCAAATATAATTTTCAATATAGGATATATTTGAAACCTTAAAAACACTGCATTATTCATATTCAAATGATAATATCTGTATCTTTCAGCACTACTATTTGAAACCACGTCACGCATAAAAAAAAAGTAAAGCAAGACCTAATGCATATCACATAGCTCTTGCGTCTGTATTGATGGGAGAAATGTCTTTTATTTTTATGATTGACTTCCTTCATATCTTAGAAGGTCCATAAAGTTATTTGGTATTGTAATTCGTACAGACACTTTAAATAAATATTTAGTGGTTTCAGAAGATTTCTCAAGAATCCCTTTAGAATCCCTTAACACCCAAAGCCAACCTGCGCTGACAAGAGTCATAGCCTGAAACCTAGATGGCCTTCTGAATTTACAAAATATTTTGTTGTACCTTTGTCACCGACCTGAAGCTGCTAGCGTGTAGAAATCACCAATGGATGGTACATAGAGTTTTGTCTATTTGGATGTAAAAATACTATTCTCTTTCTCGTGTTTTTCATGAATATATTGTTACTATTACCAGATTAGTTGCCATCCTCCTATCCACCAGAGTTAGATATTGTTTAACTTTAATATTCGCCATGACTTCAAATAAGAAGTAAAAACAATTTAGAAGTAAAAAATGAATTTACAGATGATAGCTTCAAAACTTTGGACACAGTTCAGTTTCGCCTATAGAAGGACGTCAAGGCTCGTAAGTTTGAGATTCGATAATAAAAGATCCATACAAGAAACCTCTCATATTTTCCCAAATGGAATCGTTTAAAGATTTGATTAATGTATTGTTCTTCAAAATTTAAAATATCATTCACAAGCAAATCCCACGCCACAACGGCCCAACAATTCCAAAGAAACCTCTATGACTACTTGGGAAGGTCATTGAGTTACAGTCTGCACAACGCTGTAAGAACTAACAGTCGGAAACATGTCCACTTTTTGATTTATTAATAAAATATTTTCGTAAATAATAGATCAAAATTTATTTTATAATTTATTACGGCCGGTACGCCATCAATAACGTCAGGGTGAACGGTTAGGAGAGACCTTTTCAACCCAACCCTCAAATAAGTGTATTTCATAAGTTGTACATAGAAAGAACGATGCCATTTGGGGTGTGTGTAGTGGACTACTACAGGTTTGGCATCAACCAGACCTACATGACTTCCCACCCGGAGCACACGGGATACGAGGCCAGTGTGATGGGCAGCCGCCCGGACGGTACCCGCTGTCGTCTGCGCCTGCGCCTCATCGTCAACCCACCCCCCCACTCCGGGGATCTGCCACCTCATGTCCCCCGCCGGGCCACCCTACGCCCTGCTCGCCAGGTTCCCCGTGGTCTGTGATAGGTTCAAGGACCCTGATGGCATTGCTGACTACAGCTTCTATGGTACTTTTCCCATACTTCCTTGTTTTCTCTCATCTTATACCAATTGTGTTCTTATCTTCTCTTTTCGCTGGAGATAAAATTCAAAGTATTTATTACTGAGTATTCATTAATATATCACATCCTCCTTTTCCGTCATGAATCTTGCTATTGGACGTCTGTTCCTAGGTGGGTTTCTTCTGGGCAAGATCTCCTCTTGAGCTGGACTCACATGGGGATCATTTTCTTCAGTGGTATCTTTTTGCACCATGATGCATGTTTTCTCCTTCTTGTCTTGATCACCCTCTTTATTTAATCTGCAACCATCTATTTTTTTCTTTTTCGTGTCTTTTTCTTAATCGGTGTAAACAAATATCTTTCACTTGACCATTTACCTCTAGTTAGTACACTCTTCCGCCTTCTCCCCCAAGAATTATACCTGATATATATTTATCTGCATTATCTCTATAGTTCTCACACTATACTTGTCATTTATATCGAAGCTTCTCTGAATGTTCCATGACTTTTCGGATCTCGTTTTAGTTGTTTATTTTGGTGATTTCTTGCCTTATCAGTCATACCTAAATGCAATAAAGTTAGCTTGGTTTTAAAGGGATGCTCTGGAACAATTCGGCAGGGGTTTTGTCTGCCGGTACATGATGTGTACTTCTAAACATGCATAGAATTCTTGATTTCCTATCTTTTATGGAGTCATTATATTGCTCTCGATTTTTATCTAAGGCCTCTTTTTACCATTTTTACTGCCCTTTCCGCAAGTCTATTACTTTGAGTATGGTAATTCAAAATTAATGTCTGTCCAACTCGGTTCCTTAAAAAAAAATAATTACATTTCTAAAGACGTAAATTGAGGCCCATTATATGAGACTACTTTCTTTGGAAGTCCATATAGTGCACATAGCCTTCTAATTTGTTCTGTTTTTTTTTTTGTTTTTTTTTTTGTAATAGCTGTCATTTTGGGATAAAATCTACCCATTTTGAATTACTATCCACTACAATGAAGAGGCTCAATCTATTATACAAAGGGGGATCAATAAATAAGATGAATTATCTTATTTCCTAAAAATTAAAATGCAAAAATAATTTAAACCACAGAATATTAAAATATAACATCGAGAGACTATTTAAGGTGTTCTGTTCTTTTTTCCCACGCGCGGCGCGAGACTTATAAATAAACTAAAATGGAAGCTCCCTTGAAGGATTGCACCACGCTTGAACAACGTGCAGTTATTCGTTTCTTGAATGAAGAAGGCATTCAAACATCTCAAATATGCCAAAGAATGAAAAATATCTATGGCGAGTCTTGTTTGTCTCAAAAAAACATTTATAAATGGGTTAACGAGTTCAAAAATGGACGAATTACATGTTCCTCAGGTCTCAACGTTCAGCGGGTAAAGTTTTGTTAACAAATTTTTGGGATGTTGATGGACCAATCTGTCTTGATTATTTATCCTCAAGGCAACGTATGAACAGCGATCTTTATTGTGACATTCTTGTAAATAAGTTAAAGCCCGGTATAAGAAACAAAAGAAGAGGGAAGCTTAGTAAAGGTGTTCTCTTCCTTCATGATAATGCAAGGCCGCATACATCATGTAAAACTGTATCTACAATCATTAAATTAGGTTTTGAAGTTTAAGAACATCCTGCATATAGTCCAGTCCTAGCCCCCTCTGACTATTTCCTTTTTGGACTACTAAAGAAGGAGTTAAAGGGAAAGCGATTTGACTCGGATGAAGATGTCCAGAAAGTGGTGCAAGATTTTTTTCACACGCTTCCTAAGAGTGCCTATAAAGAGGGTATTTACAAGTTGCCAGAACGATGGAGACGATGTATAGAAAGCCAAGGTGATTATTTTGAATAAATCAAGTCCTAATTTTTAATATCGTTCCTTTTTTTAAATAAATTATAATTCACCTTATTTATTGATCCTACCTTGTATGAGCGAACTTTGTGTGAATTCTTTCCTAAATATTATTTGCCTATTCCTAGGGTTGAAAGGACGGTTTTGCTGGATTGACCTGAACCATTTGCCAATTTTACAAGTTTTTAAAACTGCCTCAATATACTTTTCAATACTAGGCCACCAGACATAGCTTCTGATCACAGCTTTCACATTTTACACATTCTAAGGAGGCATTCGAGAAATTTTCCTTGCAGAGCCCTTGGAAAAACCACTCTTGTGCCCCATAAAATACATTAATCATCCAAAGTCAATTCCGATTTATTTTGAAAATATGGACTCATGTTGTCTGCAGATTTCCATGGCCAATATATAATTTCAATCATGCTAGTACAGGATCATGGTCAATTGCTTTATCAACATTTTCCTCTCTCGGCCGTGCGGCCACGCAACGCGCGAGCTCCGCGTTCATCGGGCATGGAGAGCGAGAGGATGGAAGTTACAAATATGTTTTCAGTATTGGTGGATAGCCAATATGACGGGAAACAGGCTGGTGCTGTACCCGTCGATGTATTAGCAAAGAACGCCGAAATATCGGCGGGAAAACCTTTCCACCAAGAATTCTTCGAATTCGGAAACAATTGTAAACTATGTAAAATTGTCCGCGACAAGCGGCGGATATGCAAATCTCTCGCAATCAAGCCGGAATTGGGCTGACATGGTTGAAAACGAAATGGTTAACTTCGAGCCATGCAAAAAGAGGAAACGCTCGCCTCCTTCAGAAAGGGTGCGCCAGCCTCAACCTGGTCCATCACGTCAGACTGAAGCCACCCGGGACAACACTGCGCCGCGCCATCCATCGCGTCCCAGGAACATCATTGAACAAATAAAGGTCTCCAGGCAAATTCTGGATCAATGCCGGAGCGAAGCAGCTGCCGGAACCTTTGACCAGATGGTTTATCTGGAGTAATCCCCGGAGTTCACTCCGGTGTACTACATCAAGACCCTGGAGAATAAACTGGGGAAAAGCTGCGTAGTGCACAGCTGGGAAAAGCATCCGGACAGGTCCTGGTTGGCCTCGAGAGGCCTGAAATGGCAGAAAAGATCATAGAGGATGATCTGATGATCAGGGGAGCCCTCCTCAAAGCCCTACCTTACCAAAAGAAGGCAGAAAAAATAACCATCAGCGGGCTTCCATACGTCATTGAAGACGCTGACATCATCAGGACCCTGAGGCCCTACTGCCAGGTAGTCTCAATCGCCCCTGCCATGAATTCTTCCGGCGGCTACACCTGGCTGGACCTAAAAAAGACAGCCTTCATCCTAATGAACAACGGAAAAAAATCACAGATCTTCCTAAGAAGATTGTTGTGACTGCCAAGGGCGTCTCTGCGCTGGCCTACTTGGAGTACGGTTCCCGATGCTCCAAGTGCTACAGAATGGGCCACAAGAGTATGAATTGCCCCCGGATCATCAGGGAGGCAAACACTATCCAGCCCTCGAGCCAGAAGAGCAGTGTAAAACCGGCGCCTGCTCCTAACACCACTTCAGATGCATCGCCACCTGCAGCATTAAACCACCCTGCGCCAGTTGCTGCCCCGGCATAGACATTCTCCACGCCACCTACTCGAGAGGCCAAAGCTCCCGAGACTGAGCCCACCACCAGGACTCCAGAAACTTCAACCCAGACAGACCTCAACATCAGTAGAGGTAGCAAATCTAGCCATCGCAAGGGTAGGATAGAGCTAGAACCTTGTCTCCAAAAGCTGGGTCAACGGCCCTATTTCAGCTCAACACTGCTCGAGCGCCTCCCAAGATCCCCCTTTGAAGAGATAACACTTTTAGGCTTGAAGTAAGAGGAAGTGAAAGAAGCCATCGTGTCCCTTCCTCACCTGAGGCTGCTAATGAATAAAATCAGCGCAGAACAGAAGCTGGCCCTGTTCCTACTTTGCGAACAACTCGTAAAGGGACTTGGAGGCTCCAAGTTAACCCTTTACAAACGACTCGCTGACATCAAATCATGGACAAGGAGCGCGCAAGAGCTTCCGCCTTGCGTGCCTTAATGTGTGCGGCATTGCCGCTCGACACAGGAGCATCGAATTGTGCTGTTTTCTGGGGCAGCATGCAGTTGACGTTGCCTTCATTCAAGACACTAATGTCACCACCCTGGACAACGTCGAAGACCTTTGTTTGGGATACAGGGCAGAGGTTGTTCCAGCATCTGGCGCCAGAGGATCCGGCCTCGCCAGCATCTTCTCATCCGGCGTCCAGGTCATCGGGCAACGGGTCCTGGCTCCTGGCAAGATCGCCGCCTTCGACGTCACCATCCGGGGAATAAAGGCGACATTTATCAACTGCCACCTCTCTCATGCTCCTGACGAGCGGCTACAGCAGCTACAGGCCATCGCAGCTGCTGCTGTCAATGGAGACGCGTGGGTCCTCGGGGACCTCAATATCTCCGAGGAGTCTTCGAGTGACATTGCGTCCGGATCCGTCGAAGCCCTTGGGGAGCTCCTGGATTGGGCCAACCTCGTAGATGCCGCAGCTATCTTCGACGCCGCGCACTTACCAACAAGAATCTCCAGTTGCGGGACCCGGGTGGATGCGAGCAGATTGGATCGAGTTCTCCTACCATCAAGACTCTCCAACCGCGTCACCCGATACTGGAGCCTATACTACAAGAACTCTGACCACCGTGCGGTCCTCCTCCAAATCGGCGAGGCCCCAAAACCTCGTCCACCATGCATTGCTAGCATGCTTCGATCTAGGTTAGTCGTTGGGACAGTGGAAACGCTTCTTAACGAGGCCTTTGGACACATCGAGGACATGCAAAATGCGGAAATCTGGAGGAGGTGGGGACAAATCAAGGCGCATCTGGCCTCCGCCATCAAGTCCCTCCACGACCTGCGCAACAACGATACCGACTACATCTCTAGGGCAAGAAAATATGTCCGAATCAAGATCGAGGATGTATCCATCAACTCGGACTATCCATCCCTGCCGGACCTGGGGCGCGCTCTTCGTCTTCGTTGCAGGGGAACGTCGTCGACAACATTCTACGACAGCGCAGGTCGAGTGATCACGGGACCAGCAGTGAGAGACTTGGCTTTCGCCAACCTAAAGGAGCGCTTTTCCCACCCTACGTGCTCACCGGAGGACATCGATGGTTTCCTGCGTGGATTCACCCTAAGGGCCACCATTAAGGAAAGCGATCCATTCTACCGCTATGGGATCGGCGAAGAAGAGATTGTTACTGCCATCGGCCGTCTGCCAACTGGGAAAGTGGCCGGGTGGGATGACTTGCCCTGCGAGCTCTTCCGGGGCTTCGAGGATTTCTTCGCGAGTGCGCTCCGTCGGGTCTTCGAGGCGTCCCAGCTCTGGGGGCTCTGCCCTCTTATGCGGCGCAGCGAAATGTCCCTGATAGCAAAACCGCACGGTGGTCTAGGCCTAGCCGGACTTCGACCTCTTTCCTTGCCAACGACGGACTACAGAGTCCTCAGCGGGGTCCTCTACGACGACTGCGACCTCATCTCCGGGACATTGTACCTGAATGCCAGAGCTACGCCGTTCCAGGTAGAACACCAGCCTGGAACATATCCCGCGTAGCTGACGAAGTTGCCACTGCCTGCAGAGAAGAAACCCCGCTGGCAGTCGTCACCACCGACTTGGAGTCAGCGCCAGCGCAGCGTTTTTCACGATCTCCACTGGGCCCCTCCTGCTTCGCCTGGAACAGCTACTCGGCTGGGATAATGTCCTGGCGTACGCCGATGACATCGTTCTGCTTATCCGCAAGGATGGGCAGCTAGAGGTCGTCAATAAGATCTTCGAGGACTTCAGGCGTGCGTCAGGAATAAGAGTCAACTTCGGCAAGAGCCAGGGCCTCTGGTGCGGGAGATGGAGGAACCGCACCGACTTCCCGTTGGATATCTCCTGGAACAGGGAGAAAATCAATATTCTAGGGACCATAGTGACTCCTGGTGTGGGAACTTTGGCCCAAGACCAACATCTGCAGGAGTTACTGGAGAGGGCCATTGCCAAGTGGTCCCCCTTTGTCCGCGGTCTCTCACTTGCTGGTCGAGCAAAAGCGGCCAATAGCCTGGTGCTCTCGGCCATCTACTATCACCTCCAGGCTTACCTGCCCAGCGAGACCACCATCGCAAGACTGCAGGCAAGATTGGCTTGATTCGTGTGGAGGCACGGTCGAACCTCATGGCTTCCCGGCAGCATCCTAGCGCGGCCGATCTCCGTGGGAGGCATGGGACTTCTCGACGTCGGCACTCAGCTCCGGCTGTCGTGCCTCAAGGGCGTCCAGGCAGCATTGCGTGGAGGTCGCAACGCTTACTCTTGGCTCGCCGAGAACGGGATGTGGCTGTCTCCTTCATCCACTCCTGGCACTTGGCTTCCCCCGCGGCGTCGTCGGAGTCTTCACCTCTTCGAAGCTGCTGCGGAGATCCTAGAGCTGAACCACCGGATCCTACAACCAGCACTCCTCAAGGCTCTTCGAGTCGTGGGCGACTGCCGTTTCCTGCGGCCCCCTGAGCTCCTGGCTCCTACAAGATGGCTGGGCTGGCGCATTGAAGAACTGACTGGGCCTCCTCCAAATATCACAATCGCTACGCGTGGTGCCCTCGCGGACGCCGCTGCTCTGGGGAGCTTCTGCTCACGCCTGGTCACCCAGAATGCCCGGGCCGTCATCGCGTCGCTAACCTTGCTGACGCAATCGTGGTGCGCGGAACGACCACCGCCTTCCAGCGCCTAACAACCCGCACTTCCCGCCGCATGCTGGAGCGTCCACGCCTGGCTGCACTGCCCATCACCCAGCTGCTGGGACGGTGGCTCCCCCACGTTAGCATCCCCATCTCCATCAGCTGGTCTTCTATCCGGCGATGTGCCTTCTCGGGGCACAATTCTGACGTTGCGGTGCGGCTGGCCCTACACGCCCTTCCCCATCCAGCACATCCGGCCTCAGCCCGGGAGTCCTGCATCGCCTGTGGGGACCTGTCACTGGCTCACCGCTACTGGTCCTGTAGGCGGATCAGGCCAGTCATCGTGGAGGCCTTCACCATCATCCAGCGACCCCCTGACCTGCAGGGCTGGATCTTCAGGCATGACCTGGAGGATGACTCCTTGGCCATCATGGCATCTGCCAAGACCCGCATCTACAAGCACTTCCTGGGCCTGGAGATGCGGGGAGTCCAAGGAGACCCCCTCCTCGTCTGGAGGAGGACCTTATTAAGGTGGTGGAGCCTCCCTAGCTCCTAAAATCATTGTAGATTCCCATCATTCATTCATTTCTATTATCATTATTTTTTTGTAGAAATTGACTGATCGTCAATAAAATCGTTTCAAATGTCAAATGTCTCTCTCTCTTTCAACGGTAAATATTATATTAATTAAAACTGTTATATATTCTACTTGATTTTGATATTTCTTCATAGCCAAGGGTAACCTATTTCATTCATCAGCAATGCCACGTTCTTGTGATTTTTAGAACTTGATTTCATAGCCATATACTGCCAAGTTCAGACACCATCTCTGCATTGATGTCGATATGTCGGAAATATCTGATCTAGGACCTATAATTACAACAAAGTCTTATGCTATATCGGAATATACTACTCTGATCAAAAAGTTTCGACACTTTGCTCATAAGTTAAAAAAACCTTTATTATTGTACCAAATTCAAATTATCCCCTTCAAAGTAGTCCCCGTTGGCCGCGATGCACTTCAGCCACCTTTTTTTCTAGTCGGCAAAACACCTCTGGTAGTCTGTTTTCGGGATCGCCTTCATGGCCTTTTTCGATTCCACTTTGATCTCTTCTATGCTCTGAAATATCCGACCCTTGAACTTTTTTTGAGCTTTACAAAAAGGAAGAAGTCGCAGGGGGCCAATTCGGGGCTGTAGGGGGGTTGGGGGAACACAGAGGTTGAGTGGTCCTGCAGGAACTTCGAGATTTTGAGGGCTGTGTGCGCCGGCGCGTTATCGTGGTGGAGGATCCACGACTTGCTCCTTCACAGCTCCGGCCGTTTCTGCCTGATCGCTTCCCTCAATCGCCTCAAAACTCCCAGGTAGGAGTCAGCAGTTATTGTAGAGCCTTGTTGTTGAAATTCATGATGAACGATGCCCTGGTAGTCGAAGAACACCGTCAAAATGACCTTGACTTTGCTGGGAGCCTTTCTCGCTTTCTTTGGTCTCGGCTCATTTTTGAAGCGCCATTCCGATGCCTGTTGGGTAGAGAGAGAGAGAGAGAGAGTTTCCGAATCAAAGTCGTAAATCCATGTTTCGTCTCCAGTAATGACCCTCTTCAGCAATTCGGGGTCGTCGGTTATCGCTTCAAGATTGAGACTGGCCGTTTCTTTCCGGGCGTTCTTTTGATCAAAAGTCAAATCTTTGGGAACGAGAACGGCGTTGAGTCTTCTCACTCCCAAAATGTCCTTCATTATCGATTGGATCGACCCGAATGATATCCCTGCTTCTTCACGCACCAGGTCCAACACCTTGTCCACTTTTTCAGGCGTGGTTGATGTGGACAGTCTCCCGGAACGCTCGTTGTCGGCGGTCTCTTCCCGACCCTCCTTGAAGCGCTTGTACTACTCAAAAACTCGTCTTCGGCTCATGACGGCATCCCCGTACGCTGTTTGCAACATCCAAAAAATTTCGGCACCCTTGAATCCGTTTTTCACACAGAACTTGATGCAAATTCGTTAATCCTCCATTTCGGTGACTAACGAAATCGAAGCACGGGCAAAATGGCTTCACTTCGAACAGCCGCTGCTCGCGCTGTTGTGGCGCGTGATTTTTGAAAATTGGCAGGTCTCCAAGCCAATGGCGACGCTTGCGTTTGCCACATACCGGGAGAAACTATATTGAGTTTTCAGGATTTTATGAGCAAAGTGTCGAAACTTTTTGATCAGAGTAGTACAAGGGTTACACACACACACACTCCAAAAGTTTTGAAATCAATATTAGATAATTAAAATATTTAAAAATAAATTATTAATTAAATTCTACATACATTTTTTACCTAACATAAATATTTTCATGAATGAAACATTTTATCGGAGCACTTACACCAGTCATCTTCGGGGATGGAATTTACGGCATCATCAGTGTCAAATTTTATCCCTTTCAACATTAGCTTAACTTTTGGAAATAAAAAAGTCATAAAGTGCCTTGGTCTGGTGAATATGATGGATGAGTGACTAAGTGGACACCAGAGTTGGCTAAAAAGTCTAATGTTTGGGCTGAGGTATGCGGAAGGTAATGCGGTCTTGCATTGTCATGGTGAAGAAGGACATTTCTAGTTGAGCTCTTGGTCTGCTTTACTTGATTTTTTATTATTATATCAGAGAGTATTAGAGATCTAAAAAGCGGTCTGGTAGATTAAATTGGCGAAACTGCTGGGAGGGTTCACCACTGATGAACCAAGCCCTTTCTATATTTTTTCATCGCAGTAAGGACAGTGAAGTTTTGTTTAATGTGTAAAAGGAAAGTTCGTGCTTTAACGCTTTCATTTCGTATATGTAGATGGCGAGTTATTACCTTAAAAATCTATTTGATAGTATTTGTACACATGATATAATTTGTACATCTGTATACTGCCGCGGAGACATGCTCTTTCAATGGCACAGGAAGAATTCTCTGCCATCCAATAAAGGATCTTTATTTTTCTATGTATCTGCACCTGTGAGGGCACATGGAAGCCTATCCAAGTAGATAAAAAAAAAAGAGTTACAACAGAATGACGAGAAATTTCAAATTATTTCAAAAGATTTTCCTTTTTTTTTTCATCAAAATGAATTGATGTATAAATAGTTGGTGGTTGTGCAGCGCTGCAGAAGGAGTTCGTGCCCACCAAACTCCGGCACGGAGTGAGGTCGGGAGTGGAGCTGGTGCTGCCGTGTGGAGAGATGTTGATCTACGTGGTGGTGACGGACACTCTGGGGGCTCGGACACGGCTGGACGTCGGCACTGTCACCGTGAGTACAGCACCTTGTCGGGGCATCAATGCTTATTTCATCCACGTGGCTGAATATCTATTCGGTGAATCATTTAGCCTGGACAATGTGGTAGCAATCAGTACTTGGCCTTCTGTACGCTAGGACCATAACGGAACTGAGGTTTGTGAGATTTCGGCCCTCTATGAGATAGTGGCAGTCTCCGCGCGCTTTCTTAGATCGTGGAAACCGGGTTGTGGCCTTTCGGTCTCCTGAGCACCCAAGATTTGAAATAGTTAGAGCCCATATTCTTTTAGTTACTTCTTGAAGTGGGCTGGGACTGCCAATAGTGACTGAACGGATTATCAGGTACTTGGCTGTATGTCGTGGTATAGTTGAGCACTGTCTGTGACATTAGAAATGTCTTTGTGAAAACATAGTATTTTGGAAATATTTTCTATAATGCTATAATAAATTAGACATTTCTTAAAATCAATAAAATTTAACTTGTTGATATAGCTCAATCGAAAATGAAACGAAAATCGAAAAGTTAAAGGTGCTCACCTATTTTGTATAACTTACACACAAATATTTAAACTCGTTCAAACTATATTTTCATTAGATGGCAATTGAAGTTCTATGTTTGGAGAAACATGAAAACTAATAAAAAGGGAGGCTTGGATCTACCATGTTGAGCTGACCGTTATTTCCATGGAGAGGTACACCCAGATTGTAAATTTATCAATACAAAACCAACGACCGCTTTTTTTTTTTTGACAGATGCTTATGCCGGCATTGCCTCACCGCTGGAGAACTTGTTCCTCTAGATCCACGTGTTATCTTGAGAATATCCCGTAGTTTCTTGAGAAATTGCTTGACCTGGAGGGGCAGGTGAAAGAAGTGCGCCGGGGAAGTAATCTTAGTTATGGTATTTCATCAAACTATGGGGGCATAAACTTTTAGGGAAGTAGAATTACACATAAACACAATAAAGACAAGGCCATTGGAGCTCAATAAAACGGTCTTGTGAAATTATTTGACGAAACCTCTGGGAGGATTCATCACTGATGAACTAAGCCCTCCTAATATTTTTAATCGCAGTGAGAACAGCAGAAAGTTTATTTTATTTGTAAAAGAAATATTCGCGCTTGATATAAATTTATTTTTCAATATCCTAACAGATATGTTGGAATGTGGTTTTTCCGAGTTTTCGTTGATATGGTCCATGATTTTGGATGCAAGGGTTACAACGCCTATATCATCCGTTGGCTAAACCTCTCGTTTGTGTTTAGTCATCGTCCTTGCTCCACCGTAGGACATTGCAGCACAATATATAAAATATATATTGAATCCTAAAACACACACACACATGGATACTACTGATATTTCTTATGTGGATGAGGTCTTTCAATGGAATTTGGATCGAACCCCAGAACAAGTAATTTTCGACTTTACAAGAATAAAAGCTCAGGATACCGCTTGTGGGAGGTTTCAAACCCCGAGTTCTTTCCGAAGAGGAGAGTTTATTCCATTCCTAACGTGTGTGTCCGGACAGACCGAGGTACCATCCGAGGCGGAGTACAGAGAATGGAGGACCCAGCGGGTGTTCGAGAACACGCTAGCCCAGGGAGACGTCAGCCTGGCGGCCCAGCTGGCCGGGGCAGAGGGCTCCGTACTGGCCGAGCATCTCAAACAGAGGACCAACACCAGCTCCTCGGCGGGTAACTCTCACTATATATAAGACAGAATGGCGATGAAAAGTTTGCTGCGCCGTTAGGGTCATCGATTGAATGGAAGTTAGTCGCGAGAGAGATCTGTAATTTTAAATCTCGAGAGAGAAATAAGTCGTATTGAGCATCATTAACTGAATTTGTGCTTTAAATAATATTTAAATATAGTAAACCCTTCAATATACCCTGCCTTGATGTATGGCGTCGAATTTAATAACGTATTACTTCCCAGTTTCATTCACCTTCTTAACATCTTCGAAAAATCTTCTTTTTCTTCTTCTTCTTTTTTTTTTTCGGGGCGCGCATTTGAAATAAAAGATTTCAAATAATCGAAGCAATTTTAGGTTTAAATATGCTCTTAATACTTAGTTAAACATGGAAACACCTATATGTGGAAAATGATATGTTTCTATTATAGGTTGAATATTAATAGTGAAAGTTATTTTATAAGAAATTGCACTTTATATATATTTAGATATCTTTAGAGATAAATGAAAGATACACCATTTTTATGCTACTATAATTATTTTATTCGTTTTACAATTCTTGCACACGTGCACATTATATAACAAACATTTTGTTCTCCACAAGATGATGATAAAAATGTTCGATTCGTTTAGAATCAAAACAGAGTATAGTAATAATATATCACTGATATAAAATCTTTAAACAAAACAGATCAGAAAAGAGCACGCATTTAAGATCAGCAAAACAATATGCATGGTTTACTTGGCGATAAACGAGAATATCTCCTGGATGGAGTTTCCCTATTGTCCTTGTTTATCTTGTTTGTTTTCTGTAAAGAGAGGAAGAGATAACCCGGGTTCCTGGAGCGCAATAGTCAACTACTGTAAAGACAACACATTTATCACATTTATCTCAGGCCGATATATATACATGTGATGATTTAAAACCATGGAATTGTTGTAAATAATCCAGATATCTGCTACCACGTATTTCACCACGTGACTGTATATAACTTGTTATTTACTGCAAATAGAAAGCATCAAGTAACATCAATCTGTACCGCGTAAGACTCTAATAAAGTATAGCAACTGTACAGATAGAAGGAATGGAGAATAACAGGAGAAAATTAAGGCTAAAACTAATCAGGCCTAAGTGAGAATAAGAAAGTAGGCCTATCGAGCCCAGTCCAATTTTCACGAGGTCGTGGCCCTCCTGGATGATGTAACTTTCCCCCCCTGTTTACGTCAGAAAAGGGCAGTGACCTGCTTGGAACCAGTGAGTCTATAAAAGGAGGCCCCAAGCCTCAGTTAGTCTTCAGTCTTTTGTTTCAGTCTTTGTTTCAGTCCTCCGCGTAGGCCGCTCCTATAGAGGTAAATCCTTTCCTGCCAGAAACCTCCTTGTCCCATTCCCTCTTGACGTTCAGACGCTTCTTAGTGAAATCTCTGTTTGTTTATTTCACCTTTGGCCCAGCTGTGTCGCCTTCCACCACGACTGCACGGTAGAGTTGACATCGAGGTTCGTCTAGCATCAGGTAACACTGGTCCCAGAGGTCCCAAGATATCACAGACTCCCCCGTCCGAAGAGTCGACAGGATTGTGGACGCCAAGGTACAAGTAAGCAAGTAGACCACTGTCTGTACAGAAAGATGGAATAGGGAAGAGAGGAGGATTCAAAGGATTCCATGGAGTCCGATCCAGACTATGAAAGTGGCGAAAACACCACTTTTCCCTAGATAGAAAACACCCTCGGTAGGACGCAGGAAGTCACCCCCAGCCAGGAGGACGCCACGCCCCCGCCGGTGGTATCAGATGTCCTGGGGAGTTTGGCGAGGACGCTACATCAGCTGTCCGCGGCGACTGGACTATCGCGAGATGTGGAGCTACCGCGTTACGATGGTTCCTACAAGGCGCAGAGCTTCTTCACCAACTACGACGCCCAAGCAGATCGGGCCCAACTACAATACACCGAAAGACTGAAAAAGCCATCAAACCTCCTGCAAGCACCCCTCCGAGTTATCAACACGCGAGCGTATGTTACCTGCTCCCCCGACCATCTCTAAACCACGAGCCCAGCGCAAGCAGTGAACTCTAACTGTCCCAAGGATCCTCCAACCACGGCACCAGACCAGGCCTGTCCCGACCCACAAGACAGCACAACAGTAGGTTCCTCCACACATAATTTTCGTTGAACAACTGCTCGTTCGAGCTGAACTGTCCAATGATGTACACCTACCTCTACTACTTGATACAGGAGCATCTATCGATATAATTAGTCGGAATACTTTTAAAATAATAGAAACCAGTTTGCGAAAGAAAATACCTGTACACCCATTTAACTTAACTATTAACGCCATAGCTAACAATATTTTCACCATAGGTTACATATTTTTAAACTTAAAAATAGGTAACATAACGCAGAACCTAAAATTCCATATCATAGATACACCCTTGCCTTTTGGCATATTATCCCTTAACTCCATAAAAATATTTATACTAATTATAAACTGTCCTCAGCTACTCCTGTATCAAGATAATGTACCCCTACCAACTACATTGTACAAATTCACCTCGTGCCAGCAACACGTGTCCCATGGACAGGTTAATACAACTGTCCGATTTACTGAAACTTCCCCTCCTGGAACGGGTTGCTCACGCGTGGTGAACTCCAACGCTCTTATTTGGCCTCACTGTAATGCTCCTGATCCTATTTTCAACGCCTCTATATCCTCCTCTTGCATAGCTTTGGATACAAGTAACATAGGTCACTGTCCCTATAATTACACAAAGTACTGCATCAATTTGCACCCGTTTTCGCCGCCAATAAATACGACGTCCCTAGGCTTAAAATACCTCCCGTAAAAATCAATACTACTTCGGACAAGGTAATTGCCTTACGTCCTTATCGAGTACCCCTAAAGGACCAACTTGAAATACAAGCACAAATCGAACAAATGCTTGAACACGGGATAATTACAACCTCTGTATCGCCCTAAACCAGTCCCATCACGCTTGTCACCAAACGTGACAAATCAAAACGCCTACTTTCGGATAGAGCGCCCGCATTCACCTCCGAAAAATTCCGCAAATTTCTGCTATCTCGCGGTATACAACCCCTACTTACCACCAGTAACAATCCGCAAGCTAACGGATTGATAGAACGATTGAACGCCACAATCACCGGAAAGCTAAGGTTACTATATCTCGAAAACCCGAAGACATCCTGGACCAAATTAATTAAGCAAGTTGTCCAAATATTTAATCAATCCCCGCACACCGTCAAGGTTTCCCACCGATCTTTTTGATGTTTAATAGCATCCCACCAAAACAAAAAACCATTATAACCCGTTCCCCAACGTACAGAAAGCAAGGCAACTTGCCTTCAGCAGAACACAGCTTAAGCATGGAAGGGACAAACAAAGATATGATAAAGGTCATCGAACCCCGCATTTCGAAATTGGTGACGTAATCCTCGTAAAATTTATAAACATCCCGATACGGGAAAACTGGCACCATACTTCACGGGTCCGTTTACAATTATAGAGATAATATCTCCGAACGTAGTCCGAATTAACAGACCCAATCGACCCCTAAATAAAGAAGATGATACAGTTCATGTGAACAAACGTAAATACTATACAGAAAACATCCTATTCCTCGCGCACCCGCAACTAATTCAAACACCTCGCGTAACACCTGATGTACACTTAGTAGAATTTAACCATTTATGTCCCACGATATTTGACGCTCAGAAATCTCGTCTTATACCCCCGACTTGCTCAGCCCCTTTTCTTCATCTTACTGCAGAGATCTTCCAATAATAGTAAGTAAGGATCACATTAAACAGAATGACAAAACCAATGTCACTAATCCATAGCCATCAGAAAACCAGGCAATAACCGCGTTTCCACTGGTACCTCTAACTTTAAGCCAGTCCAATTGAGAAGCAGAGATAACCACCAAGAAGGATGGTCCCCGCAAGGGGCCTCTGACCTAAATAAACATCCCCGTCACCGCCCGGAACTCGCTAATAATAAATTCGAGGGGTGATGGAAAGACACATGCCGACATTTTCTTGTCACGACCCATCGCCACTGCCGGGTGTTACTCTAATGAATTTTCACCATCTATTAAATCAAATATTAGTGTGTGTCTCTTACTATATACCGTTCTAATCCCTAACCAATTAATCTACTCCGATATCCCATTTAGCTACAAATAACACGTTCATTCTGCTTTCACTATCAAATCAGTCCACAAACAGAATAACTAATTAATTCAATAACTAATCCCGCCTACTGATCCCCAATGAATTAAAATATCTATTCTTTCATTAATAACCCAAAACCAAGTCACCAGGTCTAGATTCTCCCGCCGTCAATGAACTTGTCCACTTAACATCGACACTTAGATCCAAGGACAACATTTTACCTACAAAAATCACACACACCCACATATGTTAAAAAAAGGAACCAGTGTTTCCTGCACACACAATATAAATACCGCTTTAGGAAGAATCACGTTTTCACCTAAACGTGGCGCAGGGAACAAAAAATCGAAAAGATTAGGACACTCGGTAAGTTTCAAAGTTGGAAACAATGTGACCCACGAGCCGCGTCAAACATAAAACAAATTCGATAAGTTAGAACAACTTATGCCAACAAGACCAAAGCTATCGCAACCGAGGACAATTTAAAGCTCTCTCCACCCATCCTAAAAACAGGAACATCCATCTTGACCTACTTCTTAAAGGCCAGCTAAGAGCAAATTTCCATTCTTTTCCGCATATATCACTTCTAAATAATTTTACTTACTTTCTTTCTCGATGGACATTTTTATTTTTATTTTAATATCCTTTATATAATCATTAGCTAGCTCTTATAATATTTTTTTGTCTTCAACCAATCAGTTTAGGAGATTATTGTCATGCCGTGTGTTTGGATAGTTTTCATGACGGACAATACACTATAAAAACTTTTGTCATCAACTATTATACTATTATTATTACTTAAACTCCTTCCAGCCTATTGTCATTTGATATTAGTTACTTTTTTTCCTCTTTACCAAATTGTTATTTACTTTTGCTTAATGACTCTATTTTATAATCAACTTTATTATATTATATTTTATCTTTCATCTCTAGTAGTCTCAAGTTTATATTTCATGTTTATATCACGAATTTGCATTTGTCATATTTTTTCTCTCACTTTATAAATTGGATGTTATTTACATTGTTTCATCTTCCGCTACCATGTTCAATGCTATCGAGTATACTATTGCTCATTTTTAATTTTCATTTAATATTTTTTTCTATTACCCCTTATATAATGCTATAGTGTGTTATTCTTTGTATTATGTCATTACTATTTTTACTTTTTTTAAAGACTACTTTGCATTTAACTTCGCAATTCTATTTTCGATTTTTCAAATCCTTTAACGCTATATGCAAAGCCTTAATTTCGCAATTTCATATCTCAATTACATATTATTTTATGATCAAACTAAAAATCATGATCTAAAAACAGGGCAATCTTCAATAACCTCTTAATCAACCACTTTAAAGGTTACTTCTTAATAAATACTAACATTCCTTTTTACGCAGGAACTTTTAACAATCCATCGCAGGCTAGACTTGACCTACTTTGATTTCGTAATTAACAATATTGACACACCGTCCCCCAGATTTACCTATCCCAACTTCTGGCTTGGACACGTGCAAATTGTATTTTTATATATATATATATATTCCAGGGCACTCTCATGCCACACGCTGGCACATCTTTTTATTACTCTTTTTCTCGCTAAGCCCCTGACGACTCCAATTAAAACTTTGATTTCTGGTCACTGATCTTCGCCCTCATTTATCCTGCATGCGTACGTCTTAACGACTAATTCATAAAACCCATAACAATCACCCTTATCTTACTATTCGATTGTGGTACTGTAACTTTATTCGGTCCTTAAATTTACATGTGAAACATGGCCTAGGTTTTCCGCGCCATGCACATTAAATGGTTTGGGACTTGAGTCAAGGTGACATTGCCTCAACCTAATCATGACTAACACCTCAACCCTTTCTAACGCTCATCACGAAGAGATCATGATTGACCCATCCAATCATTTATATTTTTACCTATAATAATTATATGTTCTCTATTAAATCTTTTATTCCTATTTTATTTTACTTGTATGATTAGTATTAGTTGTTTATACTTTATTATCTCTTATGGATATACAGAAATCAACCCCATGTTATATACCAAGTCATTTCAATTAATTTTCAAAAATTACTTTCTTAATAACAGTCTTCCTATTCCGCTCTCTTAAATCCCTCCATATGAACCCTCTCACATCCGAGGCCATCTGTGATGATTTAAGACCATGAAATTGTTGTAAATAATCCAGATATCTACTACCACATATTTCACCACGTGACTGTACATAACTTGTTATTTACTGCAAATAGAAAGCATCAAGTAACATCAATCTGTACCGCGTAAGACTCTAATAAAGTATAGCAACTGTACAGATAGAAGGAATGGAGAATAACAGGAGAAAATTAAGGCTAAAACTGATCAGGCCTAAGTGAGAATAAGAAAGTAGACCTATCGAGCCCAGTCCAATTTTTACGAGGTCGTGGCCCTCCTGGATGATATAACTTCCCCCCCTGTTTACGTCAGAAAAGGGCAGTGACCTGCTTGGACCCAGTGAGGCTATAAAAGGGGGCCCCAAGCCTCAGTTAGTCTTCAGTCTTTTGTTTCAGTCTTTGTTTCAATCCTCCGCGTAGGCCGCTCCTATAGAGGTAAATCCTGTCCTGCCATAAACTTCCTCGTCCCATTCCTTCTTGACGTTCAGACGCTTCTTAGTGGAATCTCTGTTTGTTTATTTCACCTTTGGCCCAGCTGTGTCGCCTTCCACCACGACTGCACGGTAGAGTTGACATCGAGGTTCGTCTAGCATCAGGTGATACTGTTCCCAGAGGTTCCAAAATATCACATATATCCTCTTAAAATGTCATTTTAAAATGAGATAATAGAGAGAGAAAATAGAGGCAACCCGGGCTCCTGGAGCGTGAATCGCCAACTACCCGGCAAGATAATAATCACCTTAAGACAGTGTGCAATAAATATCTATACTCTATTAATGCTCTGCATTTACCAAAGCACGTTTAAGGAAAGGTAAATAATGATAATTGAAAAGTGAACGAAAAAAATACCGAGAAAATATAAATAATTCGGGTATTATTCAGGAATTGCTATAAAAACAATGAATAACATGCGTTAGGAACAAATCTAGACAGTTTTTAAAATAACTTTTCCGTTCTAAAAATAAAAATTTAATAATAGGATAATTTAAAGAGAAAATAACTACTGAAAAAAAACATTTCATTTAGCTTCAATACCGCCTCGTCGTCGAACAGTGTCGAGCTACACTCGTTACACATACGCAGAGAGCTACTCTACAAGTGATCGTCAACTTTGTAACAGCAACATTGGATCTTGTTGGTGAGATGATCGGTGTTCTTGGAATTCCAATTTTCGAGTACACCAGCGACTTGAGGTATGACCGAAAGTCGACAATGACGCCTTTTGCGGGCGGGAAATAATTCATGACTGCTCATTAATGTCCTTCTACATCTTTACCAAAGTAAGCCTCCCGAACTTCCTTGGTTTGCGCGAAAAGAGGAAGATGGTTCGATGTCTTGAACACACCTCATATAAACAGTCGCATGGCAAAATCTGCCATGTTTATCATGGCTCGGTCCTACATGTTACTTGAGATAAACAACTTGTTGTTTCGCCACACAGGTGGAGTGTGGCAGGAGGTGGCGTGGACGACGACGACGACGAGGCCGACCCTATCGCCTCCCGCTGGGAGCAGCTGCTGTCCCAGCCGGGCATCGACACCAGCTACTACAGCCCCCAGGCCAGGCGGGAGCTCGAGCAGGAGTCCAAGGAAGAGATCCAGAAGAAGATCAGCACTGTGGCCAGCGTACGTCTCGACACACACAATTAGCCTAGACAGCGTACACGATCATACTACTTGAACCCCAGTGTCTCTCCTGGAGGTCTTCATTCATTAGACCAGGACAAGTCATTTGGAATTTTACAAAAATGGTCAGATAGATAGGATTAATCTCCTCCCGGCAAAATTTTACAATCTATAGTTTGGCCATGGAATCGGCCAAGCTGCTTTACAATCTGAACTTCTCTTCAGTATATTTAGAACTGGACTGACGAGGACCATGGGCTCCAGGCGACTTTCTGAATTTCCCAAGGCTCGCGTTGGGTATAAGTTTTATATAGATTTCTCATTGCGCGCTCACGCAACTCTCTCTTTACATATATTTTTATATACTAGCGGATGTACCCGGCTTCGCCCGGGTTTTATCCGAGGAAAAGTTTGCCTAACGAATATTATTTATAATAATATTCCGGAACACACATAATATTATGATATTAATGATAATAATATTCCGGAACACACACAAACTATTATGATATTAATGATAATAATATTCCGGTTTTTACCCGAGTAAAGGTTTGTCTAACGAACATTTGTTAAAACAATTCTAGAAAACATACAATCCCTAATGAATCTATACTTGGCAAGATAACTTTATGTTTGATTATCTGCTCCACCTAGCTGTACCCGTTCAAACGTTGCTGTCTTTGAACAAAAAGGCAGCTTTAATACCTAAATAATAATTTATTAATGATCAAATGTATACAATACATCAAAATGAAAATTAACAATAAAATTATTCCTACATAAATGTTATTTGAATATAACATATGTAAAAAATAATATATTTTGATAATTTGAAACTCGTAAATTTGAATCTCTCGATAAAGTGAACATTTTTTCCCGGTCCCTTGAAAAATACTCGATAAGTTGAATAAAATCAATATTAATTGGTTCCCTCGGTAATTGGAAGTTAAAGGAATAGTATCTTGCCTTGGAATTGTATCATTATTCTTGTCTCAAATAAATTGCAGTGTCATCCTGAATTTTGTCTTTCCTAATTTTCTACATTACAAAATCATCATTTTATCTATTCTCCCAATATATATGTTGTAGATAAATGATAAAACTAACCTTGACTTGTGCGCAATTAATAGGTAGAAAATCTTACTTTTGATGAATAATCATCATCATTTACTTAAATCTACAAATCTGCAAATAACTCTAAGGATATTCAAGATATTCAAGAAATTATTTTTCAAAAACCTTCCCGGGGATATGCCTAATAATATCCCAAAATTTCACGGCGATTGGATGTATGGTTTTTGAATCTATAGAGTACAGACAGACAGACATTCAATTATATATATATATAGATAACCATATATTTATCTTTGTTTTTATGTCATATATATAAAGAAATAAAAATTAGTATACATTGTGGAATATGTTTGAAATTTATATGAAACCTAGAAACTCAAAAAAAAAAAAATTCTCTACTTTTGTCATCATATCTGCATTTGCTAACGCACACACGAATATTCTGCAAATCAAACCTTACGCATTTATAATATAGACATCATTATAATTATGATTTCTCTAAATGTAATGAATTGTCGTTAATACAAAATAGTTTTATACTAATTCTATTATTTCTATAACGATCCCCCCCCCGATAATCTCTCTCATAGTTTAATTAAAAAATCATCAGTAATTTTGATTGAATTTACATTGAAAAATAGTGTTAAATCGTAGCTAAACTAAATCCAAATAAGCAAAAATTGTTTGACAATTCAGAAGGTGTTATCATGAACTTCCATTATAATCAGATGTTAGCAACAATGTTGATATTGACGCATTCTTATTTAGACTGGTTCGATTTGAGTTGATAATCTAACTTGTTCCCTGATCAAGATCGATAATTGTGAGGATGAGAGAGTTTTCAATAAGGTGTGGATGCAGGGAAACGCCAATCTCCTGATGAAGGTCTTGGATCTACCAATGGAGACCATGGAAGATGTCGAGATGGTCGGTGGTGCCTACAGCTCTACAGCTGAGAGTGGCAAGATTAACGACCAGAGCATGGTAACAACTTGTCACTACACATGCCTTCCTTATACGTTAACTCAATATTTGCGTTCAATCTGGAGGAAATTCTTACAGAATATAGAGTGTAGTCTGGAAAGAATACTTGTCTGAGTTTCAACCACGGAATATACAAATTTTACGAATAAATTTTAATCTTCTGTATCATCAGGTTTTATGCTCATATATTTTTAAATTTAAATAATTTGTATTGAATATTAAAATATAAAATTCTATATTGCGACTAGCGAGTGTAACCATTCCTTAAATTCAATTATATTCAAATTAAAAATCAAATTTACAATCAAAAACAAGGAGTACCTATGGGTACGTCATCGAGTCCATTATTGGCCAACCTCCTGTTATTTTGGTATGAGAGGGAATTATTCTCTCTTAACAAAGTTAACTGGTGGTTGTTCCGATACGTATATGACATTCTTATATTCAATAATAACAATTTTTCAAAATTAATAGGAAAAATCTTTCCTCCGTATCTAAATCTAAAAAATTATGAAAAAATCAAATTTAATCAAAAAGTAAACTTCCTCGATTTATACATAAATCTAAAAGAAAAAAGTATAGAAGTATATGACAAAAAGATCAAATTTCGATTTCAACATTATTAAATAAATAGACAAGATTCAAATATATCAAAAAATTGCACCAAAGGTATCTATTTTGGACAATTTTTAAGATTCTACAGAATTAACAACAAATTAAACAACTTTATAAGTAAAATTAAAAACTTAAATGATGAATTTTTAAAAAAATGGATTCAGCCAAAATACAATTTAAAAAATTAACATGTTAGCAATCAGAAAATATCTTCACAAAAATAAATTTTCTTACAATTTCAACTTCAATGACTTTAAAAATTTCACTATGAGATTTTAATTAACTTTTGACTGGATATCCAAACTTGTTTTTCTCCGGTAACTTTAAAATCGAAAATTTATTTATAGACATTAACCGTCTCCCTCTGGGTGAGTAGAATTTGCTTGTGATGTTAATTGTAACATACATATATTGAATTTTAAGTTGATAACATGAACCGCAATTCAATACATATAAGTGAATGATCTACAATAATGTTAACAGCAATACTGACTTCAACTGGAACGCGCAATCTAAATACTACTTTCGCTTGATGACAATGATGCAACTAACATGAGTTACATCATCTATCTCTCTTGATTCACTAATACTAACTACATTCCACTAATCTAGATAATAAGTAATTTAATTATAGGTAAATATTTTGAAATCATAACATTCATAAGGAATGCTGTCACATTAATTGAGTGTACGAGTATTTATCAGCTATTATAAATATTTTCAAAGAAATATTCTTTTATTTTTCCACCTCCTCTTTCTCTCCTTTCCCTTTTTTTATTTATTTTTTTTTTCCTTTTTTCTTTTTCTCCTCCCTTTTAATTGGACTTAGAACAAATAATAAATAAGCTTTTAAATTAAAACAAAATTCCGTCTACACTAATAGAAACTATTAAATTCAATATTCTGAAACACCAATACCATACCTTTATTTCTGTATTTTCTCTAATTTTAACTTTGTTTGATCCTTTAACTTTATGCGATAACTTTAGAATATATTTTTCTCTCCTTATAGCATACATAACAATTATCTATGCTTGTTCAATCTTTATAAAGGGGGGTATAGAGAATGAACATTCAATCTAATTGATATGAAGCACTAAAACTTAAATTCCTAAATTCCTTATTTAGCAGAAATAACAGGTATTGGTCCACATATATAATACTTAAATTGAAAAAGTATAGATAGGACTAAATATAGAATATACGGAACCGTTAGGACTAATTCAAGTAAATTGATGATGTGAGTTATTATGGGAAAGCATTTTTACCATCTTCAGACAAGGGATTTATTTCTTTGTCTGATGAAGCTGATATTTCCATTTATGGTATGACGCACATTGTTAACTTGTTTGAATTTAATCGTATATTATTGTAGTTCCAATTAATCTTTATTCTCTCGTACTTCTAATATCTTATTATTTTCCTGCAGTCTTATTATTTAGAGTGTATAAACACAATTTGGATTATAATTTGAATCTACCAACATCAGGCAAAGTTTATTTTTCTATGTTCTTTAATGTTAGATTTTCCTGTTCCCTTGTCGACGCACATTGTTAATGGCTTGGGATATGATCATATGTTCCCGTATTTGTAATAATCATTTAACTGTATTACTAAATTATTATCAGTTTATTACAGTCCTTATACCCAAATAGAATAAACACAATATGATTTAAAGTTTAACACTAAGGGATAAGTATGTCTCAATCTGATTAAGTCTGGGGAACCGAATAAATTATATCTACTATTATCAAACAAAGGATCCAGACCTAGGCCTATTGAATAATACTTCTCTTTATCATAGTTATCACACACTGCTGATCTATTTGAAATGACTCATATTATCTAATATTTCTATCAAAATATTATCACCCTCCTGTATTTCCAATTTTTTTTTATCTTCATCCCTCACTCCTTTCCTAATACATAGAGTGAAAAAAAAAACTTGCTAGATTATGAATAGTAATTACAGTATAGGTAGATTGATCCTATTTAATAAAAAAATCCTTTGGTTCTTTCTGTTTTGAATCTACTGAAGTTACCTCAATTCGACAAACGATTCAATCACGGGTCTGTCGACACTAACTTCTTTGATTCATTATTGACACATACATCTGATTTGAGGGGATCAGGACGTATTAACATATAGTTCTAGGAATTTATTGTTTTTTTATTGTTTAAAAAATATTGTAGAGAAGGAATGCATTTTGGATTATGGTTTTGAACTACGTAAATTTGGATACGATTAAGTTGATAATATCTGCCCTTTCAAAGACAGGGTAATTGAAATTATCAGACAAATGATTTAGTCCTTTGATCTAATAAATTTAGCCTCCCCGATCCTATATTGACACACACAATTTTTAATTTGATAGTATTGTAAATAAAAATAAATGTTCTTTTCTTTTAGTTCTAATATCTTATTTTCTTCCAGTTTTAACTTCTAAAATGAAAAAAAAAAAAAACACTTTTTAAATTAGGTTTGAAAATACAGAAAATGATACTTGCTCAGTTTCATTAGTTGATTTATGTTGTATCTGAAGCTAAGCTATTACCCTATCTCCATTCCAACCTAAATTTACTTTCTATTTGGTCGAAGAGGCAAGGTTTAGCAGTAATGAAGATAGGGCTGAAACTGCTGCTCAGGTCTTCATCTGAAGAGGCCCGCCTGAGTACCATCCTTTTTCCATCTGGTCTAACCATTATGGTTTTCATCTGGCCTAACCTTTAAGGTTTTAATCCTTCCTAAATGAACACTAATTTAATATACTATCTTATATCGTGTCCTCCACATTTACACTAGATTGTTTCTAAAATAAGCTTATAAAAAAAAATCCCCCCCCCCCCCCCCAAAAAAATCCCAAAAATCTATCTTCTTTCATCAAGATATAAAAAAGAGCAAAAAAAAAAACTTCTCTCTCTAATTAGCTTAATTTTATATTTGGAAAATTATTATCATGGTTCTGTCTTTGCTCTTCTCTATAAAACTTTCTCTTCGCTTATTCCTTTTTTTCACGCAGCCTATGACGCGTAACTGCCGATGCTTTGCTGGTGTTAATTTTTTCTTTTTTATTATAATATATATGTCATAATTTGTATATAACTAGATGTAACCCCACCACAATATATATGCAATGTATGATCTAAAGATTTCAATAAAAGTTAGGCCTAGCGAATCTGGGAGAAAGGCCATCAGAGAAGAAACAATCATTAGCAGGTTTTCATTATCCAGGAAGCAAAAGTTATTACCCAGGAACTAAAAAAACTGAGTTCAAGAGCCTTCTTCTTCCGGGAGCATGTTAAAACAAGACAAAGATCCAATGAGAGACCGCCACGAGACGGGAATCATCCAATGAGAGCACTGAGGAGTTAACGAGTTAAATCTCGGACTAAAGTTAGTTAGTTAGGAACTCGGCACCATCGGAACAAGTTAGGAACTCGGCACCATCGCAACAAGTCCGGAGCTCGCCACCATCTTTCTCAGCACCCAGATTCGCTAGGCCTAACTTTTATTAAAATCTTTAGATCATACATTGCATATATATTTTGGTGGGGTTACATCTAGTTATATACAGATTATGACATATACTAACTAATTATTTATTACAAAAAATTAAGAAAACAAACCTCATATGTTTGAATTAAATAAAAAAAATTATAAATATTAAAATTCTCATAACTATACTATATATATATAATCGTGGTGAATCCTGTCGACTCTCTGTCGGATCCGTTTGAATTGTGTAGGATCCTGTCGACTTACTGTGGGATCCTGTCAAGTTGTGTAAGATCCTGTCGACTCTCTATAATATCCCGTTTGAATCCTGTCGAATTGTTGAATCCTATGTCGGATTATGTTGAATTGGTGAATTGTGTGGTTGGGTGGATTTGATTGGATTGGTGATTGATTGCGCAGTCTAGGTCGAATGGTGGTTTTCCACAGGAGAAGAACGAGCACACCTGGATGGGATAGAAAATAGACCTTGCGAAAGAAAGAGTGATGAGACTGGAGGAGGTACTTGGCCTTTCACATGATGGAGCGGATACTACCTTGGTTGGAGCCTAACTTGAGCACACCTTGCTTCTAGCACGGTCACCTACTTCTTTTTACTTCTTGTCCGAGCTTATCGTCATTAACTCTCTCGGCTTCTCATTGGTGGCGATCCTTCCACGTGCTCTCTGATTATTCGCTATCAGTTGGTCATGCTTAAAGGTGATTGGTTGTTGATTTGTCATGCTTAACTGTGATTGGCTTAGTACTTCCATCGTCACCATCATTGCAATCTTCTAGGAAGAAGAAGGTCCTTGAACTTAAGTTTTATGGGTCCTGGGCAGTGACCTTTACTTCCTGGATGATGCAATCCTGTTAATTTTTATTTCCCTTTGGGCGAAGCTCAACTTTTATTAAATCTTTTGACGATACATTACATAGATTGTGGTGGGGCTACATATTGCTATATACAGATTATAATATATATATATATGTTATAATAAATATTATTTTGGGATAGTGATTAATTGCTGGTTCTTTTGAGTACATGAGTACTTAATGGTATCGTTTGCAGTCGTGTCATCTTGAAAGAAAAGCAGAAAAATAACTATTTAGTATCAAGTAGTTTTTATTTTAAATTACCTGAAGAAAATTACAATAAAACATTTTTCACAGTTATATAGAATTTATGAAATGAATTCTATATTAGTGAATTTCAAAAATAGGTTAGATAACTACATATTTACAACAAGTATTAAAAGTCGGCGTATTCTCAAACTATGGTCAAAAACAAGTAGAACTATCAATGAATGAAAATAAAATATATTTTTTAAATTATAGAATATTTTTATATTTAGATATATAATATATATATTTTTATGTCATAATATATACTCTTCCAGGAATAATAAAACAAACCTACAGTCAACCCAAAGAGAGATGGGCAGCTAAAGTCCGGTCATTTGAGACACTAGCGACATTCCAAGGGGTCCGGTCACTAGAGATATCAGCGACATTCCGAGGGGCTCGCTTCTTGGAACCTCAGGACTAATTAACACAGTTGAGGGTTTTGCGACACGAACGGCCGTCAGCGGTGGCCGGCCCCGGGCCTCTCCCATCTCTCTCTCTGGTTGTCTGGGTTCATCTTCCAAATTGTGGTGTGATTATTTCTCTCTTTCCCCACCTTATTATTATTATATTGCTACATATATATATATATATATATTATAATCTGTATATAGAAATATGCATATATATACATATATATATATATATATAGTGTAAAAACTATATAATAAAAATATAATAGTGATTCTATATTTAAAATTTAATGAGTAAACTGATAACATTGATAATTTATATCAAGTAGATTTTATTAGATTAGCAAGCTAAATCTGAATTAATTATAAAAATAAATAGTTGTTTAGTTTTGTATTAAAATTATCTTTATTATTTTGATTATTTAAATTCAAATTATAAAATTTGTAAATTGTTATTATTTAGTAGAGAGAGAGAGAAAAAAAATCCTTTACTTCTTACATCATCCAATTAATTATATATTTATAATTAATAACAATAAAATATAACAACGTAACGTCTTTTGCATCGGCTTTTACACGTCATTTAGACATACTCTAATTTGTATATAGAATAATAGAAGTGAGAATATATTTATTATTATAAATTTTAGTAAGAAGAGAAAAGAGAGAAAGACAGAACCATACACTTATAATCAAACTAGTAATAAGAAAAAATAAAATTTTTTGTAAAGAAGGTAGATAAGATTGTTAGTATATATATATATATATTTTTTATAATTTTATATTTTGTCTTTTTTTTTTAAAGATTTAAATTTTTTTTTATTTTATATAATGAATATATCTAGTTGTATTTAGTGAAATATCTATAATATGAATTAACTTTTGTTATAAATTTGGTTATTATGTTTTGAAACCCTAATGGTAGACCAGACATATACAAAAAAATTTTAAAATGAATTAATTAATGGAAAGAGAGATATGCTGGACCGAGGATTATCAAATAGAAATCCAGCTGATATTTCACCTCTGCTCTATTATATCATATATCTCTCTTAGACCGGACTATATGTGTTAATATTAAGTTGTTTTAGTGAAACATTTATATATAAATATTCAACATACATTATATATATATTAATAGTTTTTTTTTAAATAGGCAAAAGTAAAATATTAAGAAATACAGATTTTGAATTTAATTTTGAGTCAGAAGAGCACGCTAATTCTGCATCAAATAATACCGTTATGAGATCCACAATAAATGCTGGATAGTGATTATAGTGTAAGAATTCCACAGGCCTAACTATGCTACAGATCATGGTAACCATGATGGATGCAGTTAGAGAAAGTAAGATAATGTTACAATGGAAGAGAAAATAGTGCGAAGGCAGCTTCAAATCTTACAGTAAGAAGACGGTTTTAAACGTTTTGTTGCGAAGAGATATGAGTTTTGATGAGGTTCTCCATCAACACATGAATAGGATCAATTCTAAAGTTATTATTAATAGAGGCAAATAATTTGAATACCAATTGAGAAATTTCGGAAGAACTAAATTGTAATTAATCAATCAATTATCATTCGTAATAAACAAGGTCAAAAGGTTGTATCAATGTTGTTTACATAAATGGATTAATGCTTTAACACGAGGCAGTACGAAATTCGTTTAGCATCTTTTCATGCGTAACGTAATGATGTTATTTTAATATAATTATAACATTTGCCGATAAACAAAGAGTAAAAACGTTGTTCTTATATGTATTATCAAGTGGTTAGGCTGTTATGAGACCTCAAAACCCTTCCTAGAGCCGCACGCGAAGAGGTGAGAAAAAAATTATGGGCTGTGCGTGTGAATCTAATAATACACTTTATCTTCTTAAATATTGCCTTTATTGTCACAAATCCCTAGAACCTTTTACAAATGAGTTCAAAATTGGAAAACAGAAAAGTTTAATAATTTTAATTTAATCGCTAGGTCCCATTAAAAGTAGAAGTAGGGATGGTCTTATAAATAATGTGTAAAATAACAGAAAGCATAAGGGAGAAGAAGAAAAGTTTTTTTATTATTATTATAACGTTAAAACGCACAAGTTTTCAAACCTCCGGTTGTTCTAAGGTGTGACTCTAACTGTCACACCAGTCAGTTTCACCTGTAGAAGAACAAGGAGGTTTGTAATCTCGTGTTTTAACACTATCGTAATAAAAATAAATTTTTCTCTTTCGTTCTTTATGCTTTCCATTATACAACTAAGGTAATTTTTGAATAGTTAAATTGTGTAGAACATTTTGCCTGGTCAGACGGTTAGAGAAACAGTTAGGTGAGACCTTGTACACTGAATTTGGGGTTGTGATGGTTCTCTTATAAGTTGATAAAACTGATGAAACTGATGGGTTGTGATGATTCTTGTATACATTGGGTTTGGAAATGTGGTGAAATTATTTTAGGTTGAAGGGGGGGGGGGATCGGTATCAATCACACAATTATATAATTTAATTCTTCTAAATATTGTTGCGTCATTCCCCAACGCTGTTCGTGTTCTTTGTCTGATCAGGTTGGCATAAAGATACCACACTTAAGTTCATAAGGGATGCAGCAAAAGTTATCTCTTTATTATACGTCGCACTGAACAGAAGATGAACAATAAGTGGAACTTGCCTTCAACCTCCACGTCAGAAGGATTCTTGGCGCCGTGGATGTTACTCTTGTGAAACGCCCCGCTCCACTCTGTACACGTCCAGCCTGGGCTACACCACCTTGTAGGCCGCTCCAATGTCAGGCTCTCCAGGCACCGTTTTGCAGAATCATCCACACGCCCGGGAGCAACTCGCCGCGCCTTCTGCCACCGCTGATATCACCAAAACTGTCTGTTCTTCCCCACACTGGAATACTGTCGTGGTCCATATTCCCGCAGCTGGAGACCACCTATCATTTCTCAACTTTACTTTAGAATCTTGGCCTCTCGGATGGCTTGTCATCCATTTTACACTGCCCCTTCCCAATCCTTTTCGTCCCGAAAAGGATTGATTTCACCAGTGGCGCTGATCGGCGGCTCTTTGATCTCCCTGACGTATCTGACTACATTAGGCTCGTGAGCCTCTCGGCAGGATTAGCGCCAACTTCTCCTTGTGAACACTCTGTAGTCGTGATGTACATTTCCAAAGGGTTTTGGATCTTTTGTATGCGCTTTCTTTGTTACTCCCACGGCGGGGCGGTAAATCGTCGATCTTCACAGTTGATGTGCCCACCTGACCCAGGATGTCCATATCGTGGCCTTCCAGCACGCATTCTTCCTCGCAGAGGTTGTCGGAATGGTTTCCTTGCAGTACCAAGTCCTATATCAGTTTCCCATTTATTTGCAACTGGAGATTTTTTCTTCTAAAACCTCAAGACTATGCTGTGAACTCCACAAAACCTTTGGAAACGTCGGGCCGTGTGATAATTCCTATTTTGGTAGAAGTCTTTCTAGGTGATGGTAGGTGGGTTTTAACTTTCTCGGATGAAGGGGCAAAGGTGATGGATACACACTCGTGTCACATATTTTCGGCTTGTATTGCAGACGACGGCGCTGACACATTGCGCGCGCCTTCCGCGTTACAGAAATTGTCGTCGGACTTCCACAGAGCGTCCAATTGGATCGCCGCTGTAAGTCTTTGACAGTATTTCACCGTCGCAGAAGTCATCCACGTCGTCGCACTGCAGCTCGCCAAGTTCGTTGTTGTTTTCATGGAGTATTTCAGAAAGAATCCCAGGGGTTGAATTTCCGCACTGTGTTTGGTTCAAAATACTCGTGCCACAGCCGTTGTCGGAGGCGATCAGCTCGCCCTCCTCCACCACACAACCAATCTGGATCGTTTCCTTCTCCATGCCATCATTTCTAGTGAGGTATCTCACTCCACCTACATCCATCATTTGTAGGACGTTTTCTATCTTGCAAAGTTTGAGCATCCTCTGTAGCACATGTGAAAGATTCAACAATGTTTTCCAGTGGAGGTACTCTGAAATGAAATTTCTCATCGTCCACCTTGGGTGTTGTGATCAGTCGATTGGATATTGATGCTTTTTCGGACAATTCCTGCTGTCGACACTCTGCGGACTTCTGTATCACGGAATAATATTCTAGCGTAGATTCTGACTGTCCACTTACAACGTCTCCCGACGTGATGGTTTTAGTTGTGATGTCTTGCCGGAATCTTCATTACCTAGACTCGTCTTTAGTCCTATCAGAATTTGAGTAAGCGGGCTATTGATTGCTGTGATTGTTTTTTTAATAGCCATCAGGATTTTCTGGCTGATATACATTGACATTAACTTCGCAAGACATGGGTGTGGCGGGTTCGACATTTCGACCATGCTCGAATCGGCTCAATCGAGATCCCAATGAAGTGATGAACGCATCTATTTTCTGGTCCAACAGACTAAAGAAGTTTATAAAAAAAAAGGGCGTACCTGGATCTGTAAGGAAAAAAAAAACATTTTTTTCTCAAATATATTTCGAGAGATTGCTACCTCTTTATCAATTTATTGCACAGTAAACTTAATTTACAAATTATTGTAGATCACATGAAAACAACTTTGCCATTGGTCAAAAAATAATTAATGATAATAATACATTCAAAATTAAAATTGAAAGTAATAATAATGATTTTTAAATGGAAATTAAAGGCTTTTGTAAAATTAGTAATGCAGTATTTTATATAATGTATTTTTAAACAAAATATGAGGAAATGAAAACTAGAAACAAATGAAGTGGACTGCGATTATTAGAAAAAAAATAGGTTAAAAGAGACACATAAGGTTCGGTGATATGAAGATGTGAGGAAATCTCCGAACCTTATGTGTCTGTGGAATAATGGAGTCCACTTCAGGACGTCGGACAGCGACGGCTCGGGTGACTGTAAACAAACAAGCCCCAGCTGCACCAGCCGGCAATAAAAAGAGGGAGGGCAGCATCCGGCCTGGCCTGACGCTGACCCAGTTGGGTGTTTTTCTCTGTCCTCTTAAGATGTTTTGAATAAAGTTAGTTTGAAGGAGACTTTTACCCTCTCCTTTCTGCTATTTAGTGATCTGATTTAAATCCTTGCAACAGCCCACAAATGCAACAGGCCGCTCCGATGTCAGGCTCTCCAGGCTCCGTCTTGCAGGATCAGCCAGACGCCAGGAGGCAACTCACCGCGTCTTCTATCACCGCCGATATCACCAAAACCGTCTGTTCTCCCCCACACTGAAATGCTGTCGTGGCGTCTGTACCTCTCACACATGGTCCATCCTCCCGCAGCTGGAGGCCATCCATCTTTTCCCAACTTTACTCTGGAATCTTAGCCTCTCGGATAGCTTGTCATCCATATTTTTCTTATCCCAGGTATACGTGGTACAGGCCATGATAATCATGGTGGGTAGTTAACGAATGCTTTTGCTGTAAATGCGCCAAGTGCATACACATTTAGAAAGCAGTTCGACTTTTGCACTTACAAATGCGCCAGGGCATCGTTTGGTTATTTGTACTCACTGGTGGAATTGGACTTTTGAAAGAATCGGGATTCATTGACGCAATTTATTCTTCAGAAAAAAAGTGTCCAATACAGGATTCAATCGCAGATTGTGGTTGTTGAAAATCGACGGTTTTTACCCCTCATCCACCCATCCCCCTTTATAAATAAATTCATCGAAAACAAATTCTAAAATAAATAATAAATAAGGGGAGACGATACAAAATTCTTTCCAAATTTAGAATTTCTGTTCAAATTACATTAATTCCTAGAACCCTTATTCTAAATTTGTGCAAAGCTAATTATTTGTCACTTCGAAAGAGAATTCCCACAAAAGTGAAACTCTACCAAAACTTTATAAACCTATTAGAGCGTTTTATCTCTTTTTAATGAAATGGCCATATGGCCGAATGATAACCTACCTAAATTGCTATATTTCGCATATCTAAAATGTTTATAAGTTGCTAATTATAATAAAGCAACTGTTTGGATTTCTTCGAGAATATAAACGTTCGAATAGGAAGTTGACTTACCCTTCAGAGAAGACGTTAGGTGAGAGTGTTGACCACCACAGAAAGGCTTCATCTCGTACGACTTGGGAAAATAACGGGAAGAATAATCCTTCCAACACAGAGGCGAAGTAAGCTTGGGAACCCCGTTCTGTTGCAGGCAACATCGGCTCGCGCTGACTGCTTGGGGATCTTGTACGGAGGAAAAGTGAAAAATGCGTAGTCATCAGAGGATGATAATAACATCTACACGTTTATAATGGATCCTCCATAAAAGTATTAAAAAAAATATATATATATGTGGCAATATCGTTGCGGGGTTTCTTATTGTTGGATGCGAATGGTGAGATTTGGTTGAAGCGCAGCCGTTTGAGTGGAAGTTGCAGCATACAGTTAGGAATAATCAGGACACGTGATTGAGTTTGAAAATAAAGGCAACGGGTTGGAGGAAAGAAAGCTTGATAAGAGCTGAGCGATTTGACTTATTAATTAGCTGATCACATGGTGGTGATTGTACTTAGCTGTGGGATGAGCCGAGGGAGAGAGGTCTAGAGCCGATGTCACCTCCTTGGGAGCCAAAGCGTAACTGACATTTCTTGCTTTTCGATTTAACACCAAGCTTCAGTTTCTCTCTGATTGGTTGAGATATGATCACATGGTGTTTTCCTATTGGTTGACCTACTTAGTGGTTCCTCCCTAATTGGCCGGCGGCTCTCCTTGATGAAAGATGGCCTGCCTGGTATATCCGATTTCGTCAGGAAGTATTGGGTATCTTGACGCTTATAGCTTCGACGGATATTAGATACGTCCTGTTTTTGCCGGAAGTATTGAGTGCATCTTGGCTAAAATAACTTCTGCGGTTACTAGAGACGTCCGGTCTCTGCCCCTGCAATGTTGACACAGGGGTGCCAAAATAGTCGTGCCAGCTTTAGTCTTACTTCCTATATCTTTTGTTACTTTCTTTCCTCCAGTTACCTTGTTCTTTATTAAGTCTTTGAAAATCATACATGATATATACATAGTGGGTCGGGGTTGCATTTAATTATATACAAATTATGACATATATATATATATATGTTTTGAAAATATAGAAATTCATATATTTAGATAATAAATGGCATATACATATCGAATTATTATTTTTTGAAAATTGAGCAATCCATAAATAAATATTTAATTAGAAAGGCATTTATTGGATCAAAATATCATTTATTCTACCAATATTTCAGTTGGCTGAACGCCAACCTATATTGTTATATTCTCGATGGCATGTAGGATCTAGGAGAGGCAAGCAGATGACACAAGATGATAGTTCTTTATTTGGTCTCGCTTATATACACATGTATAATGATGATAAATAACTACACAATAAGTCAATGACAACAATACTCTGTTGTCAATACATAATATTTATCAAGGTATTATAATATATTAATGTGTGATATTAATATGTTATAATACCTTGATAAAGGTTGGCGTTCAGCCAACTGAAATATTGGTAAAATAAATGATATTTTGATCCAATATATGCCTTTTTAATTAAATATTGAATTATATATGTGAGTGTTTATAGCAACACTAGCGAATGTACCCAGCTTCGCTAATTTATACCCGGCCGTGTGCGTTGCTCTTAACTCGGCCAGGGTTCTACCAAATGACCCGGTATACCTAATATATTTAAATTGAATTTTTGATAATTTTTGCTAAAGTATATAAATCGAATATATAAACGATAAAAACGTATGTTTTAAAGAGTCAAATTTGGATATGATGTTTTTGGCATATGAATGATTTATGAATTAGATTTTTAAAAAAGATTTGACCCAATAATTCGCCACTGTTCAGGGAAGATAACGGTCAAGGATGCTAATGGAACATTGCGAAGGAGCAAGATCAAATACACAGGTGTTCAGAGTTGTTGGTGAAATTTACTATAAAATGGTTAAAAATACTAATATGTGTTAAAAACTAATGTCAATGATAGACAGCTTTGACGAAATTGACAGATCAAGTTCCACGTTGTACATATTTGGTGCTTTAGGTTCATTGCATAATTATTGCGGATTTTTTCTGCGACTTTTTTTTTTCTTTTAAAATATTTACGCTTTCTTAATTTCCATCCATATTTGCGTTATTATATCCTACAAATTCAAGAAAGATCGGAATGCAGCATAGATATTCTGTGATATTAATGAAATGTTTTGGTGAAGGAACAATCAGCAAAAGTCAAATTGAGAGAAATCGGGCGATACAGACCTCGCAGATAAAGAAGGTAGAGGTCAACCATCCAATTTCATCGTCCAGGCATTTTTGAGTGTCTTGGTAAAGGACAAAAGCTTGATAACGAGAATGTTGGGTGAAAACTTCAATGCGGACGATTCAACCATCGTTGGTAGCCTCAAAAATCATGGAAGCAGCAATTTAAATAGATGGTGAATCTGCTCCATATTAATCATTTCAAGTTATTTGTTTGAAAAAAATCAGCAACAATTAAGTACCGACTTAATATATCTGCATAGTAATGAGTGATGTACATTCGTTCGTGCTTGATATTTGCAAATAACTCAAGATTTACTTAGTGTCTCTCTCTGTTGGGATTTTTATAAGTTGTTTTTTTCATAGATTAATTTATTTATATTTTGACCAGATGACCGGACGACTTTACATGTATATAATTGGTTTTTAAATGATGTAAATTAGTTAGTTATGAAAGGAAATTAAAGGTGTTGATTTTCTTAGAGGTGTTAGTGTTTACTCTGCTCGATTGTAGACTAGGAAAGAATTGGTTCCTAACAGGTTATGGGCCCAGCAGAACGCTTCCACTGCGCCGTAGAAAGAAATTAGAAATTAAACCTGAAGAAGGTAAAGAAGAAAAATCTGAAGTTAAAGCTAAGAAGGTAAAGAAGAAAATTTAAAGATAGAGCTATAGAAAAAAAGCTGAAGGCTTAATAAGATAAGGCCAGGGAATATAGGGCTAAAGAAGAAAAGTTTGTTAGGCTAACTAAGATAGAGAAACGAATTTGATTATTAGAAATCTGAGCGATTTAAAGACTGAAATTTGTGCAACGAAGAAGAAGAAGAAAATATTTGAGTTATAATTTTTTGTCAGATTTGCATAACTAGAAAATCAATGGCTGACGAGTTGAGAATACCTAAACTAGATGGTAATAATTATTATTCCTGGGCTATAAGAACTAAATCTATTTTGATCCAGAAGGACATATGGGATGCGATTGAGCCTGGCTTTCCAAGTGAAACTTCAGAAAAACAGAAGCGAAAAGATAATTTGGCATTATCTGTCATATTATTAGCAGTTGAGGATTCATTCCTAGATGATATCGGTGATTGCAAGCGAGCGATTGATGCATGGCAGATACTGGAGGACATCCACACAAAGTATGGCTTGCTGCACATATTACAGCTGCTGAGAGAGTTTTTCAACATTGTCAAAAGAAATGACGAAGATATAAAAGAATATTTCGCGAGAATAATGGAATGCCATAGAAAATTAGCAAAGTGCCACCATGGATTTGGGGATGGCGAATTAGCGTTGATTATGCTATTGGGATTGCCAAAGAGTTACGAACCACTAATTCTCAGTTTAGAACAGCAGGAAGAGAAGCTATCTACTAGTGTGGTTAAATCTAAATTACTTTTAGAAGAAAAACGACAGAACCAGCGTAAAATTCCTCAAGAAGATCCTAATAGCGCTTTTGCGGTAAGAAGAAAGGAGGATACATGCAAATCACCAAGGCAAGAACGAAATAAATTTACATATGACCAACCAAGGAATTGTCGGAATGCGTGGACGGAAGGGAAAAATGAAAACTATAATTACTCCAGGCAGATAAGATGTTTCAATTGTGGCAAATTAGGACACATGGCTAGGAATTGCAGATTTGCCAACTCATCAAGGAGAATTAGCGAAGGTATGCTGAAACAAAGTACGTTAGACCTTACTCATAAAGTCCTATTTGCAAATAACTTGAAAGGCAATAACTCTCAGAATATCTGG
This sequence comes from Cordylochernes scorpioides, assembly GCA_030710605.1. Lineage (NCBI taxonomy): Eukaryota > Metazoa > Arthropoda > Arachnida > Pseudoscorpiones > Chernetidae > Cordylochernes > Cordylochernes scorpioides. The sequence goes on along the minus strand of CP092866.1, from coordinate 87,010,145 downwards.
TTTCTGGACAGTGGAGCTACTGAACACATGACGTCGAACAGACTGAAAATGACGAATACAAAAAGTATTTCAACTTCTGTTGAAATGGCTAACAATGAGAAAATAAAAGTATCAGAGATGGGTGATGTAACCATCAAACTCGGTCACGAATATGGAGGTGAGACCTTGTTCTTGGAAAACGTATTATACGTTCCTGAATTAGACGGAAATATTTTGTCTGTTGGAAGGATTGAGGAAAGAGGAAACAAAGTTTTATTCCAGAATGGCAAGGCCTCTGTTTTTGGAAGTGATGGCAGGTTAATTTTGAAATCTAATAGAAGAGGAAGAATCTATACAGTGGAAGAACTGAAGATAGCAAAAGTGAAGTCACAAAATTCAGATATCTGGCACAGAAGGCTTGGACACATTTACAAAAGGGATCTCCAAAATGTGAGTGACACAGCAGAGTGCGAGGTGTGCCTTGAGGGTAAAATGAGAAGACTCCCATTTCCTTTCAAACCTATCGAAAGTAAGAGAACTTCATCACCTTTGGAGCTCATACATTCGGATGTAGTAGGTCCCATTAGCCCAATGTCGAAGGGAGGGAACAATTATTTTGTGACATTCATAGACGACTTCACTCATTACACTACAGTATATTTCATGAGGTCTAAATCGGAGGTGCTTGACAAATTTAAGGAATATAAGAACAGTGTTGAGAATTACCACAGCAGAAAAATCAAAGTCTTAAGAAGTGATAATGGGACGGAATATGTTAATGGCGAATTTAATAAATTTCTCAATGAAAATGGTATCAAGCGACAGCTTACAGTTCCAAGAACACCTCAGCAAAATGGAACTGCGGAAAGAATGAATCAGACATTACTAAACACAGCAAGGTGCATTTTACTTGAATCAGGGATTCCCAAGTCGTTCTGGGCAGATGCCGTAAATACAGCTTGTTACTTAAGAAACAAATGTTCTAGCAAGGCAATAGGTAACAAAATACCAGAAGAAATGTGGACCGAACGGCCAGTGAAGATTGAGCATATCCGAGTTTTCGGTTGTCAGACCTGGACATACAACGACCAGCGTCGATCCAAATTTGACTCAAGGAGCAGAGAATGTGTTCTAATTGGTTATCCGGAAGGAGTCAAGGAATACAAGGTTTGGGACTTCAGAAATAATAAGGTCTTCGTGACCAGAAATGTCAGATTTAGAGAAGATGTTTTCCCAACTAAGAAAGTCGATAAACAAATTTCACATGAAACTGATTTTTTCCAGGTTTTTCATGATAATTTTGAAGAAGACTATGATGCTGTAAATGAAGAGACGAAATTGGTGGAAAGGAATCAGAAAGACGAACATAAGAAGGAAGACGAGGAAGGTCAAAATGAAGCTGCAATCCCGAGGGGATATTCAGGGACTGATGAAACAATATCGGAAGAGAATAATCTGAATAACATGGAACGAAGAGAGGATGGAGAGCAGGCCTGTGAAGACGAAGAACTGAGGAGAGAAGACGAAGAAGAAGGCCAGAATGAAACTATAATCCCAAGAAGGTCTTCAAGAATTGCGGCTTGGCGGAGGGAGTATTGCAGATTTTCTAACTAGGGGAATTGGAAGAATTAAACTGACCAGGATCTTGGCCACTCTAGGCCTCCGATGAGGGTATGAAAACAACTTTAAAATGGGGGGCATTGTTGGGATTTTTATAAGTTGTTTTTTTCATAGATTAATTTATTTATATTTTGACCAGATGACCGGACGACTTTACATGTATATAATTGGTTTTTAAATGATGTAAATTAGTTAGTTATGAAAGGAAATTAAAGGTGTTGATTTTCTTAGAGGTGTTGGTATTTACTCTGCTCGATTGTAGACTAGGAAAGAATTGGTTCCTAACACTCTCTCTCTCTATTCAGCCCTACGGTTTTAATATACAAGTTGTAGTTTAAAAACTCTTATTGATCTCCGTCAATAGAAAACCACATACATATAATTAAAGGGAGGGAACTATATCCCCACTGTTATTTTCAATTATATACATCCCAACCTGATTAGAGAATAATTTCACCTATCCTGAGTGAACAACTGAAAATATCGGAACAAAGCAGATGCAGAAAGAATCTGAATTTTTTTTCTTTTATTTGTAAATACCTATTCAGATATTTATTACTTAAAATATTAACTAATTAACACACGAAAGTTTTATTTCTAAAATAAAACGAAAAAAATGTTTCACCGCAATAGTAAATACGAGGGTTGTCCGTTAAATAAGTTCCACGGGGCACCACTCTCATGAGGATCGCTTTTAGGCTCGAGCCGACTGCACGGGCTCGTAGCTTGTTCTCCCCACTCCAATTTCACACCAAGGACACGTCGCTGGTAAGCTTAGTTTTGGCTGAGCAGCCGTTAGTGATGGAGCTTCCCCTCGTGTCTCCCGCCAGCTGTGAATTACGGTCAGTAATTCGCTTTTTGGCCGCAAAGAAGAATTCGGCGAAGGACATTCATACTGAACTCTGTCAAGTGTATGGAGAAGGGTGTATGAGTTCCGGGATGGTGCGCAGATCAGTCAGAGAATTTAAAAACGACCGAACAGACGTCCACGATGAACCGCGTACTGGACGGCCATCGGTTTCGGACGAAACCATTGCCAAAGTCGAAGCGACAATGCTTGAAGATTGACGGGTTACTGTGCGGAAGCTCAGCGATTTGGTTCCTGATGTCAGTAAAACCACCATCGTCAAGAATTTGCGTGAACATTTAGGGTATTCAAAGGTCTGCGCAATATGGGTTCCGAAAATGCTGACTGAAGACCATAAACGGCAGTGGGTTGATGCGGCCCAGAAATTTCTCGATTGCCACAAAACTGACGGAGAGGAATTCTTGGATTCGATCGTTACTGGTGATGTGACCTGAGTACACTACACCACACCGGAGACAAAGGAGCAATCCAAGCAGTGGAAGCACACTTCTTCGCCGAAACCTCTAAAGTTTAAACAAACACTTTCTGCCGGGAAACTTATCGCTACCGTCTTTTGGGGCCGAAAGGGCCTATTGTTGTGTGACTTTATGCGTCGGGGTACAACAATCAATTCCAACTGGTACTGTGAGATCTTGAAACAACTTCGACGCGTGATTCAGAACAAGAGGAGAGGGATGTTAACCAAAGGGGTGCGTTTCCACCACGACAACGCTCGGCCGCACACCGCCCATCAAACCACTGCCCTCATCGAAGAATTTGGATGGGAATTGGTGTCACACCCACCTTACAGCCCGGACGTAGCTCCTAGTGACTTCCATTTCTTCCCCGAGTTGAAGAAAAACCTGGGTGGAACCCAATTCCAGGACGATGACGAGTTTGGAAGAAGCGGTTTTAGGCTTTCTACGCGGCCAGGCGGCAGAGTCTTTGACTCTGGGTTCCATAAGTGGGTGTCCCGAATGCAAAAATGCGTCGAACGAAACGGGGAATATGTAGAAAAATGAAAAAAAGTCTGACATTTTCGAAAATGTATAGTTCAGGGCAAATAAACCTGTTTTTCTGTATGAAAAACCTCTGTGGAACTTATTTAACGGACAACCCTCGTATATTGGGAGGGTCTGGCTCATCCGTGATAAACAATTCCAACAATTTTGTAGAATAAACTGGCGAAACCGCTGGAAGGGTTCACCTCTGATGAACCAGGCCCTCCCAATATTTTTATCATTGCTATAGAGGAAATTCATTTACTTTAAAAATAATCTGTTGCGTTATAATTACGTACTCACGCACGTTAGTCTAAAATCTGTCTTCACTGATTTATCAAGACTTTTTAAGAACCATCTAGGTGGTCTCTTAAGGTGCATCACTGTCACAAGAGCTGACATCCTGAAAAAGGGGTAAGTGTTTGGCTTTTCTTGATTAAACAAGAAAAACTTTTGGGCCAATATTCGCACAAATAAAAAACAAAACAATTATTAGTTTATATTCAATCAGACAGATAGCGTAAATCACCAGTGACGCCAATTTACATTATTTCAGGAAATGCATTTTTAACCATTCTTCTATCACGTTAGGTAGATGGACGACGTCACTAGATGGAGAGAAACTGGATTGCCCTCAGCCAATCCTGGTATTGTCTAATGGACAGTGTGCGTGCAGAAACTGTTGCTGAAGAGTGTCCAGCGGATGTTCGTGATCCTCAACAAGACAGATGTGGCCCATCCCCAGGAGTTCGGCACGTCGCTGCAGCTGATGGCCAATATAGTCGACCGCATTGCAGCGGTGAGTGCCGTCATGTTGGCGGATACTACACCGAGTTTGTGCGAGGCACTCCGCTTGTTGTCACTGTACCCATTGAGAAACAATTCTGAAAATTGATGATATTCTAATAACACCTACTAAAGGTACTCTCCCACTTATTTATGATGTAGGCATCCACATTCATCTTCCACTGGATATCACAGAATCTAAACTCATCATTCTAAACTCAATTATAAAATCACTAGTACACTAACCGTCACAATCAATGATCAATTTTAGCCTCACAATCGCTGTTTTCACACAGTGTCAACTTTATTCCAATTTTTGCTTCTTTACAGCTTATACCTTGAACGGAAACTAAACAAATTTATCATTCCGATTTAAAATATCTTCAAATTTTCCCGTCACACATATAGGTAGGATTAATGTTTAATATATTTTTAGAAATATTGGTGTTTCACAGAAATTCGGGTTAGCCCTATTTCGCTCTATATATTTCATCACAACCTTGCAGAAACACTTGGCCATCGTCACACCAAAAGTAAACAAATAAGCCCCTCACAATAAGTGAAAATTTTGAATTGCATACTTCTCCACTTGTTTATAACTTTATCCAAATATATTTATAAATATCTAAAATAATATTTCAAAAATGATTATATGTAAAATGTAATTTTAAAAATGGTTAATCAGTTTATTAACTGCAGTGCCATAATACCCTTTTAACTACTCTATTTTATATTGTGATGGTTGTGCAGCTGTAAGTTGCTAACAGCTTGCGCGGTATCTATCTTTAGCTGAAATCTTTTCGTGATACATTAAGTAAAGCTAATTACTTGCATACCCCTAGTATCTCACTTTATATGAATAATATATTTAAAAGTCGTTTAATGATTCTACTAAACAAATCCACCTAACTCACTCCGGACCATATATACAGTTGCCCGGCCAACCTTGCAGCCCTCTATATGGCAGACATCAATCCAGAAGAGGACATCCATACGGACAAGGCACCTCGGTTGACTAGTATTGTGATCAGGATGCACGGACCGATCTGATCTGCTCCATGGACAAGACACCACCACCATTAAACAAATATGTTGGGATTTAGTGGAACAAATATCAACTAAACGTTGATTTAAATTTGTTCCATAATATTTTGCCTACCCATTTTCTTGATAAATCAAGAAAAGTCAAATATATACGCGTTTCGGGCTGTTGGCCCTCGTCAGCAGGGTGCAAGATGTACCTCAACGATCAAAAATTTGTTCCAAGAGGCTTCCTGAGTAATGTTGAGGGAATGTAGAACCGTACGTTATTTCAAGAGCTTTTGAAGGGTAGCGACGTTTACTCAATAAAAACAAATATTGCTTTAAATAATAATGAATTGGTGATATTTCAACCTTCGCCTACTTGATTCGTCTATATGCTCTCAGGAGATGAGCTCCAACATCCTGGCCGGGATCTTCGTCCTCTCCGATCTCCAGAACGCCGAGGAAGAGCTAGACAACGATCCCACGGAACCCAATCCTTTCATCTACTACGGTTTGAGCTCTTCTTTTCTTTCGTCTCTCTATCCTTAAATCTCCTTCTATCCTTACTTTTACGCCCTTTATAAACCTTTAGCATTGACTTTATAAAAACCTGAATCAACATCGAAAATATAACAGTTATCTTTTTAGAACAAATTCTATTATGCCACTTTTTTCTGAGGTATATTGATGTATATAAAAAATTGTACTAAATTTGAAAAATCGCGTGAGAACGCTCTTGCAACCTCGAAACAATTTTTAACGCCTTGCCAAATGCTCTATTTTTATTTTTATTTTTTTCTATAAAGAAGACAAAATATTTTTGTTGAAACATTGAGAAAATAAAACTTTAACTGGCCGAAGTGTCTAATTTATAAAGAAATAAAAATTGTGACTAAAATTTTAAATTAAATTGCACAAAAACAGATATCAATATGGTTGGTAGATATGTTTTTAATAGATAAAATAATCAACAAAATATTAATCACAATTCTCTCTTTAAAAAAGAGAAGAGGAAACAATCAATACTTCTTAGAATGCTTTTTTTTTTTCAAATCCCGCTAATTTAGAATAATGAATACACCACAAGCCAACTTTGATATATTCGTGAAAAGTCAACCTCTATTCCATGGTTTTGGTATAAAAACACACAAAAAAAATTAAAACACAAAACAAACTTCTACTGTCCTTACTGCGATGAAAAAATATTGGGAGAGCTTGGCTCATCAATGGTGAACCTTACCAGCGGTTTTGCCAATTTAGTTTCCTAGACCGTTTCTATGAGCTCTGATACTGTATTGGACGATTCTGCTCATATATGCTACACTGAAGGGTGGAATCTTAGAAATGGTATTCAAGCAAACTATGGACAAAGGCTTTTAGGACAGTACTTAGTGTAGAAGTGTAGAAACACAGTTTAGAATTATATTTTTGATATCTTTTATTATATATTCCTATATATATGGCGCGTTATTGTTTGATATTAATAAAAAAAAATGTATGCTAAACACTCAGTAAGTTACAGAGGGCCACAAGAATGTGCGTTCAGTGGACGGCGGGAGTGCTGAACAAGCCAAGAAGAACCTACTGGACCGTGCTGTGAACGAAGCCAAGAAAGACACCAAATCTATGGTATATAATAGTTACACCTTTAACCAATATCCGTTTATATATAAACAGCTTCGATTAAATTAACCCTTGTATCTATAATTGAATTAAATATATACAATAATATTTACAGAGTTTCTCTATTCGGAAATTGGGAGGCAAGCTTTCACGCGGTCGCGCTTCATCAGGCCACTGGCTCCTCAAAGGCGTGCAACACACATACAATAGAGATTCACAGAAATACATTTTCAAATAATCAAATCTAAAAATAGTTTGCAGCTGTAGAGGGTTAGGGGGGGCAGTTTCAATGGGGGTGGGAATTATCTGCATTGAATATGCTGGAACTGCTGGGGTAGATCAATTATTCTGTTTATGCTGTTATTGTCTTTGGAGATTAAAGATTCTCTAGAATGAGTCTATTGTAATTGGAGATTATGTTATCTTTAATATTAATTGTATCTATACTAAAGTAAAAAATTAATCTTTCAGGGATAAGTCTCTTTTTATCTTTATTTTTATAAAAATGAACTTATCCACATCGTAACCTAATGTTTTTACTTTAATAAACCGATTCGATGAGATGAAATGAAGCAACAATGATGTTATTTAAGTATTTAGATTGTTACTTTGATTTTCATAGTCAAAATTTATATCTATGTTTATATTCAAAATATCCTTTTGTTTCCATTTTTAATTGATACTACTGTATTCTATTGAAGGAGAAACTTGTTGAAAGGTGTGGCTCAAATATCGATGAACTCACATCTCTGTTTTTCTAGTTTAATCTATCCTGACAGTGTTCTCTCCCATTATTTTGTTGTTTAACTTGAATTTGAAGTAAATTGTGATACATTTTTTGAAGGAAATTATGAACCTAAGCTTCGGAGGACTGTAAATACATGCAAATGTTTAGTAGTTTCTATTTTTAATGAAGTGAACAATGAAGTGAACCGCGTTTCAAACAATTATCTCCCAATCATCGAGTGACTGTTCCTTATTTCGGGAAGCTAACTTGGATTTGTTTCGAGCCATAATGTATGTCATTGTTTTTATAGCGCCAACACAGTTACAAACATCGTTCTAAATTTAACAATAGACAGTATAGTTAGCGTGTCATATACGAAGTATACAGTTTATCCCTCAGTCTAGACAGATACGTCCAGTTACGTGATCAGAATTTTATTACATCGATGAGATCTACAAATCGGACCGATGCTACATATAGTCTAATCTGTTTAAAGCGATCTCTATCTTAATTGGATGTCTTCTATACGGTCCAGTGGGAATTGGTACATGCACAGAGGTAATCTATGGTCCTGCAAGTGATGATTTAAGTCCCACTGTCCAGGCGGAGAACCGGGTCACGGCCGTCAAAGAGATGTTCCGCTACCTCGAGTTGAAGATTTTCAACGACATCCTGGCACATGAGGACCCGCTGCGTGTACGTACGACCAGCAACTTCGAGATGGCCTTCGTCAAGTAAGTCTCTCCATTACATATAGGACTATCCTAGCACTTCCGCCAACTCGGGGTTACGCATTTATTGGTTATCTTTTATTGTCTCTCGTTTTTGCTTCATAGTTCCTCTAGCTGTGATTAGCATTGTACATACGGATCTACTTACAAACTGATTCTATATTTCACAATAATTTGAATTGTTCTGTTATTTGTTTTCTAAATAACACTTTAAAATGTTGTACTTTGGCATGAGCGATTTCCGTTAGCACTACCTATTATGTGACTGCGGACATCACTATATAATACAAAATATAAACAGTTTTTCATTAGTTTTACTACTTCTCTAAAACTGCCTCCACACCCAAACCACTCACATTTACGTTATCCTCCGTAGGGACTTCATTCCAGTGTATGTGATAACCATCTGCCATACCTTTTACTCCGTAATTCCCTGTATTTTCTTTTAGAGCTCTCTTACTAATTAGTTGTTTACACAGGATGTATCAAGTATATTGGCAATAGCAACAATGGAATTTTAACTAAAATTTAGATATTGCAAATTTAAAAAATAATAATAAATGAAATTTGGCACAGTAGTAGATAAAGGTATATATTTTTATTTATTCAATGTAGTTTATATCATATATTAGCAACAACAGTCTCCATTTGAGTCATCACCATGTGGACTGCTTTCTTGACAGACTAGATAATGTTTTGGGAAGCTTTGTTGACAACTCCCTAAACAAGGCTCCATACATAAGTAGCCGAGGGAATTGCAGTATGGGGAGTTAGGGAGCCAAATATCAGGAATCCGGTGACAGGGGACGTTAAGTGTCAGCCACGATTGTGTCTATTTTACCTTGTGGGATGGAGCTGAGTTCTGTTAGAAGGCATACTTCCTTCCTGCGGCCACCATGCCCATCCAAGGCTTCACAACGGTCTTCAAAACATTGATATAGGTGTCCGTGTTCATCCTATGGCCCTTTTCAGAGAAATGGGAAGGCATGACATCGCCTTCAATGCTGATAAAGCCAAGGACCATCACGGAGGCAGAAAAATTCTTGTGTATCACGACAGATACCTCTGAGGTCATACAGCGGTCATTCCTAGGATTTGCCTTTTGGTCCGCGTTAAAGTTCTTTTGATCAGAGAAGACCTCAGCCTGCCACACGAGTCATGCATCAGTTTGATGAGGGGGGCAGCGGTCTTTCCTTTTCTGTTATCCTTCATATTCACAGTCTGCAACTGTCTTTATGAAGAGCACAGGACTTAAGATCAAGGTCCTCAAGGATTGTTCTGACACTTTTCATAGAGCCAACGTCCATTTCCTTGGCTTATGCTCTTCCCAGGGTTTCCACCAATTACACCAAATTCCACTCCTTGACATTTTGACAAATTATTAGCCTTTTGCCCTGTCCGATCGACGCGAGACTTTGTAGCCATTCTCTCGTTGTTACTGTTGGCCTCTTCAAACTGCTTCTTGACACGATAAACAGTTTTGGGAACTTAAGAAAGTTTATCATCTCTTTGGGGCTCCTTCCGGGACGCAGATCAACGATGATGGCTGCTCGATTTTCGAATTCTCGATTATTGTTCATCACTACACACACACATGTAGTGTTACATTTTACGTAAATATGGCTACAGAATGAAAAAAAAAATATTTGTCCAAAGTAGTATTTGTCTTAAGGTTTTTACCTGATGCACTCTGTGAATCAAGTATTTATTTAGTGCCTTATATGCACAAGTAGCACACACATTTTCTATAGTTTATATGCCTATTTGAAAACATTCTGTTTTATACGAGTGCTATAAATACAATAACAATAAATACCTAACTTAAACAACAAAAAATAAAAATGTAAACGCCAGTATCCGTTCACCTAATATACTGAAATCGCAGTGCTACCTATTTATTGTTTCTTTTAAGTCGGTGAGCTGGGCACCAGCCTTGTGATGGCAACGAATTGGTTTCGTTACTTTATTTCTTTCCATATTTTCTCCAACTTATTTTCACATATTCGTCGCTATATACAGCGTATATACATTTAATTCACAACCCTGTACGCATATATTCGGTGTCTCTGTCTAACCCAGCGCGAGCTAGGAGGAGCCTGCAGGAATTCACCAACTACCAGTTTGAAGCTGGCAAGGCGGCCATCCAGCTCCCAGACATGTGCCAGCTGCTCGGGCAGGAGTTGTGCAGCTACAACTTCACACAGGGCCTCAAGGTACGCGCATTCTTGCCTTAACTGACTTGTTAGCTGCTTCACTCGATCACTTACAAGAATACCTTGCTAGTGGTCGTCTTGGTTACAACTTGGAGGTACATCTACACTCATGGATAAAATTTGAGGAGGTTTCATATTTTAAGCATAAACCACTCCTTATTTCCTTATATAACGGCGGATTTCCCATACATGTGAATATACGAACTTTCTCCTTTAATATATATACATGCTTAAAAGCACAACTTAAGTTATTTCCATTAGTGTAATTTCAAGAGAATATACAAAAACGCTATGTAAGAAACAAAAAATTTAAGCGCACGCTTTTTCTTTTTCAAATAAAACAAACTTTCTACTATCCCTGCTGCGATTTAAAAATATTGGGAGAGCTTGGCAGTAAGGACAGTAGAATCATTTTTTTTAAAAGAAAAATCGTGCTTATAAATTTTTATTTCTTAAATATATAGACATGGCGCATTAAATATTGCCTTATAAGATTGTATACATGCACACTCAACTCTGATACTGCATCATGAATCTAAAAATTTGTTTCTATTTTATTTATATTTTGAGAACTAAAAGAGCGAACCATACTTGTTTAATTATAAATTAGCATAATTCGGATCAATTCTATACGAGATTGAAACAAACTTTTCAAATTTATTGTGTTTTCTAATGAGGTCCTTCAAAAGTTGTCGTGACGTGGCGTTTTACTGTATTCGATCAGTTAAAGACGGTCTACTTGACAAAAGAGCTGCAAGAGAGGTACTCTTTTTTCCATACCAACATCCTGATACATAACAGATGTACTAGAACTGTTTATAAGAAAGTAAAACAATAAAGCACGAATGTTTCTTTTACATACAAAACAAACTTCTACTGTCCTTACTGCGATGAAAAATATATTGGGAGGACTTGGCTTATCAGTAGTAAACCCTTCCAGCGGTTTCACCAATTTAATTGTGGAAGGGCGCTGAGAAGGTTAATCACTGATAAGCAAAGCCCTCTCAATATTTTTCATTTCAGTAAGGACAGTAGAAGTTTGTTTTATGTGTCAAATAAACATTCGTGCTTTATTGCTCTCATTTCTTATATATAGATGGAGCGTTATTGCCTTATAATTAGAACTGTCTATGTCCACCCAGCTGCTTCGCTGGTCAAGTCCCCTGGAATCCTATGGAGAAGCCTCCAAGCTGCTCCACCGGACCTCCCCGACGGTCCAGTCCGCCCTGGTGAACGACGTGGGGACTCCCTACGTGTGGTTTAACTCCAGCGAGGACTTCCTGGTGTGTGTGCCGGCTGTGAGGACGGACCCTCTGTCCGACATGTCCCCCGTGTCGCCCACGTTCCTGCAGCCCTGGGACATCCTGGTCTACCACGCCGTACCCCTGGCTGACGATGACCCTGCCCTGCCCTACACTGTGGACCTGGTCCCTCAGGACCTTGATGCGCCCTTACTGATCTTCCACAAGTAAGTCCTGGGTCGTACAGGAACCTATCCCCATACACACGTGTTATTTATGAGATGTAAGTGATAATTGTCTTAATATTATTCATTTTATTTTGTTTTTGTGTATTCTCGGTAGGGCGTAAAGATCAGAAGACATTTCTCTGTGAGGTAATATATAAATTTATTAAAATAAGAACATTAAGCCTCCTGGGAAAAGTTTTTTTTTAAATATTTTTATTTAAAAATCTCTCAAGCTTTCGGGCAAGACGTCCTTCTACGTGAGAAAATATTTTGCATCATTAAAACGCCAATAAAATAATATTTAAAATTAAATAAAGTGCTTTGGCTGTTTACATTTGTTTTCATGCAGAATCAACGCGGGCTTCTGTTGCGCGTGATTTCGAGTTTGCTATTCCAAGGCGATATCTTCACTTGGGGGTTATGGGGTGGGTTCAGGGAATATTATGTTATAAACTTCCGGAATTTCTATTCTTCTGTTAATGCTATTGAGACAATCCGGAAATTTATAACAAATATTCCCTGAACCCACCCTATAACCCCCAAGTGAAGATATCGCCTTGGAATAGCAAACTCGAAATCACGCGCAACAGAAGCCCGCGTTGATTCTGCATGAAAACAAATGTAAACAGCCAAAGCACTTTATTTAATTTTAAATCTTATTTTATTGGCGTTTTAATGATGCAAAATATTTTCTCACGTAGAAGGACGTCTTGCCCGAAAACTTGAGAGATTTTTAAATAAAAATATTTTAAAAAGAAACTCTCCCCTGGAGGCTTAATGTTCTTATTTTAATATTGATTCAAGGGATTATTTCATCGAATATATATTTATATTGATCCACACCACACAAGCACATATTTTTATTGAAGATATATCTACAGAATATATATATTTATTTTTAATGGATTCGCCGCCAGGAGGCCAAGGCAAGCGGCCGCATTGAAAAATGCTCCCGAACAATTTGTAAGTAATTTATGTTTTTTTTTTAGTTAAAGCGGATAATTACTGAAAAAAAGGGGAAAGCTAAGTTATAACTTATTTAGAAGATAATAATAATAAAACAGTTGTAAGGACGAGATGAAAATTCCGAAATTTGCATACTTGTTGCTAGTTCTCCATATCATAATTTGTTTCAAACGGCCAGAATACCTAATACAAGAGTTTGTTAAATGTAAACGGAGAATGTATCGGAAATCAAACGATGGATTTGGATGTGTTGGCACTCCTATACTACTACTACTGAACATATCCAGTGGCTATTGTATCCAGGTCATTTGGTTACTTCTAATGATCAGTGGTATTGAGCCTAACCCTGGCCCCAAAAAGCAGACAACTTTGTTAACAGAGCCAACCCCCACAGGGAAGAAATCGGCTGATACTGAGTTGAAGACAATGATCGTCCAAATGTCATCAGAGATCAGAAATCTTGGCGAGAGAATAGATACGAGATTGTCAAACATCGAGAAAAGAATAATAGAGTGGGACCAGAGACTTCTTGGAGTTGAAATGAAGTTAACAACTTGTGTGGAAACCTCGGCTGCTACGAACGAGAAAGTCTCTGAGAATGTAACTAAGTTAAGGGAAATTGAAGCCAGGACCGACTTTCTGGAGATGAAGCTGCGGGAGCCAAATCTCGTTTTCTACGGAGTTGAGGGAGAAGCGAATGAAGGACCAGCTGAAAGTCTTCAAAAAGTTAAATCTATTATAAAAGAAAAAATGCTGATTCTAGAGAATATAAGTATAACTAAATGCCATAGACTTGGAAAGGCTAATAAATCGCCTATTTTGATTTCATTGCCTGAATATGAGGACAGAATTAAATTATTCAAAAATACGACTAAACTTAGAGATAGCAAAATTTACATAAGCAAAGACTACATTAAAAAGATTAGAGATCAACGGCTTATTCTTATTGCTAAAAGGAAAGAACTTTTTGAAAAAGGCACTCGATCAAAGTTGAGAGATAACAAACTTTTTGTAAAAGGTGTAGTTTATGAAGCTGTAAATGGCCAAGTTGTCAATACTAATGGAAATAAGATATAGCTAAAACAGTTTTTTTTTTTTTTTTAAATCATATTTCCACTATATATTTTTTTTCGCTAATAACCACAATACCCTATAGCTTCACATTGCAATCTTATATTTAAATTCCCAAACTTTTAGTATTTTGATCTTTTCTTATTTAATTTGATTTCACAGTGTTTTTGTTTTTAGGATTTTTTTTTTTGTATTTTTACGCACTTTACCTTATTCATATGTAATTATATCTAAAAGCGCACCTAACTATGTAAATTTATCATTACCAACATATGTAAATTTTAACTTTGGTTTTTGTCCACCTTGATTCTTTTTCTTTAAAATGACCATTCTTTATTCCTGCCATTACTTTTTAAAAAAGAAAAAAGATTTACATGTTCATTCTTATTTACATATTTTCCTTTTTGTATATATTACCTTTTGCCTACTGATTATTGCTTTTTCACAAATGCCTTTTATTTTTCTTATAATCACCAAATGTTTTCCACTTATCCTTTGTTAATGTAATTTTCATATTGTTTTCAATGTTCTTCATATTCTCATGTTATACTTTTGTATTTATCATTCATTTTATTTCTCTTCCCCATTAATGATATATGTGTAATATATGTTTAAAGTCACCCTGTTTGCCATACCTCAATTGTAAATACTTTATCTCTCCCTTTTCCCCTGTGTTTAATATTGTTTGTAATTCAACGGCGAATCCGTATAGGGCAAGACGCCCTAATAAAGTTGTTTTGTTGTTGTTGATATATTTATTTTTAAAGGATTGAAAAATATTTAAGGCTGTTATTTATATGAAGCTAGATAAAATATACAAAAAAAATGGCATCTTGAAGGTACATTTATTTAGTGTCTCCGTAATATTAGCTCGAATTACACTTGCTTTTGTGATTAATTACATGCAAATATTGGCTTGTATTTCTAAATTACATAATGTGTTTGTATAGAGATGCATTATATATATAATAGCTGTTGTATGGTCTGAAATAATATAGGTAGACATTTCCGTAATTCTAAAATATAAATTGACTCCGTATGTGACGTGAAGATACGGCGCTAAGCCAAGTCTGCTGGATTACGACGGCTGGACGTGGGTCCAGGATCTACCCCAGGAAGAAGGTAGGTTCAATAGGTTTATCTACAGATAGAGAGAAAGGTGTTGAGACCTGTCTGCAGGTGTCTACTCGCTCTACATCGACCCCCTGGAGCTGGTAGAGCCCGTGTCGCCGCTCTACGTGGCCGTGGGCCGTCTCCACCCCAACCTGACCTCCCCGCCCGTCAACTTCACCTCGCCCGCCTTCACCAACCACGACTTCGGCAACTACTCCGTCCGTATCTACAACGCTCATTGTGTGCACTACAATGTCTCGGGCAAGACCTGGACTACCGAACTCTGCCAGGTATCTTTACTATCTTCAAACTCCTCTACAGTACAAACAGCTACTACAAAGTATTAAAAGAATATAAGAAAAGTTTTCATCAAAGGAAATCTATGGTTGGTTGAGAATTATAAAGATGCTTGAAAGACTTTAATTTTGTCTTTAGAACAATCAATGATGTCTCTTCAGAAAACCCGTCAATACGAATTATCAATAAAATCCATAGCAAAGTTGAAAGCCTATATTGACAGGTGAACCATTTTAAAAGGGAATAGGTGTTATTTGGAGTAACGAGTCAAGAGTCAATGTTTTGGGAAAGGCTCAGAGAGATCTCTACTATATAGATATCAACCATATGAACAATGTGTCTCGCACATGGAAAAATTATATAATACCCTAACTTAAATGCTAAGAGAGTTCTTGTTTGATATCTCTATTATAAAGTAATTAGGGTAACAGCTGGAGTTGGGAAATATCTAGGAGCGAGAACCCATATGGAAAAATTCAATCTCTCAACACCTGTATATTTATACAATAGTGATTAAGAACAGTGGTATAATTTGGTAAATATTTCATCACTTCTCATACTCGAGTTCCAGATGTTTATATCCTAACACATTTTGTTAAAGAACTAACTATCTTGACAAATTATTGCAGAAAGGATGTTGGGATTAACAAAACACAAGTGTGCATATCATCCTGACCTGGTAATTTCAAGAGTATTTGTTATTTACTCTATTAACCCAGCGGGTCTACAAACTTATGTGGCAATTCACTTAGGATGTCTTTCAGACTTAAATTTATTTCGTATTATTTACCGTATCCGTGGTGGTCCTAATCATTAGGCGGCGAAAAAAAATATTATTTTTAAAAATATATTTTCTTCTGTGTAAAATTTTAGGCTTAGATTAATAATTCCAAGAAGGAGACCATCTTGAATCTATAGTATTGTAAGAATGGGCAGGTGAAGAGATTATGGCCCATGGTGTCTTAGTAATAGGAGAAAATCTGCTCAAAGTCCGCTTTCAAAGTCTTTGGCGATGTCTGGTTGGATATAGGCGTGATCAGTTGTGAGTGTTGCTGAAGTGGTGTGTTTGCTAAGGTGGCCTCCAACAACCTTAGCGCCACGTGCTGCATATGCGAGCTGATCGAGCCGTCGTACTGCTCGGGCTACAAGTACGCCCACATCACCGTCGACACGCGCTACGTCCTGGGATTCGTGGCCAAGGAGACGTCCAGGCTGGCGGTGTGGTGCCTCATCCTAGCGGCGGGCCTCTACGTCCTGCTGGTGCCTGTCTCCGCCTGGCGGGACCGCCTGGATGCCCTGAAGGTTGGAATTGGCATTCTTGGTGGTTGTCTACCTTATTTGCATATTACCCCAATGTATTCTAATACAATTAAGTATGCTAATTTATGCTTTTCAAATAATGAATAGCTCCAATCACCTACGTTTTTGCATAAGTCCGACACTAACAATGATATCGGTAACGAAACAGTACTCTGGAACCTTGCAAATACAAATTGTTTCTACACGATAGGCGTAATTGTATAGTATGAATATAGTATAAATTGACACTTGCATTTGGTGGGCAAAAAAACAACATGAACAACTTCTTCGCGAAAAAAAGTACAGATGTAAAACTGTACTGTGAGATCAGGCTTTATTCTTGAATAAAAAAAAAAAAAAACAATGACGCAATTCCATCAGTAATATCAGTTTTACGATTAGTAAATGTCTTTTTTAAAACTACCTCGGTGTTCTTGTTTGATCTAAGAGCAGCAGTAAAATGGCCTCTCTACCCATTGTAACTGTCCAAAGGATCCAACTTCACACAAACTGGAGAGATAAACTTGATTTATCATTGTTTTCACATTTTATTTAGAAATACAATACTTTCAAAAGGATGCATTATCGCTTCATTTCTGTATTGGTAAATACAAACTATTTATATTTTCCGATATATACTCAATAATTTATCTATGAGTTGTTATTTTATTAGTGGCCATGTTTGATGCTTCAACTTGATAGTGCAAAGATGGCTACACCCATCTATCGGTAAAAATATCAAATATACCCTTATATTTATAATCCTAGGTATATATTATTCCCTGAAAAGCAACACACACATATTTATCTTTATAATAAATATATTAACAATATACCGTATATGTGTTTTAATATATGAGCAAAATGAATATCTTCTTTTGCAAAATGTAGAGTATGCACTTTATTGATCTCGATGGAAGGAATGCTCTTTTTTCACATGGCGATCATATCCTGCCATATTAAAATAATTGCTATTCCGATAGAGAGAGAGAGAGAGATGGTGGTAATTATCTTTTTAAAGTATAACTATCAAATATGGCATGCCTATTCCTTTAAAATAATCAGTTTTCTGTCATCTTTATGCATATCCTGTATTTTATCAACATTATCGAATCGCAAAGTGAAGGGTTTACGAATTTAAGACTCTAACTTTGGTATATAATATATTATATAAAAGAGGTATACGTATAACCCAAGGTGTGTTACAAGGTCGGAGTCAGTCCGTTCCCAGACAACGACCCACGAGACAAGTATCTGTACGAAGTGGAGGTCTGCACCGGGTCTCAAAGTAGAGCAGGCACCAAGTCCAAGGTAAGTGAGTTATTGCTGGGCTTAGTCTGGGGGAACGGCCATGTGTCGGTAGCCACAGACTGCGACACTGACGGGTTTCTAGTTGGGCAGGGCGAAAAATGAGGATGATTTATATGATTGACAAACAACTAAGAACTCTTTAGAAGCCAAATATGTCAATTGTGAGTTAAGTTAAATCAAATGTACATAACCCGGACTCCTGGAGCGTAGGGAATTCACCAATAATCTAAATTGGTCTTCAACTTTATGGCCTAATTGTCGTGGTAGGCGTCTAGCAGCCAGGCTGATTTGTTTTTGGATAGTTTCTCAATGTCTCCTAACTAAATGTGTTGACACCAAAGAGAGTGTTACAGCCTAGAATTTCGAAGATGGTAACATGGGCATCTGGTAAGGAGGTGGTCGGCAGTTTGGTTCTCTCCCTGATATATACGGGCAGATGGGGTTGTTGTTGGAAAGTTTGTCTGTAATTTCCGCTGGTGCGAAGACATGTTCACTTCATATTGTGGCTGGGGCAAGGTTTAGGTTTTGAAAGCTTCGAGATTATAAGATTAGTAAATCAATCTTTAGGGTTATCGTGTGAAGCCCCAGTGGCCCCAGTCCTAGTTGAACTGGAGTATAGAGGTTCCTATTTACTTCCGTAACAGGTGGGGTTCTTTAGATATCAGGATGACAGGGGGGGGGGGGCTAATTGAAAGGTAGATGCGTAGGTTTTATATCTACAAGTACTGTGATAAGTCGTTCCAGATTTGGGGTGTACAGTCAATGGCTGGAGTTTCTCGTTACGCATAGGGGAAGCAGACAACCCAGTCAGCGGTCATGAGAATTTGATAATTAGTACTGACTTATTCACGACCTGGAATTTGTGATTCCGCGGGGATAAAAAAAAACTTATATATGAAATAATGTTGAAGTCCTGGTAGCTCTTGTTGTACTGTGTTGACCGAGAGGAACAGTCAGGATGTAGAGTTTTCCAGTACCTCTCTGCACCTTGGAAGACCTTTAAAAGTTCTCACAAAATACAGGCAGTCGTGGTCGAGGCAGAGTGGAAAGCTGGGGATATCCACACAAAAAACGAAGACACAGTTGCACTAAGAAAGTTCCGTAAACAGATAAAAGTTGAGCCAGGAGCGAAAGATGGAGACATAGAAGTTTCTTACTCGTCTACATGATAGTTGAGATCGACATAAGGTACGACCGACGTGAGCTGACGCTAAGGGTGAACTAAACTCAACTGACTGAACTGTCTGAACTGTCAAGTCCCTGTAAGGTGATGATTTATAGGTTAAAGACGGGGTGACCTTATGTGACAGGGGCGTTTGAGAAAGGGCGCCTTTGCCTGTCCAGGTGTGAGAGGGGTCTCTGCATTCCACCACATGTGACAGTGTGGGTGGCCTGTCGTGGGAATTGTGAATCTACCTGATTTATGAGTTCCATCTTTAGACTGTTGTTTTGGTAATACTATGCTCGATCTCTGCTTTAGCTCAACTCTTAAATCTATTACAGATTTTATTTATTTATCCACTTTGTACAAATTACATTGCATAGGGTGATGTAAAGACACAGATTAATCATGCGCATAATTATTTATAGATGTGTTTCTATATACAACATGGCAATCTTGTTATAAGTTATCTACACAATATGAGGTTGTTGTTTTAAATTACCATATATATATATTTTGTTATTTTTATTTATTTTTATACGAAAAATCTTTTTACCCATAGTACAAATATTTTTTAAATATAAATATGCGTTATTATTAATTTTCAAAATATATTCACACCTATATTTTACAAAATATTATTTTGTCCATAATATAAATATATATGAAAAATAATAGAAAAAAATATAAAAGATAAGTGGGTCAGGTGTTGATATTAAAAATAAAGAAGGCATCTCCTGACCACGAGCACATGTGCTTTTTAGATGGCAGAGCGCCATCTAGTGGAGCAAAAATAAACTAAACGTTTATTTAGCTTGCTCCGTGATATTTGGCCAACCCGATTTCTTGATAAATCAAGAAAAGTCATCCACGAACGCGTTTCGCGCTGTTGGCGCTCGTCAGGCTTCTTTTATATTTTTTTCTATTATTTTTTCATGTGTTAAGCGTCTTTACGCAAATTTGGCCTTAAATACCCATTTCTTGATTTCTCAAGAAGCCATTGGGACCAAAAATCTTTTTGGTCGCAGTGGTTACATTCTACTCCACGCTGACGAGCGCCAACAGCGCGAAACGCGTTCGTGGATGACTTTTCTTGATTTATCAAGAAATTGGGTTGGCCAAATATCACGGAGCAAGCTAAATAAACGTTTAGTTTATTTTTGCTCCATTAGATGGCGCTCTGCCTTCTTTATTTTTAATATAAATATATATATCAATTTTTTTCTCCCCATTGAATATAACAACATATTTTTAAAAACTTAATGCTGTTGACGTTATGTGGCGCTGAGTTTGTTGTTGACACACTTTAAAATGTTATAACACCTTGATAAAGGTTGGCGTTCAGCCAACTGAAATATTGGTAAAATAAATGATATTTTAATCCAATATATGCCTTTTTAATAAAAAAAAAAGTAGGTGCACAGAGGAGTCTTATATACAGGGTTGGATAATATATATCAATGTGGCGGTATTTATGAGGCCGTAATAAATATTTCATTGTAAAATGGGAATATATCAATATAATACAATGGATTTGTACAAATACACATGTACACCTCTCTATTCCTACATCAAAATATCCATGTGATATCCTCAAAATCTTTGTTCATTCTCAAAAAATATAAATGATCGTAAATCCACCTTTTAATTTTAAATATAGCTCAGTTTTTTGTCTAATCATAAAAATAAAAAACGAAACGAATCTCTACAAAAGAAGCGCCCAAACCTATGAGAGTCTTAAAAGACTCGGGTCGGTTACAAAGTTACAACATTAGCTCTGACAAATTCGGACACCTGTTTGAAAAACCATGATTTTGATATATGGTCCTTGTCAGACAAAGGAGGCTTTGATTTCGTGTGATCCCCAGGGACTCTTGGGATCTTCCCAATTGAACAAAGATATGTTTTGTTTTTAGTTTTTTTGTCATTTATTAAATCCACTGACCTAATCTACTATTTTGAATACTGTGTACACTGTACTCCAGGTCTATTTCATCGCCTCTGGCTCAGACGACGAGACTGAAGTACGCCGATTGGAGGACCGCCACCGACCAATCCTCTACTCCGGAGCCCGTGACGTCTTCGTCATGGCAGTACCCAGGTCTGTCTTGGATATGTATGACTTCTATTTAGATTTGTATATTGTATAACAAAATAGATTTCATGATAATAATGAAGTAATGTTTCTTGAATTGAAATGTTAATCGAAGAATTCAAAGTTCCAAAATTCCCTACACACGGCATGCGAATAATATTAAAATGAAAGATAATTAATTTCTTTAATCATTGCGCAATATGTAAAGATGTGTGTAGGAAATATTTTCGAGCTTGAACTCTTCTACAAGGCCTGAAAACAAACGTCTTTACAATTTTACAAACTTTTTTATAATTGATAGAAATCGTTTAAGCTTGCGTATATAAAGTAGAACATTGGCCCATCACTGAGATATATCTCTACACTGACGTATCCATCTAACCAGTCAAACATAGAGAGAACGGCTGAAAGATTGAGGAAATATTATTTTACTCTGACATAGCATCGACCGATATGTCGATTAATGCGGTAAACAATGAAAGCGATATTTACAAATATCCATTTGCATATTTCGATAAAATAATCCCTTGAATCAATATTAAAATTAGAACATTAGGTACCCAGGGGAAATTTCTTTTTTTTTTTTTTAATTGCTTATTCTCAAATCTCTCTGCCCGAAAGCTAGAGATATTTGTAAATAAACAATTTTTTAAAAAGAACATTTTCCCTGGAGGCCTAATGTTCTTATTTTAATACATGTGCATATATACACTGGAAAGAAACGAATTTGACAATTATTTTTATGGTGAGTTTTGTAATGTATTTTAAGATCATTTTAGAGAGTTATATTGAATTTATAATTTTTCTAGGAATGTATTTAGTTTTAATAAAAATATTTTTTACGGAGGTTTAGAGAACACTGTAAATGGTAAAACTTCTTTCTAGGAGCCAATCAAGGAGGCCAGTTTCTAAAGATCTATATAGAAAGAAATTTAGGAAAACTTTAAAGTTTACATGCATTCATAGGATGTCGGACGTGGTAGGAGGTCAGATTCGATCAGTTACTGCTGCAAGGTTTGTCCGTTTTATACGCGGCAAAGAAACTCGAGGACATATCTCTAAACTGAAAAAAAAAAATCTTGAAACTAAATACACTTGGATTCCATGATATTATCACAATTTTTCGCGCATATATGGTTATTAATTATTTATTCCTAAGTTAATTTTAAATTGAATATTTGCCTGAATTTTTTACTAAAACCCGTAATTCCAAAGCACACACAAGAAAGGAATTTTCAAAAAGCCTCTGAGTTTGTTATAACATTCCTTGGGTATCATCCTCTATTCATAGATCTCCCAAGCCTTGAAATCCGTTAGTAAACCTCAAAGAGGAGTTCTACGGACATTTCTAATAAATGTAGAGTTATGGAAAATTGTCATATATGTTCAGAGAGAGAGAGAGAGCTTTATTTTTAATTGATTATGAAAATGCCACTAGATGTTGTAATCAAATTGAGCCACTTTCAACTAATAGCTTCCGAGTGTCGCCAGGTGTCTGGGCCAACTGAACTACCTGAGGATCTGGCACGACAACTCGGGCCCTGGCACCCAGGCCTCCTGGTACCTCCGCAGTGTCCGCTTCAGGGACCTCCAGACGGGGGAGATCTTCCACTTCACGGCGGAGTCCTGGCTGGCTCTGGATGAGGCGGACGGCAAGGTATATTTATGCTCCTCTTACATCTCGAGCGATGCTTGATACGAATTAAAACGTGGCGGAAAAACTAGGTGTAAGCACAGTATAGGTCCCTATTCTGATAATGGTACCAGCGCCGCTATCGAAAGCGTACGGCTGCTTATAGCAATTAACATATCACCACCTATCCACCATAATTCTTAGTTTTTTTTATTCGATACTAATTATATCGCGCGCGTTTAGTCTCCAAAGTTTACTTTATATACAGGGTGATCCAAAAGTCCCGCACAACTTTAAAAATTAATAACTCCGCGAATATTTGCGCTAGAGCAATGCGGTAAACACCATTGTGTTCAGGATGCAATGGGAATTTTTATGGCAAATAATGAAAAATTCGAAATTGATTTTAGTTAAAATTTTATTCGCTAGATGGCGCTCTACCAGAATCAGAGATTGAGCGGCCAAATTGTTTGATAAATTGAAAAATATAACTGAACGACACGTATTTTTCCTTTTTGAATACCAGGAAAGAACCCTAATAATATCAAATGATAAATTAATAAAACACCATTTCGCCAAAAGTTAGAAGAATTGGTTGACGATTTTTAAATACAATCTGAGATATGTAAAATAGGTATATGCAAATTAAAACATGTAGCAAAAAAATATTTATATTTTAGATGGAGTTTTTTGAAATAGATTGAATGTTTGAAAATGACTACCGATATCAATACACGATTTTTGAAATGTTAATATAGTACCAAAAATTATGATGGCACTACTAATAGGATGTCGTGCTATAAGGAATGTATAGTTTCTTGACTAATTGGCGACACTTGACTATTTAACTGGATATTTGTCATGATCCAAAAATGAAATATAGAGGGGAGTGACAAAATATATTTGTAGTACTTTATTCCAAATATCCTATGGGTTTGTCAAATGTTATCATTGTTTATTATACTGTACATAATTTTGAAAATGTATCCCCTCAAAAAAAACATTTTTAAATCGACCTTTTGCGTTGAAAAACGTGGTAGTAAAATCATTTTGTATTATTTTTTGCGCAAAATTTTTAAAGTTGGGGGGGGGGGGGGGGGAGGGGGAGGATACAGAGAATATTCCTTATGCTATTTCTTCTAATGAGCGAAAAGCGATAAACTAAACATAAGGGGTAAATTTGTGTATACCAGTGTTATTCGAGAAGTTATAACACTTTGGCCTGCATGACATAATATAAGATGTGGGCAAATGACAAACAAAAAAAATACTGTTCACAGAAAAAAAAAAGAGTCAAGATGTGAGGACAGCATTTATTATTCCCATAACCCAAAACAAAGAGCTGCAAAATATAACACATGAGGTAACTGCCTTCTCTCTTGTATTAGGTCACAATCCTTGCTCAATGTGGCGCCCTTCATTCTCAAACACCGCCTGCAGACGATAGATGACAGAATGGTCACAATTAAATAGTTGAAATTTATAAAACGTGCCATCTGATAGAAGCCTTCAACATGGCCAATGTGGTAGGCCGGCATCGATAAAAACGCGACTTAATGTACCTCCATAACCGAAATTGTAAGGCGTCAAGTCTGGTGATATTGGAGGCCACTGGTATATAAAGAGGCGACTTATCAACGAATTTCACCGAACGTATCCTTCAGCAATTGATTGGCACCGCGGGAGATATGAGGAGGTCCTCCATCTTGCATGAATGTTATTTCGCTTAGTGCTTTTCTGTCCTGCAATATGGGAATACCCTTTTCTCTCAAAAGTTGAACATAACGTTCACCAGTTAGAAAAACGGTTTTTAAAATTCTTCCATTGATTTTTTCAAGGAAAAATGGCCCAATAATAAAAGAAGTGAACCCACACAAAACTGTAACTCTGTGCTGATGAAGTGGTATTTCTATAAAAATCCTAGGGTTTTCTGTTGCCAAAATGAGGCAGATTTGAATGTTAAATTCCTCCTTTAGATAAAAGTGAGCATCATTTGTTCTTAGAACATTTGACAGCCAGTTTTCATCAATATCAATTTGCCGGAAAACCCATGCAGCGAATTCTTGACGCTTCTCAAAATTGCACACTTTCAACTCGTGAAAACTTTGAATTTTGTTAGGGTATTTTTATAGAAAAATCCTAAATGTGTGTTCTCTCCAAACTGTTCCATACGAAATCCCTGTTTGTCGAGAAACTTGTCTAGCACTTACTTCTCCATACGTGGATAACGTTTCAATAGCTTCAGCATTCTGAAATACCGTAAAAGCCACTGACTTGCATGTCGCTGGTCTTCCACTCCGAGGTTTTGCTTCCAGAGATCCAGTTTCCTAAAACTTTTTATCAATCGCTTTAGAGAGTAGCAACTCATGGGTCCTTTACCGCTTCGAATATCTTTAAAGGAACGAAACGCTCGTAAAGCTTCAGTGGCAGATTCTGAATCACAATCAAAAAAATTCACCAAGAGTGCTTTATCCTGTAGTGACGGCATTCCAAGGGGAAGGGGAGAAGTCCGACCACACCTCCTTGCGGTCCCCCCTGGACCCTTGGGATATTTGACCAAATTCTGGTTCGTTTCCAAGATGACTAACGTTGCAACGGCACCCATTTTCAAATGAAGAGCAAAACTGATATCTCCAGTGGTGCTACCGCGTCCGGGGTAACCGCTGCGTCAGGAGCTGAAGCTCGAGCTCGTGATGAGAAATCTACTACGAGGACACAATTCAATCTACTACAACTCAAAATAAATGGTACCCAGAGGAAAATAAAGAGCTGACTTGTCTTCTCAGTGACAACAATGTACATATTACTTGTCCTCAGGAGACAAAATTGAATCAGAATCTAAGATTCAATATCAAAGATTATACAACACTACGAAAGGACAGACCGGGAAAATTCGGAGGAGGACTTGCCGTTTTGATTAAAAATCTAGAAATCAAATTTAAGGAAATCGCCTATAATCAGAGTAAGCCTAGAGAAATCACGACAGAAGCTCAGTCAATAGAAATCTATCTTACAGATAAAACAATTCCAATCATAAATGTTTATCACCGCGATAATACTAGCATCAATACAGGCTTGATAGAGACATTAAGTGAAGCGTCTTCGGATATCGCAATCATACTTGGTGATTTTAACCCCGAAAGACCAACTTGGGGATCACCTGTCCAGGATACCAAAGGTCAGCAGGTTGAGGACATGCTAACCGACCTCGACCTTACACCGTTAAATAACTAAAAGAACACCTATCTATCCAAGTCCACAGGCACAGAATCCGCAATAGACATCACAGCGATAAATTACAACATCGCACCCACAACACAACGGAAAATTCTGAAAAGTGCAATCAGTGACCACAGACCAATTTTAACAACCCTAAAATTCAAAATCGAGAATTTCCAACAGAATAAAAGAACACTGGAAAAAAATTCACAGAGAAGCTTGAAGAACTGTGCAACGAAGAATTAAATCACAGAACGATTGACAAAAAATTGGAAAAAATCTCTTCGAACATATCCAACGCTGCAAAAGTATCGATACCTAGAGGTAGACGTAAAGACCTGTGAATACTTTACTGGAAGGACCACAATATCGAGGCAATGATTGCAGAGAGAGACAATATCAATGAACCTTTTAAAACAAATAAAACAGAAGAAATCATAAAGGAACTCATTGAAATTAGTCACAAAATAGAACAAGAAATTTGGATATTCAAACACGAGAGAGAGAGAGAAAAAAATGGGCAGAATTCTGCGAAAAAAAAAAGGATCCAAAAAAGGAAAGCCATCACTGGAATATAATTAGTGTTATAAAACAATCAAAACCAACACTAATCCTCCAATACTCTAACCGATATGAATAGCGAGAACAAACAAACAGATGGCTGAAATAACTGCTGAATATTTTTCAAGCACTTCCAGACTCAGCTATACAAATAAAGGCAGGACTCTAAAAAATAATATAAACAGGTTAGTTAGACAAGCAAGAAATTACCATCAACAAGATATTTACTCGAGAGACTTCACACTGAATGAGCTAAACTCATCAATAGAAAAGTTAAACCCAAGAGTTCACCAGGAGATAATCTAATTTTTGGTTAAATGATTAAACACTTTGGAGACAAAGCTAAAAATCAACTCCTACAAATGCTGAACATTTCATGGCAAACTGGTAAACTACCAAAGAATTGGAAGATATCAATTATAGTGCCAATACTGAAACCAAACAAAGATGCCAAGGAATACAAGAACTATCGGCCAATTGATCTCACCAGCATACTTTGTAAAATAACAGAATGAATTATCCACTCTAGGCTCATAGTCTGACTCACTAACAATAATAAAATAAATTACTACCAAACTGCCTAAAGATCCAGACACTGTACAACTGATAAACTGTTCTACTTCTGTCAATCAATAATAGATTTCTAGGAAAAACCGCCAAAGAAGACAACGGCCGTATTCCTGGATAAGACCTCAGCTTTTTATCGAGTGTAGAAATTATTTGAAAGGCTGCACAACATCGGAGTAAGAGGAAAAACCATAATCTGGATTACAGACTTCTTAAGGGGAAGAAGGATGAAGGTTCGGGTCAATGGAACATTTTCCAAGGACCGAAGAACATGGGCTGGTGTACCTCAGGGATCTGTGCTCACTCCTCTACTCATCTCGTTATATATTAACTGTTGTTTATGTAAACAGAAGAATATTATTTGTATTATTTAAAGCCTCATTATGTAAAAATATATGTGTATATAAATTGGACATTTGTTGTTGGCCAAACGAAAAGAATAAGAGCTAAAAAAAGAGTCATGGTCAAGTTTGAGTTGTTGTACATCTAATTACGACACAACCTTAACAACATCCATCCTCAATGAAGACAAAAAAGTTGCCTGTTATGTAGATTATGGCACACAAGTAGCAGTACAGAAATATCAGAAAAATACTGAACACGTCAATGAGAGGACTGGAGAAGTAGGCAATGAAACTCAAAATGACAATAAACCCAATAAACACAAGCCTATAGGTCTCCTTCACTGACAGGAAAAAAGGCATGAATTCAACTCCAAAATAAGCATAAACAACCATATAATTGATAAAATTTGATCTGCAAATTACCTAGGTGTGATACTTGATGAGGAATTGCGATTTACAGAACTTATAATTAGCACCTCAAATAGAGCTACCAGAAACCTAAACATTCTGAGAAGGCTATGTGGAACAAATTGGGGGGCAAAACCCAAAATTCTCAGAACAACATATATCACCTTAATAAGGCCAATAATGGAATATGCAACACCTGTTTGGGCTCCCTCAAGTTCATCACTAAAAAGAAGACTAGACAGTGTTCAAGCAAAAGCGGCCAAATTAATCACTGGTTCTATTTTAAATACCAACAATTAGAAAATTCAGAGAGAATGTGGTCTAGACCTACTTGAAAGCAGAAGACAATTAAAAACAATAAAATTCACCAATAGCTTAAAAACTAAAGAAACCGAACACATATCCCATAGAACCTATTTAAACTGGACACAAAAAGAAAGGCTCAAAAGATCTTCAACACTTCAGTACAACAACAATATTAGAAAGAGCATAAAAATGAAACATAATGAATTTCAAATTCGAGAATAACCAATATTTCCTACACCATTGTCATCAAATGTAATCATCAATCTTAATCTGAATGAACCCTGCAAAAAAAATAGAACAAAACATACTTAAAAAGAAAGGACTTGACACAATTGGTTTATGCGATCAGATAAATTATTTAACAGCATATACAGATGGATCATCAGACCTTACCATAAGTAATGGAGGGGCTGGAATTAACATAATACTGCAAGATGGAACATACATCAAAATCAAAGAAGGAGCAAGAAAGATTTCGTCAAACTTCACTTGTGAACTGACAGCTATCTGGAAAGCTCTTGATGTATGCCTGAACCAACCATCCCTGCATCAAGCAGAAGGAATTATAATATACCGTACAACGACTTCATATCCGATCTAGAAGCAATTCAGAAGGGCAATACTATAATCACACAGAAAATACACTCGTTACTTACTCAACTGATATCATTGGAGAATAACTGCATTCTACAATGGATTCCTGCCAGTGTTTGGATCGGGGGTAATGAAATGGCAGATGAATTGGCAAAGGGACCCAGAAAGTTGAGCCAAAGGAAAGAACAAATGTCATTATTTGACGCTAATGCTTTTGCAAAATACAAGATAATTAAACAAAAAAATAAGAAAAGATCAAAATGTGAATTAAACTCCGAGAGAAAAATTACAAAACTATAACAAGATTTAGAACAAAACATTATAAAGGATGACAATACATCCAGATGGCACAAGAACCTATAGAACATGCAACAACTGTCCTGGTGTGGAACTAACACCTACCCACATATTCTCATGCCCGCAGCCTTGCAGCAAATTGACATAGACCCAGAGCAGCTGCTTTACACACCCAAGATAGTGGACAATGCTGCTGCTGCAGTGATAGAGAGATGCATGGAGACATCTGAGGCTCTTTATTGGACACGACAAAAACAACAACGGCATTCCAGAGTAAAATAAATCATCAGAGATAGATAAATATTTTTCAAATGAATTAAAATAAATATAATCGATACTGAGAGAAAGTCGAATTAAATAAAAATAGAAAATTATTATTTTCGAAATTTAAAAAGCTGAGAGGATTCCAGCAAACCGCATCTAAAATATCTTTTTTTTTTTGCTACATGTTTAAATTTGAATATACCTATTTTACATATCTCAGATTGTATTTAAAAATCGTTAACCATTTCTTCTAACTTTTGGCGAGATGGTGTTTTATTAATTTATCATTTGATATTATTAGGGTTCTTTCCTGGTATTCAAAAAGAAAAAATACGTGCCGATCAGTTATATTTTTCAATTTATCAAACAATTTAGCCGCTGAATATCTGATTCTGGTAGAGCGCTATCTAGTGAATAAAATTTTAACTAAAATCAATTTCGAATTTTTCATTATTTGCCATAAAAAATCACATTGCATCCTGAACACAATGGTGCTTACCGCATTGCTCTAGCGCAAATATTTGCGGAGTTATTAATTTTTAAAGTTGTGCGGGACTTTTGCATCACCCTGTATAGTTAAATGGAAATTTTATTGAAAGAGAGAAGTAAAAAATCTCTATATCACAGCCATCTAAATATACACAACAAAACTTAAAGAAGTATAAAATCTTTTAAATCGCCAGTCGTCTTTTTTTTTTTTTTTTTAAGGAAGTGGAGGTAATTTTGTTCACACTTGGTTATCTCGTGTCTTCAATAAAGGTCACTGTGTATTAAATATCTTTCAGAGTTATTGTTTGAATCCCGATGTACATACTAAAAAGTACAACTTCCTTAAGTTTGTCCATGAGTGTATGTCTTTGTTTTTCCTCATAAGTATTCATAATATTTGGTCTATCTTGATGAAACTTTAACTAGACATAAATTGTCTGATGTGTTTAAAGTTAAGTAGTGGTTTTGTCAATGATTCTATTCTGTCAGATTACAAAAATTGTCAATAGATGGCGCAAAGTAAAATATTTTGACGGAAGAGATGTCAATTATTTTATGAAAGACATCCTCTTCACCATCTATGTTTGGACACAGAATCAGCCCAGGCACGTCGCGAGCTAACACCTCTTTGGTAGATTAAGAATATTACATGTGTGTGTGAATCTCTAGTGGCTCGCATGAAATCAAAGCATTCATTGAGCTAATGAGGGTCATAGTCCGAAACCATGATATCCAGCTAACGTTATGAAATTTCTAAGGCTGATATTTTACACTTTCTATATTTCAGAGACGATCAATAGATAGCGCCTATATTTTGCGTCTCATAGAGCTGTCATAAGTAATGTCCAAAACACTACAATATGAGACAATGTATATTTCTTACGATATCAAACGTTTGAGGTAATTACAAGAGCTCGGCTAGAGTCCAGTGGACTTCAGAATCATGGAAGCCTTCCAGGTTTCTATGACAGCTGGGCTAAGGAATTCTGTCTTAGGGATGGATGGCGGTCTAGTGACCTAAATAAACGGGAACTAGGTCCTCAATGAGGCAGTTTTGAAACTAAACTGTCTCTATAAATAGTCTCCAATTCTTGCACCACTCCCAACTCCACCCGTGATAAACACAGAATCTCTGCGACAGATCGACCGACTACTACGTCGCGGAGACCCCGGACCGTCCAAGAAGGCCCCCAGCAGCAGCACCAGTCCGTGGAAGGACCGCCACATCTGGCTGTCCGTCCTGACCCGGCCTCCGCGGTCGAGGTTCACACGGCTGCAACGACTGACCGTGTGTCTGACAGAGCTGCACTTGCTGGTGCTGGTGACCGCGCTGTGGTACCGCCACCCTGGCGCCAGGCTCTCCGGCCTCGACTCCGCCAGGCCGCTGCTCCACCTGGGGCCTGTCACACTCCATCTAGAGCAGGTGTGCCTGCCCCTACTTCTATATTGTGTATATATATATATATATATAATTGAAGACTTTCACTCCTGCCCATACTCCTGACTTTGATTCCTCACTTTCAACTGTTTGGGTGGCTTTAGGAAACTCGGAGAGGTCGTCAATTTTCTTCATATAATACAGGTTTTAAGGGCGCGACGCAAAGAGGCCTCACGACCTATCTAAAACCTTCCAAGACGGAATCCTAACACTGGAAGCACATTCAATCAACTTTATGGCTAAAGATGAAGACTATATTGAAAAACGCAATGCACAAACAGTCCACTTAGTCTTTTTCAAATAAGATTTATGTGAAACGAATTTAATCAAATTTTGATTTAACCTCGAAATAAAAAAAAATTAGCAGATCTCTCCAAAGACAATATGGAGTGTGACCTCTCTATCCACTATGAATATTTTACAACAAACTTTCATTCCGAATACAAGGCTTTGAAGAGATCCTTATGGCAGTAACTTTCCCTCCACCAAGATAGATGATTAAAGCTCGGCAAGAGAGTTCTAGGAGAGAGTGAGGAGATTCATTCCATCATCATACGAGGTCTCAAACATATGTGATTAGAATAAAATATAATGTCTTCTCTCTATGGATATATGAAATAGTAATTTTTTCATCTATTTTAAAATAGATTAATATAATTTGAAATGCATATAGTATATTGATCGAGAGTATAATAAAGGAGGAGAGTATGAATTGTGCGCATCGGTAGTGCTAGTAATACCGCTTGGAAAAGGGTGTTTTGATGTAACATTTAACGGTCTTTTTAAAAGTTGACCACTCTGGGTAGCTGACCGCTCTAGGCTGGTGCCCGCTTGAAAAAGTAACCACTCTATGAAAATCATCGCTTTAGACAAATGAGCGCTCTATGAAAATGACCGCTTCAGACAAGTGAGCGCTCTAGGCAAGTGGCTACTCTAAGTAAAGGAGAGCTCTATGAAAAGGACGGTCCCAGACAAGTGAGCTCTCTAGGTAAATGAGCTTCTATGAAAATGACCGCTCCAGACAAGTGAGCGCTCTAGGTAAATGAGCCTCTATGAAAATGACCGCTTCAGACAAGTGAGCGCTCTAGGCAAATAAGCGCTCTATGAAGATGACCACTTTAGACAAGTGGTCACTCTAAGCAGGTAATCGTTTTAAATAGTGACTAGTGATGACTGTTTAACTTTATTTACAAAACCTTTTACAATTCAACAATGTTGGGTAGAAAATTGCTTAAAAAGCATTACCCAAGGATGTTTCTAAAGGAAGTTGTGTTGTGAACATAGAGCTGAGTTTTGCCATTAGTATTTTCAAGGCGAGTCGCCAGTTTCTCAAATGGGTATGTGGGAACCAAATATAACACAAAGTGAACCTTAAATCTTTTACGATGATAGAATGCAGCAATCGTTCCCTTAAACTCTAAAAGTTAGGATCCACCATTCTATCGGATCAAATGTCAACTGTAGGTTGTCTTTATTTACAGGTAAAACAAGAATTGGGCAGTTGCTCCCCAGCTAGTACTATATTGTAGCTCAACCAATGGTAACCGTCTGTACCAGGCTGTGCTCGGCCTATCTGCAGCCCTTCTCTGTATCCTCCCCGTGGTAGGACTCGCCTTCCTCTTCCGGCGATCCAGGACGGTCCGCCTGGGGGACTCCAGGGTCAAGAAGGCTTTTATTCAGCAACGTAGGTCATACATCTTTGACTTTTTTTTCCTCCTGTGCACACACACCATTGGTATTTTAAACACTATTGGATAGTTCCTGACTGTTTTACTGACGATTGTCTTAGTTTTCTTCTTTGCATATATGCATTGGGTTATCAACTCTATATGTCCTTAGGGGATAGTGTAAGAAGGAATATTCATAATAATAATGATTAATAAATATGTATATATACTCGGAATCGTACAAATATAAGATAACGAGGAAAATTGCGGGGAAAATATATCGCACGATCTCTTTTATGGAAATATTCTCATAGCGCGCTCTCTCTATATATAAATTGTGAAAATTCACACAATGATACCAACCCCTCACTTTATATATTTTCTTCTCTCGTACACTAAGGTTGGCGAGAAAATTTCTTTAAATATTAAATGGTATCCTTAAATTTTTAAAATTTCCATACGTGCTTAGACCAGCTACTAGAGGAGTGAGGAATTCCGTAGACCCTGAGGACCTGAAAAAGAAGAAAGACTGATATGTTCACAAGGTTTGCGAGTTTTGAAAATTACAGAAAGTAAGAGATGCAGCAGCTAAACAACTTTTTGTTATAAACATCTAAGTTGCCTTTAGCGAATCTATCACCCAACCGAACACGCTCCCTCAGAAATAAGAATCAATTCTAACATTTTGTAATGCCGAGAGAGAACCTATAAATTTATAGAGGGGAGATCGATATTCTCTATATATAAGAGGTTGCTCGCGTGAAAGAGCGCTTTAAAATATACTCATATAATATAAATATATAGTTTCATCGTATTTTAGACATTTTAACAACTAGGAAAAATTTGAAGAAATTAACTAAGAAATTGATAAAGATTGGTCAGTCCTCATTATATCTT
Organism: Cordylochernes scorpioides; assembly: GCA_030710605.1. Lineage (NCBI taxonomy): Eukaryota > Metazoa > Arthropoda > Arachnida > Pseudoscorpiones > Chernetidae > Cordylochernes > Cordylochernes scorpioides. The sequence continues at coordinate 86,976,126 of CP092866.1, read as the reverse complement.
TCAATTACACTTCGGCTAGTAGACATTTTATTTTTATAAAATTTTCGAACTATTTTAAACTCCTCTTTATGTTATTTTCACGACGTCTACCGAAGTTCGGTGTCGATAAAGATAAAAAAAAAAAACTTTCTTAACCAAAGCGACATTTTAAAACAAAATGATGGACCTGCAGGGGCTGGGTGGACGGCGGAGCAGCTACGGGCGGGGGGCCTCTACAAGCCCGCGGTGGAGATAGGGGGCGGCAGGGCCCCCAAGGGACTTCCAGTGCCCTGGTGGGGCCGCACAGTGGCCTGGGCGTGCTGTGCTGCTGCTTGGCTAGGAGCCTGGGCCGCCGCACTGGACCTTGGACTGTCAGTGGACAGTGCACGGGCGGCCCAGTGGTTGCAGGCTGTGACCGCGGGTCTGGTGGCCGCCATCTTCCTTCTCCACCCACTGGAGGTACAGTACTTGCTGCAGGTTATAGGTTCAGGAGTACGTACATGTCCGGAGTGCTGACTATATTACAAATAGAGATTCTAAATTCTTTTAACCTGAACACCAACAGAGACGCGTTGGAAATATTTGTGGATATAATTATAATTATATATATGAAAAAATAGTACAAATGTAACATTGTACTGGGATAAGGTGCATAAATTAAGAAAAAGGCATCTCCTTATCGTGCAACTGAAAGTTGCTGATGGCTTGCGCCATCTATCGGAATAAATATCAACTATTCTCGTTGATTTTTAATTATTCCAGAATTGTTCAAATACCCATTCTTGATTAATCAAGAAAAGCTAACCACGGACGCGTTTCGGGCTGTTGGCCCTCATCAGCGTGGTGCAAGCTGTACCTCAACGACCAAAAAAAAAAAAAAATTGGTCATTAAGGCATCCTGAAAAATCATGAAACGGGTAGTTAAGGCCAGAATTGCGTGAGTTTTTTTTTGTTGTTGTTGTTGAGGTACAGCTTGCACCACGCTGATGAGGGCCAACAGCTCGAAACGCGTCCGTGGTTAGCTTTTCTTGATTACTCAAGAATGGGTATTTGGCCAATTCTGGAATAATTAAAAATCAACGAGAATAGTTGATATTTATTCCGATAGATGGCGTAAGCCATCAGCAACTTTCAGTTGCACGATAAGGAGATGCCTTTTTCTTAATTTATGCACCTTATCCCAGTACAATGTTACATTTGTACTATTTTTTCACATTGTGTAGCGTCCTCACGCAATTCTGGCCTTAACTACCCGTTTCATGATTTTTCAGGATGCCTTAATGACCAATTTTTTTTTTTTTTTTTTTTGGTCGTTGAGGTACAGCTTGCACCACGCTGATGAGGGCCAACAGCCCGAAACGCGTCCGTGGTTAGCTTTTCTTGATTAATCAAGAATGGGTATTTGGCCAATTCTGGAATAATTAAAAATCAACGAGAATAGTTGATATTTATTCCGATAGATGGCGCAAGCCATCAGCAACTTTCAGTTGCACGATAAGGGGAGAGGCCTTTTTCTTATTTTATATATATATATATATAAATTCATATAAATTTCACCACTCCACGAACGGAAGAGAAATAATTCATTGCTAATGAGGTTAAATACAGATAGATACACATAGAAATACAGATATTAGGGGCTTGATAAGCTTCTCCAATATTAGAGAGTCCTTCTCCAAATAATAAGAGGGTCTTCTACGTCAATCCTCATCTACAAACTCGAAAATACCAAGAATATAATTGGGAGGGCCTGACTTTCCTATCGTTACACCCATCAGCCGTTTCACCAGTTGTTGTTTCTGTATATGTATTTGCTATAAGTTAGGTAGTTCTATACTTAAATATGAAAAGCAACAAAAACTAATCCATCTTGGTAGATTTTATGTGACGTTTATGCAGCAAACCCTATCTTAGTAGATCTTATGTAACGTATATGTAGCAAAACCTATCTTGATAGATTGAGATTTTTGTAGGACATATATGTACCCTACGTAGTTATCAGTTAACTCCTTATTTCCAATTCCACCACCCAGTGTTTACGTAGATGTCCATCAGGAAGTACAGTACTGTGCAGGTGGCCATCTGGAGGCTGGTGGTGATGAGGTTCGTGGACATCCCGGATGACGACATCGAGGAGGACGAGGAGAGCGCCGTGCCTGTCCCGGATGGGGACTGGTTTGTCACCGGTACTTGTCATGTTGTCACCAGTCCACATGGTCCCTCTATTACAAGGCTACACGTGTATGGCACTAATTCGAGTCCTACCTTCACAAAGTGTCAGAGCCGTGCTTTAGCAAATCATTGAAGATAAATCCACATTTATTATCCAATAAAATAAAATCTCCTTTTGTTTTGTTTTCAATCGCACATAGTTGATGCCTTTGGTATTAAAAAAAGACTGACTAGTTTTAACAACAGCTAAAAAGTGAGAGATACTTTCGAGACAATATTGTCATTATATAATCTTACTTATCTTACATCTTCCCTATTTAGAATATATATGTGAGAATCGATTTGAAATCCTGTCGACTCTCTTTTCTCTGTGGAGAATCTTGCCGATTCTCCGTTTGCTCTGTGGTAGTTGTGACAGCGAAGGTGCTGTCGACTGGAAGTTGGGATTGGATTGGTGAATTTTGTAGTCGTGATGACAGGAGTGAGGACACAGGATAGGTTGGTCAAGGGAACCGATGCTGACAGACAGAGAGCATGAAGGAGAGTGAGCTTACGCCCCGCGATTTACCCTGGATCAGAAAACACGTCTAGTACGGATGAGACTCGGAGACGCTACTCAGACTTCCCCAGTCGGGTGGTGTCACGTGACCTCTTTGAGATTCTGATTGGTCATTCATTACATCATGGAAGATGAAGAATCGCCTTGATTGGTCCACACGACTAGGAAGCCATCTTTGATGTTATAGCAGAAAATGTGAGGATGGAGTATTGACCCAAAAAAAAGTTGTTTTTAGCGAATTCAACTCCGGGGTTCTTTGTCTTGGAGTTTTCTGGAATAAAAGTGTCGTTGACCTAGCGCTAATGATGTGAGATGGGAATCTTTCCTCTTAACTTTAGGCCTAATTGAAATTGTTTATTAATATCTATAATCGTATTATCTCCTTGTTTTTCTCTGTCCGTCTGACATACAGTCCGTACTTTATTTGGCTCTTAGCAGTACATCATGTCATACAGTAAGTTGGTACAGGGTACAAGGTGGTTGGACATAGGCAGGGACAAGGTAGAATGACTGGGGTTTTAAATTATCAGACATATGTAAGTCAACTCTCGATAATTTGAAACTCGTTAATTTGAATCTCTCGATAATTTGAAATTTTTTTCCGGTCCCTTGAAAAACGCTCGATAAGTTGAATAAAATCAATATTAATTGGTTCCCTCGGTAATTGGAAGTTGAAGGAATAGTATCTTGCCACAAATGAACATTTGTAAATAACTGTACAAATTTTTAAAATAATAAATCACGAATTTTGATCAAACTCTTGTTTACTTGATTATATTAATATATGTAAGATTCTATCTGAAAATTAAAATATGAGGGGAAATGTTGCCGGCGACTTTCTCAAGCCAGACCAGCCCGCGAACTAACTTAACAAAGTTAGAACTAAATTTCCCACGGCGAGCGGAGAAGAGTCAGCAGTTTTACATTTCAACTGGGCGACTAGCGGCCGTACTGAAAGGATTCAATTTTTATTGCACGTGGACTATAGTCGCTTCTCGCACCTACAGACAAATCTTCGAAGCAACTACCGTCGCGTTCCGCACCCAATGGTGAATCCTTTTAATGTATGATTTGTGTTATTAAAATAAATTCAAGAAAGAACAAGTGGAAAAAAGTGGATGATTCAATCTGTGGAAGATGGGCAATCAAAAAAGATGTCGCTAAGCAGTTTGGCATTTTACCATCGCCATTGTTGAATATTTTGAAAAACAAAGATCGCATTACCTCACAATGCGAGTAGAAAAAGGTCACGCCAGGGTGAATTTCCCAAACTCTTGTTTGAGAAAGCTCCCAATAAATTTATTACTTGCAGTAAGTGACTTATTTAATATTGTATCAACAAAGTATGTATATCCCGAAACTGCCAAAACTCTTGTTTAATTGATTTTTTCCCTTCCCTCTCTCTTTGTTGTTTAAACTCTTGATAAACTCTTGAGTTTCAAATTATCGCGAGTCGACTGTATATACCAATCTCCCGCGCGTAGCAATAAATATATTATTCTATTGGAATATACAGGGTGGCCCAGAAGTCGCCCACCCTTTTTATTTTTATTTAAAATTAAAAGGCAACTAGAATAAAAACTATAACTATTTTGTTTTAGGTGTGACATATTAAGCTTTAATCTATTACCTAGAATAAAATAGCTTTTATTCTATTTTGCCTTTTAATTTTTAATTAAAAAAAAATAAAAGTTTTCGGGACTTATGGGCCATCCTGTAGATTGGAAATTTGCAGTTTTATAGTAATTTGTTTGTATAACGTCATGAATAGTTCAAAAATCAAAACACAGATGGCGCCACGGTCATCATGACTGGAGGAGGTAAATTTCATACAAAAAAAAACAAAAACTTTTTATTAATAGAGACCTTCTAAAATAAGGTTAAAGATATTCCAATTTTGTCATCACCTTGCGCATATAGTTGTATTGGTTAGTGCTATTTTTTCCCCAATGATCTCTGACAAAATACATTACACATGTAAACCATGAGATCACGAAGTTTTCATGTAGATGCTTATGGCGTCACTTTTGACACAATGAGCTTGATTTTTCAAGTACCTTTTCGTTCATATGTTCTATTATAAATGTCTCAAAGAAACTCAATGAAAACTAGGAAAATATATTGCGAGGGAATAAATTTTATCCATTTAATATCGGATCTAGGCACTTTGTATATACAGTATAAATACATTGTGAAAAGTTATATGTAAATCAGACCTTAAGGAAATTGCATATTTACTGGTACATATATATTTGTTGTAATATGAAGATATAAATAAAGGGTAGATACAGGGATCCTGCTTACATTATTGTTGATGTATCATTTGTTTAAACTACCAAGGGGACATTTCGCGCTTGTCGATTTTCTTTCCAAAATGAATAAAAACGTTGTCACAAAAGTGTATTTCCATATAGATATCCGAACACTAAATAAATAATACAAAAGGGAAATGTACTGGGATCAGGTGGTTAAATTAAGGGGGGGGGCATCTCCTGATCGTGCAACTAACCGTGCAGCGTGTTCTCGCGTCCTTCCGGCCTAAATACCTGTTTCATGATTTTTCACGATGCCCCAAAGACCAGCCCTTTTGGTCGTTGAGGTACAGCTTGTGCAACGCTGATGAAGGTCAACAGCCCAAAGGGCGTAGGTGATTAGCTTTTCTTGATTACTCAAGTAATGTTATTTGAATAATTCTGAAATAATTAAAACTCAATGGTTAGTTGATATTTATTACGACAGATGGCGCAAGCTATCAGAAATTTTTTGTTGCTAGATCAGGAGATGCCTTCTTAACTAAATAACTACATCAATCAACAGAGATATACTGTGGTACAGAGAGGGCGGAGGCCAAGTCCACTACCCCCCCGGCAGGCCCCGAGGTCCTGTACCGCCCCCTGGACGACGACATCCTGTCCTCCGTGCGGGCGGAGCGGGAGCGGCAGTCCAGGCTGCGGGCCATCCTGGGGGAGGTCGTCTCCTACGCCGCCTTCCTGCTCATCCTGCTCATGATGAGCAACGGCAGCCGCGACCCCAGCGCCTTCATCCTGCGCCGCTCCCTCATCCGCCACTTCATACGGCCCGGGGATCCTTGGAATGACTTCAACAAGGTCTCCAAGTATTTTCTACTGTATAACCTCCCATGGGTGACCTCCTCCAGAAACGAAGACTCTTGTCAAATAAAAAATTACTCATGACCTGATCTATAACTTCCGAAATACGACAACTCCAGAAGAGACCAATAGTATCCATGCTTTGGGCTATATTCTTTATTTGAAATGAAGGCGATAAGAACGTGGTGATTTTCTTTTAATGGTAAAACACAAGCTTTCAGGCAAGAATGCCCTTCTTCAGAAGAAGGGAATTCTTGCCTGAAAGCTTGTGTTTTACCATTAAAAGAAAATCACCACGTTCTTATCGCCTTCATTTCAAATATTATTGCGTGGCTACGTCATGTCTGATCCTAACTTCGAATATATTCTTTATGGCAGGTTCTATTGTACCGCTCATGTAGGGGAAGGAAGAACCTAGCTATTCAAGATCTCTTCAATATATAGAGCTAAAGTGCATATACTGCGAGTTTGAGAATTCTGTATATTAAACTGTACAAAATTGATGAGAGCGAATTTTATAAATAATCAAACAAGATATATACATATTTTTTGCCAATATTTTCCATTATATTAGTGTTCAGTGATTAAAAATAAACGTATATTCACAAAATAAAAACAATTAGAACATATGTAGAACAAAAATGGCTTAATTTCTGTTAAATTATGTTTGTTCTTGAAGCTGTGAATGTATATGTTACATATACCAAGTACAGGTGGTAAAGCCATGCTAATCATGATAGATTGTTAGCGACTGCTTTTACTGTAAGTTAACCACATATCTACATATAGATGGAAATTTTGCCGCGAGGATATTGACCTAAAAAGACAAAGGTCGCCTCTCCCGTCAAAACCAGACGCCATCTATTGACCGTCGCCGCAAACTAGCGGCCTCGGGTCGGTGACAAAGCCACAACACCAGCTTTGGAAAACTGAAAAGGGCCCACCTAGAGACCATGGTTTCTGGCTAATGGCCGTCGTCAGCCTAGGGCGGACTTTATTCCACGAGATCCACACGGGATATAATGGAATCTTGACAATCTGCCAAAGAGGTGTTTAGTTGGCAGAGTGATGGGTCAATTCTATGGCTAAAATATAGATGGAAATTTTGCCGGGAGGATATTGATCTAAAGAGACAAAGGTCCTTCTCCCGTCAAAATGGACGTCAAAACCATACGCCATCTATTGACCGTCGCCGCAAACTAGCGGCCTCGGGTCAGTGACAAAGCCACAACACCAGCTTTGGCAAACTGAAAAGTGTCCACCTAGAAACCAGGGTTGGCGTCTGGTTTTGACGTCTATTTTGACGGGAGAGGCGACCTTTGTCTCTTTAGATCAATATCCTCCCGGCAAAATTTCCATCTATATTTTAGCCATAGAATTGGCCCAGCCACTTTGCCAACTAAACACCTCTTTGGCAGATTGTCAAGATTCCATTAGATCCAGTGTGGATCTCGTGGAATAAAGTCTGTCCTAGGCTGACGAGAGCCATTAGCCCGAAACCATGGTCTCTAGGTGGACGCTTTTCAGTTTGCCAAAGCTGTTGTTGTGGCTTTGTCACCGACCCGAGGCCGCTAGTTTGCGGCGACGGTCAATAGATGGCGTCTGGTTTTGACGGGAGAGGCGACCTTTGTCTCTTTATATCTACATCTATAGAAACAGTTCGACTTTAGCACTTAAAAGTGTGCCAGATCCCCCGTTTGGTTACTTACACTTACTAGTGGGGTTGGTTGGACTTCTACAAGAATTGGGGGTCATTTCTTCAGAGAAAAAATAATTAATGCGGAATATGCTCCCAGGTCGTGGCTGTTGGAAACCAACGGCTCATACCACCAACCCCAGCTGTAAATGTGTATATCTAGGGAATTGTGTTCAATGCTAATAGGTGGTATATGTAGGTGTCGAACGAACGTAAGTTCTGGAACTGGACCTTCAACGTGCTGCTGCCAGAGCTGCTCATCAATGACTGGTACAACGGCCGCGCCCCGCTGGGACTGCGGGGGTTTGTGGAGGACCGCGCCAACCTCAAGATTGGCTACGCCGTCATGCGCCAGGTCCGGATACGGCCGCGTGAGTGCACAGCTTTTCTTGGGCATTCCTGATCTGGTGGATCATCTAATATATATTTGAAGATTGGAATGTGGGCTTTATGTTTAAGGTATTTTCTGATATTGTCGGTTTTATTGCTCAACTCATAGTCTATTTTTATTTTTAAGGAAACAAAGAAAATTTTGTTCACACTTGGTTATTTCGTGTGTTTGCAATAAAGGCAATATATTTCAGAGTTACTGTCTGAATCCCGATATACATGCTAAAAGTTCAAATTTCCTAAGTTTGGTCCATCAGTGTAAATGGCTGTTTCTGAGTTGGTTAAATAGAAGTTTTCCTGATGTGCACACTTCTTACAGAGAGATCGACTACCTCAATTAGATTTACTACCTCAAGAACACATATTAACAAATATATCTGATAGTAAAACACTTAATAAGATATCCCGTGAGGGAGCAAAAATGAATCATATGTCTTTGCAATGCTGAAAGTGTTATTTGAATACCTCGAAATATTGTAACAGAATATTTATTATTCTTTCCACTGATTTTTAATTTCGATATTTACGACAACAAAGCCGCTCTTCATGCCTAAATAAAAATAACTTAAAGCTACTAGAACAACGATTTTCAAGATTCGGGGTAAAGTCTTGACCGAAATACGCAATGTCCGCAATGATCCTTGTCCACAGCAACAAAGCTTCTAAGATGTGGGTCACAGCTCCCATAGGGAAAGATCTTTGTAATTTAATGTTTATAAATTTATCCACATGATATTAATTTTGTTACTCAGCATTTCTCTCTTTGTGCCTCGCTCTTATGTAGATATGATTGAAAGGTTTCGATAAAATTATATTATCCTGTCACTCTTACGCTGTTCTTCCCTTATGTTTTTCCTACGTAACACTGTCATGTAATAATGAATTGATGTTGATTTTAATAAGCAAATCCGAACCACTCTTACTTATGAAAATTGAAGAATTTATAAATAAGAAGAAAAAATTGCGAAAAAAAAATAAAATATTTTCAAAAGCAATTTGTTTTTTGAGGCTAGTATTTTAGGTTGAAAATTCGTTTTGAAATCAGTTTGATTTTCGATGTATTCGTTTTGGACCAATATTCAGCTTGCTTTTTTTTTTAATTAAAAAAATGACAATATATTGTATTAAATACACTGCAGGCCACCCAAATTGCAACACCAAGAAAGACAAGAGATATCACAACAGAATTGATTTTTTAGATAACATTTTGACCAAGTATCAAATGATTAAATTTATAGACTTCTGCGAAGTGTGGTTTCTGCCAGAATCAGTAGCTAGAGTAGCCACCATTGTTGGAGATCACCGCTGCCACACGCCTCGGCATTGATTCAAAGAGACTTTGGATGTGTTCTTTGGGTACAGCAGACCAAGCAGCTTCCACACGTTGCCAAAGTTGATTTGGTGTGGCAGCTGGGGATGTAATCTGGGTCAATCGTCGAGCAAGCATGGACCACATGTTTTCAATCGGCGAAAGATTCGGAGAGCGAGCCGGCCAGGGAAGCAATTCAATCTGGCGATTGACGAAGAACCTTTGGACAATGCGTGCCACGTGTGGTAGCGCATTATCCTGTTGAAATATGGCTGTGGGCAAGCCCTGAAGGTAAGGAAGGATAACTGGCTCCAAAAACTCGGAGTGCCTTCAAAGTACCGGCAATATGTACTTGAGGATTGCGAGAGTGATATCCTATACCGCCCCATACCATAATACCCGGTGCAGTGTGGCGGTGCATAACGCAGCTGTTCAGCATCCTCTCTCCACAGTGTCTCCAGACTCGAATCCGACCATCGTGGTGTTGCAGACAGAAGCGTGACACGTCAGTAAAGACAATTTCATTCTATTCTGCCGTCCAGATCCTTCTTTCATCGCACCATTGGCGGCGGAGACGTCTGTGGTTCTGCGTCAAGAGTAAACGAAGCAATGAACGTCTTGCGGACAGACCACTCTAATGTAAACGGCGTCTAATGGTACGCGCAGACACTGGATGATGCGTTACAGACTAAATGTGCTGTGCTACGGTTCGTAATGTGACTGAGCGATCTGTTGCTGCCATGAGTACAATTTTCCTGTCAGCATGTGAAGTGATGCACTGAAGTGGATGCGACCGAACACGTCGGTCCGTCGTACCTTTCTGCATCCAACGATCACATAACCGCATTACAGTTATTTGTTTTCGACCAACACGACTACCGATTTCCCTGAAAGATAATCCACAATCTCGGTAGACCACTATCCTTCCTCTGTCGAACTCCTATGCTTGATCAGAAGATGATCGCTGTTTTCTACGAGTAATAATTGATAGCTTTTTTAAAAACACACAAAAAAAAAACACAATTGCCGAATTTGAAATCGTCGTAATCTCCAAGCCTTAAATAGTGCTTTAATGTGGAACCACAGTCATGCGTGATTTGCGTTTATTTTAATAATTCTAAAATTCTAAAAATTTGCATATCTCACCTCTGCTAATGCATGTTGTAAATTTCATCTTTTTGCATGCTTTTTTTCAGGGTGTTCTATTTACGGTGGCCAGCAGTTTATTATAATTATGGAACTTTATAAATATAAATACATAGAAAATATATCTCTAACATACAAGGTGTGTCCAATAAATAATGAGACTGGTCAAAAATAAAAATAGAATGATTAAAAAAATGTATTGGTATTTTTCAAAATAGTCCCCTCCCGCATCTATACATAATTTCCATCTCTTCTCCCATGATTTAAAACATTTAGAAAAGGCATCTTTCGGGATGTTCTTCAAGACCTTTTTCGAATCCGCTATGATGGACTCTCTAGTGTCAAATCTCCTTCCTTTTAGAGCCTTTTTGAGTTTTGGAAAGAGAAAAATATCATTTGGAGCTAGGCCTGGGGAATAGGGAGGTTGTTGAAGTATTTGGATGCCGTGTTTAGCCAAATAAGTCAGTACAGATGTAGCGGTATGTGGTGGTGCATTATCATGATGGATAATCCAATTTTTGGAACTCCACATTTCACTTCTTTTCAGACGAATTGATTCACGTATACGTCTCATAATGTTTAAATAAGACTCCTTTTGATTGTTTGACCTTCCTCTAGATATTCATAATGCACAATTCCCTTTATGTTAAAGAACGTGACCAATAAGACTTTGTTTTTTGACTTGCAAAGTCGGGATTTCTTCGTTCTTGGTTCATATTTTCCTTTCAACTCCGGGTCATACCCGTAAACCCATGTCTCGTTTCCAGTTATTACTTTTTCCTTCCAATTACGATTTTCTTCCACCATTTCAAGCATTTTTTTTGGAAACTTCAACGCGATTCTCCTTTTGTTGGATTGTGAGCATTTCAGGGACAAATTTTGAAGGCGTCATCTTTAGCTGCAAGTCTTCTTTAATTATCGATCCAACTAATGATTTTGATATCCCTGTTTCTTCCTCAATGTCCCGTAACCCTATTCGTGGATTTTCTTTTATCAAATTTGAAATTTGGCTCACCTTTTCAGAGTTCCTGTGCAGAATTGGACGTCCAACACGCTTCTCATCTTTCACCGATTCCATTCCATTTTTAAATCGTGAAAACCATCTAAATGTGGTGGGCTTATTCACATTTTCATTTCCAAATGCCAATTTCAACAAATCTAAAGTTTCTGAAGCCGATTTCGCAATTTTGTAGCAAAATTTAATACAAAATCGTTGTTCGAATTTTCTATCCATTACAAATTACAAGTTGTTATGCAAGGCGTTCTTTTTACAAGCTTACAATTTATCGACTGCGCGCGCAATCACATGATGTGATATACCGCAGTGTAGCTGAAGCTGTCTATTTTTTTAATGACTTTAAAAAAAATTATCATTACATTTTTCTTTGTTTTTGACAGGTCTCATTATTCATTGGACACACCATGTAGATATATTTTAAATCCATCATTCAAAACTCATCCCAATACGCGTAGTTTGGCATATAAACAGTTTGTTCTATTTAAGAATATGCGAAATTTTAAGGGAATATGTACGAAGAGCCCTTCTCTTTAGTATTTAGTATCTAAAACAATGAAAAATACTTTTTTGGTACAAGAGCTATCTACTTAAATAACATTTATAAAAATATATGAAAAATTATAAACTGTGATGGTAAGCGAGTTTTAACAACAAACCAAACTAGAGGTAAAGGCTTCTACAAAACCAGGACCTACCGAGCGATTTTAACTTCTGTGGGATAGCAATATTCTCCTATCATGCACAAGGCCAACCCTACAAGTAATTGCGAGTAACCAAACGGGGCTCTGTCACCATGTAAGGGCGAAGTCGACCTGCTATAAATGTGTAGACATGTGATTTTTTAATTACAGTCCAAATCAGTCGCTAGCCACCCTCCATGATTATCATGGCTTATTTCATATACTCGGGTTAGATGACATCTAAAATATTTCTACACCATGACAAAGACCCTATATTGATCCTGAAACTGCACTGGACGCTGATGATGTTTTGTGCCATTTATCAAAAAGTATATCTTTAACCTAGATATTTTTTCAAGTTTTGGCCCAATTCAAACAGCCCGAAACGCGTACATAGTTTATTTTCAATTCTCAAGAAAATGGTTATTAAGCCACTATTTATTGTAAGGTTCCAATCAAAAGAACGAGTTAGAATTAATACGAGAAGATTTCACACAAAAGAAACTCTAACTTTATTATTCTCTTCACCTATATATATACATCGCGCTACTCGCGGACATGCAAATATATTCACCTATCATAAGAAACAACATGTAAAATATATAAAACAAAACAATACTATGCAAATATGTCGAGGTATGCGACAAACTCCCCCTCCATGACCTCTCATCACTCCTGTGATGAGACTCTTTTGAAGGTCTCTTATTTCGTTGAAGATCTGAAGGCCCAGAGGTATCGTCTGAAGGCTTAGAGGTATGGTCTGCATGCCTAGAGGTATCGTCTGCAGGTCTAGAGGTATCGTTTGCAGACCTAGAGGTATCGTTTGCAGACCTAGAGGTATCGTCTGAAGGTCTAGAGGTATCGTTTGCAGACCTAGAGGTATCGTCTGCAGGTCTAGAGGTATCGTTTGCAGGCCTAGAGGTATCGTCTGCAGGCCTAGAGGTATCGTCTGCAGGCCCAGAGGTATCGTCTGCAGGCCCAGAGGTATCGTCTGCAGGTCCAGAGGTATCGTCTGCAGGTCTAGAGGCATCGTCTGCAGGTTTAGAACAGTCATAGGGTTGGATGTACTTGCTGGCCAGAGGAGCTTTCTTCAAGACAACTAGCCAGAGATATGGGACTCCCAACTCATCCAAGTCTTCAGTTTCCGAATGAGATCTTTGACTTTCTTCGGCGGTAATCTGCGTTGATGTCTCCTCAATGGATTCAGTATGCACTTCACAAGCAGAGTTAAATTCTCGTATTTCATTATGGGTCCAAATTAGCTGAGGAACATTCTCGTAAAAAACATTCGGATTAGGATCATCATTCTCTACAAGTCGAGATATCTCAAAATCAGTCAACTTGGCAATGCAGTTGTTGGTTGGGATTTCATAATTCTCTCCTCCATATTCAGGATGAAAAAAGAAAAAATGAGATAAATTCATATCATGCCAATCCAAATTATTCTTGTCACCATCTTCAATAATATTTGAAAAACATTTAGATCCCAAATCACGAACAATCCAAAAATCTTTAGTTATATGGATTTTACCATCTTCTTTATCTCCGTCTTTAGAATTCACTTTATCAGGTTTCTGAAGAGGCTCCATAGTGTAAGGGATGCAATTGTCCCTTTTTGCTGCGTCATTGGAAAAGTCTACGCCATTGATATCGTGGCTATGTATCTCATTCAAATCCAAGTGTTTTAGCGCTTCTCTAATCTGGTTACACCATATCATACCATGATCGTGCTTGAAAACATACTGGTAAAAACAAAAGGTTTGCCTTCATTGCCAACGAATAACATGGGATTAGTCCACTTAGGAATCAGGTTATATAAATGTCCTATAGATGCTGGTCTACCTACGTCTTTAAGATATGCCAGCACAGGCTCGTCATATTCCTCAAATTCCCCAGCAGTAGACTGTCCCCATGAACGTCTTTTTAAATTCAATCGTCCAATTCTATAAATAGTTGAAAACTTGTCGCTTGATAAGACCTCACCATAGCAAATACATTGGACACCTTTTCCTACATATTTCATTCTTTTTCCTTCGAAAATATCAGTGAAGGTTACAAAAGCATTATGTACGGATGCTGTTAGCAATTCCTCAAGTCCTTCAGCTTCTCTTCTGAATCCACTTTCAATTTCCCCAGCTTGAGTGTTAGGAACATCAATAATGCAATCAGAAATTTCTTCTGTATTCCCTGTATTATTGTCAATATCCCCAGCTTGAGTGGTAGGAACATCAATAATGTAATCAGAAATTTCTCCTGTATTCTCTGAATCTTTGTCAATTTCCCCAGCTTGAGTGTTAGGAACATCAATAATGCAATCAGAAATTTCTTCTGTATTCTCTATATCTGTATCAATTTCCCCAGCTTGAGTGTTAGGAACATCAATAATGCAATCAGAAATTTCCTCTGTATTCTCTATATCTGTATCAATTTCCCCAGCTTGAGTGGTAGGAACATCAATAATGTAATCAGAAATTTCTTCTGTATTCTCTGAATCTTTGTCAATTTCCCCAGCTTGAGTGTAAGTGGCATCATCAAGATCACAAAGTCCTGCATTATCTGCATCAATACCAGCAATCACATCTACCTCTTTCGTAATAGGCTCTGCACTTTCAGTTCCTAAAACTGACCTTTTATCAACTTGAGCTTTTTCGCTTTCTTCAACTTTACCAGAATTTTTTTCAACTTCAGCCTTTTCACTTTCATCTGCTTCAACGGATTTTTTCTCAATTTCGGCTTTTTCACTTTCTTCCGTTTCTACAACTGAATTTTTCTCAACTTGAGATTTTTTACTTTCTTCAACTTCGAAAAGTAAGTCCATTATCAAACGTTGCTGCTTCACCATCGTCCTGATTTCAGACTTTTCAAGACTTTTTAGAGACTCAATATTTACCTCTTCTTTCTCTTCTTCTTCGTCTACATCTTCAACAACTGAATATTTGAGATATTCCTTTTGTTCATAGTAATCCTCTTCGCTGAGATATTCTTATTTCTTATTTCCACAAAGAATGCTCATCATCAAGCTTTGTTGCTCCACCATTTACCTGAGGAGACTTTCCATGGTCGATCCTGAGGATCCTTCACTTCTTCGTCCTGTCGTCGGCTGCGCCATGTTGTAAGGTTCCAATCAAAAGAACGAGTTAGAATTAACACGAGAAGATTTCACACAAAAGAAACTCTAACTTTATTATTCTCTTCACCTATATATATATACATCGCGCTACTCGCGGACATGCAAATATATTCACCTATCATAAGAAACAACATGTAAAATATATAAAACAAAACAATACTATGCAAATATGTCGAGGCATGCGACATTTATAAGTAACGTTTAGTTGGTATCTATTCCGATAGATGGCATAATCTATCAATTACATTCTGTAATATAATCAAGAAATTATGTTTTTATTTTCTTATCTCAATCCTATCTTCTACCTACACTTTATTATTATTATTTTTTAAATACTCTCCCAAAACAGTGTTCTGTGTGCTGCTGCAGAAAGCTGCGAGGTGCCGCCACCAATGCGAACTGTCACCTCACAATGCGCAGCGTACGGCGAAGTCTCCAACGAGGACTCTGAGAACTACGCGCGGTTCTGGCAGACCTTCACCTCGCACCACACTCTCATCCCGCCAGAGTACAAGTACCTGTCTCCAGACCAGCTGAAAGGTCTTCCGTTCTGGGGCAAGATGGATTACTACGGTGGCGGTGGATATGTCATCCCGCTGATGGACAAAGTCCGCGACAAGCTAGTCAAGATCCGGGATGACGGCTGGGTCGACCGCCACACGCGATGTATCTTCATTGAGTTCGGTATCTACAACGCTCAGGTCAATCTCTTCAGCGCCGCTACCCTGCTGGCTGAGTTCATGCCTGGCGGCGGCATCGTCCCGTACTACCACATCGACCCTGTACGGCTGCTCTACTACCACACTACCATCGGCTTCTTCATTCTTCTCTGCGAGATCTCCTTTTTCCTCTTCACCATCTACTTCACCATCCGAGAAGGTCGCGAGATGGTGCGGCAGGGACGATCGTACTTTGGAAGCTATTGGAACAACGCGGAATTTGCTGTTCTTCTCTTCTCCTATGTTGGCATCTTCATGTTTTTCTACCGGTTGTATTTAGTGACCCAGATTCTAGAAATCTTCACTCGCACTGAAGGGTCGGGATATGTCAAACTTCAGGAAGCCGTACTTACTGATACATGCTTACTCTACTGTCTAAGTTTCCTTGTTTTCATCTCCACGCTGAAGTTTCTCAAGCTGCTACGTTTCAATAAGAGAATGAATATCTTATCAGCTACTCTACAGAAATGTGCCGAAGAACTACGAAGCTACGGTGTGTGTCTCATGATAGTGTTCTGTAGTTTTGTTATCGTGTTCTGGCTTCTACTAGGCGCCTACATGTGGGAGTTCTCTACTTTCATTCTCTCCTTCGAATCCTGCATCAGCATGATGCTTAAGAAGTTCAAGTACCAAATGATGGAATCAGTATCGCCAATCTTCCTACCCATAGTTTTCTTTACGTTTTCCTTAGCCACGAGCATAATTCTTATCAATATCCTATTGACAATCATTATCCAATGTTTCGAAGAAGTTAAACACAAAGTGACCCAACAAACCGGTGAGTTTGAGATTGTCAAGTATATCATAAACAGGTTGAAGGTAGCTACAGGCGTCTTGCCACCACCTCCTAAACCTACCTGTATAGTTTCGAAAGGTTCTACACGCGATTATCCCAAACATCAACTTCTAGATCAAACTCTTTTTCATAAAATAACGGATCCGAAAAAATCTAAGAAGGGACTGTCTGCGCTGTTAAAAGAAGATCCTCTGAAAGATTTCAACGCAAGTCTAAATAAGTTGATCTTCGTCGCCAACAATCTCTACAGCAGCAATAAGTCGTCCAGGAAAACCAGCGTTCAAACCGTGAAAGTGAAGAAAACGGTGAGATTCAAACTTAAATAAGAGTGTATTATAATTACACAAGTTGAAATCTCTATTCATGATAAAATTGTGAAAAAAGTATTAAAATTATTGTGAGAATATATTTGTAATTTTAATACAAGTTGAAATACCTTAAAAGAGGCCTTGCCGGAACTTATGCTTCTGGTGAAAATGGGCACTTTGGCCAAAAAATATATAGTTTATGGATATTTCTACAATAATTGGTTCTCCTCGTCAGAATTCAATTTTTAAAACATAAATGGTCAGATATTTTTTTTTCAATCCTGTTGCCTAAAATTAGAAAATTTCATGATGGGATAAATGTATGTCTGCCGTTGATTCAAATAATCTAAAGCATAATGTGACAATCCGACATAGCTACAGATGAGTTCGCTACTAATATGGAGAACATACACCTTGGCTGCCGAATATAACATCGATTCAATTGCATCTGTTTATTGGTAGAACTCACCTTTAATGGTTACACATATTTCGCTATTTACTCTCAGTATCATTATTAAGATTTTGAAGCATTTATAGGTCTAGCCCACAACATCCATCCCCTGTTCCCTCAGGTATGGTTGCAAGATGATTATTGAAATAAACCCTCTTGTTAACCAAATGGCTGTAGGTTTCGATATAAAGGAGGAAGGTTCCGACTGCGATATTCCCAGGTAGCAACCAGATCTAATGGCTATTCTCCTATCCGCCACCTGAGGACAGATTCGTCTGGTAGGATTCAACTCTTCCCCAAGTGGTAAAATCTTAAAAGCCCCCAATATTTTTTTTAAAAACCTTTCTCATATATACTGATTTTAATAATATCTTTTCGAGAAGAGATTTTGGTAGAAATTTGATATGAACAATAAAAATATCTTTCTGGCCAAAGTGTTCTTTTTCACACAAGAAACGTTTAAAATACTTGATAATTGAAAGTTATTAACATCCAGCATTCAAGTCAAAGCATCTAATATGACGGGAAGTATCGATATATTTTCATTAAACCATGATTTAAGCTCAACGCGAATTATACAACAATTTCAAAATATTTCTTTCTCACACAAAGCACATCAAATATGTCGTTTTACAGATAACCGAACACGTTGGTGATGGTGGTGTCTTGTCCAAAAAGATGTTCAGGGTCCTCGTAGCATATTTCCCACTAGTTCCCCGGACTGCAGACCCCAGCGCGTCGGCTCCCTCGGACGCATTAGCATGGATCGTCAATTTCTGATTTTGTTGCTCCATGGAAAGGGGGGGTGTCATTGCCCCGTTAGTCAGCCACATTTCAGAGTTCCCTGTTCACGGTTACCGTAGCGGCTCGGGACTCACGACACCGCACTTCGCCCTACAGGGCAATCCATTACGGAAGAAGATAGGAAATTTCTGTACAGAATATCCTCCCAATATTCGTCTAATGAAGCATGCACGCATGAGATAAATTCATGTTAATGTACTTTTATTTATATATTTTAAGGATTAATAAAATATAATTTTATCTCTCCGTTTCATAGTGCTTGCTGACTTCTCATGACATCTTCACAACAATAAAGGCACTCAACAAGGTCCAAGTTAACACCTAAACAACAACACCGTATTAAACTTTTTACCTTGGAAATAGCAACGGTAAGTCATTGAAACTTTGAGAAATAACTTTGAAGAATGTTCAAAAAAATTTATGTCTCCAAATTTAATATATACATTTCTAGACGCGTATGATTCTTTTAAAAATAAAACAATTTATACTGCCCTTACTGCAATGGAAAAATTTGATGGGAGGGCCTGGCTCATCAGTGGTGAACCCTCCCAACGGTTTCGCCAGTTTAATCTGGGAGGGTTCACCACTGATGAGCCAGGCCCTCCCATCAATTTTTTCCATTGCAGTAAGGGCAGTAGAAATTGTTTTATTTTTAAAAGAATCACACGCGTCTATAATAGTTGCGAATTTTCATAACAGATGGTGCGCTAATGCATCATAATATACATTTATAACTAACAATAATATGATTTTTTCCTATTATAAATAGATAATTTTGTATTTTATATACCCATTTAAGTGTTGCCACTTTGGAAATATAATAATAAATATGTGTAGTTATATATAATATGCGTATAATACGTATATTCAAATTTTTTCTATCCAAAACATTTATTTCTATTTATTAAATAAAAATCATTGTGCAAATAAAATTTGCTGATTGCATGCGACATCTATCGGAATAAATATCAATTAATCGTTATTCTTTTTCAATGCACAATATTGGCCTATATATAAAGTCCCTTCCTGATATATCAAGCCAACCTTGTTTCAGGCTGTTGGCCCTCGTCTAAAAACTAACCAACGATTATTACGGAAAAATGCGAAGGCGAAAAGTTTATTGGTAGATCGCTTCATGAACTTTCGGTCCTTCGATTATAATAAATTCCAAAGAACGCTGACACAAAGGTGATTCTGTATATATACTGCGGCTATACATTTGCATAGATAATATAACAGAGCTAACAATATGTAAAAGTTTTCCAAAGATTATATGCAAAAGGTTTGAAATATCGTGAAAGGATCTCTCAATAATGAAACTTTTCGCATCTTCCTCGGAATATATATTTTTGGCACTTTTTTCTTAGAACTTAATCCACGATTAGTTAATAATTATTCCGATAGATGGCACAAACCATCAACAAATTTCAGTTACACGATCAAAAGAGGCTATTTTATTAATTTAACCACCTGATCTGTTTATTTTTACCTGCTTAACAGTTCAGCATATTCGAAAAGATACTGGTTCATGTAGGGTATATGTATTAGGTCAAGCCCTCACGAGTATATATATACACCCATGGACAAAACTTAAGTGGAAAGTCTTTGATGTCGCCGGTC